>CM060841.1:46460000-47060000 GCA_030762175.1 Metallyticus violacea | reverse complement strand
GTTGCACCATAACTGTATCAACTTCACCATTAGTTGTCCATGGGAACAACACAGCAACACCCTAAAGGCATTCCGGCCTCAGAGGTCTGCTACGATACTGCCATACTAATGGGTTGGCATTGGATTAAAAAGTTACAATTTTTACGTATTTTGACTCAATTTTAAATGTATAAATAGGCCTTCTTTTCTAGTTTTTCCGCCTATAGCATCCCATGCTATCTAAAATTAAAGATGTCATAAATGCATTTTAAGAATTTGTATGCCCTTGCATGCCAAAAATCAATTAATTAAAATAAATATAAATCTAAGATTCTGACTCCATCATTACTTTGTGCATAATAATATGAGAGGAGTAACTCACATAAAAGAGAAATGTTCCTAAATTTTGCAAAATTAACCAACTTAATATAAAATAAAGATTAAGCAGGATGTATAATACACAATTATTAAAAAACGAACCTTTTGAGTAATATAAAAATGAAAAATTAACTTAACACTAGAACTCAAAATTACCCCTGACTAAATTTATTGTTGAACAGTTTCCTCAGTATTCATAATTTTCCACCAAATATCATGATTTTTATTTGCTCTTCTTGCTCTCTATAATGTTACATTTGGATATAAAATATTTTATTTTCTCATTCATTTTTGATATCCTACATTAGAACGGCAAGGAGAGTAATTTGACCCCTATAAATTTATAGTGTAACTGCACAGTAAAACTTTCGACAAACGACCAATAATACATTTACAGTAATCAACAATGTGCACAGAGAAACATCGGCTCATTGTTGGGACGCCGCAGTGTGTATGCTATCAGTTTTATCTGTAAACATTACGTTCCCATTTAGGTGTGTTGTGTGTTCAAGCGTTGCCTACGTGATTACACGAAAGGAGCCTTGGTTTTGAGCGAAAAAAGTGGGTTCAACGATTGCACAAGTTTGCCGCCAGATGTCAGCTAACTGAGAGGGGATTAACATTGGTGAGATAGAAAGCAGAACAATATTTCGGTTTGTATTAATAACATTTCGTGAATATGGTGTGTTGCTGTGTACCACAATGTACATTAGACACTGCAAAGAGGGTACAAATTGTTACTTTTCATATTTTCCCTGTAGAACCATTTCTAAAAGAAAAATGAAAGATTACCATACCATGAGACTCTGGTCGCTAATATGTAGCTACTCTTAAGGTTTGCAGTTTATATTTACAAGCAAATGGTTTCAGGAAAAGCACAAAAATAAAACAACTATTACCAAATAAAGTGCTTTTAGTGTTTAGTGACTTTCCGAGTCATAAATAGAAAATCGGGAGTCACAGAAAATGTCCATTTCCTATTTCTAATACATCACAGACTAAAATGAAGAAAGTAAAACAAGCTATAGCTAATAATGGTAAAGAAAATTTAATACCGACACCAATGAACTAAGAATACACGTCAATTCGCCGGTTTTCAGAAATCCAGCTGTATAAAATGTGAATACATTTTTAATATCAAGTTAAATTGCCGGCTGAGATATACTGTGAGTAAATTAAGAAGCAAAATAAAATTTTTGAAGGAATCTATGGGAAAAAAGATGTCTTTACTTGAAAACAACATTAATAACTGTAAAGAAGATACAGAAAATTGTGAAACAAATGCTGTATTTTTTACATATATACATTTACTAATTTTCATCTATGAATTATTAATATTATTATTATTATTTCTTTTCAAAACTATCAGTAATCTTGGAACGATTGTTGGCTACTTAGTAGAAGTAGCTGAGAAGAACACGGATTGTCTTGAGTAGGACAACAGTCAAAAACTACTGACAGCCCATTAAGCTGCGAGACCGAGAAGAGTTCAGCTAACGATTGAGAAAATTTGTGTTCTTCCTGCAAAACATTTTAAAATTCACTTATCGTTGATGTTTAAAATGTGTGGAAAAAGTCCGCCCGGTGAAAAAGATTTATGTCTTTATCATTTCCAAGTTTATACAGAAGTTTAAATGCTGGAATTGCGATCAAGAAAGACAAAGTGACATTCTTGTGACAAAATTTATAAACCCCATTCTCTAAAATCAAGCACGAAAAATTACAGAAAAAACTAGAGGATGGAGCATTTTAGAATAAAACCTCTAAATCGAAAGATTATCAAATTATAAAGAAAGCAAAAATATTATGCCAATGGAACCTGTACCTTTGGTAACAATTTTTTTTTTTAAATTTATCGTCATTAATTCTGACTAAATTATTACCCCATTAGTGTTAAGATCACATAAATGTTAACTGTAAATTGCTCTATTGTGAATATTTTAAAATAACGCTTATATGCAAGAAAATAATTCCATATGAGCTGATTTTTTGTATTTTTTTCATTTAAACTAGGCAGAAGCACATCTCAGTTAAGAGCACTCTAGCGGATTTGGGAAGGACTGCAGTGTCCTCTGTTAAAACTGTTTTCTTTCCAGGTCGTGTAATCACATAGGCAAACGATCTTGAATCGTGTATTGTCAGAGGGGCTTTTAGGATGACGAGATTTTGAGCGGTTTTTTTTCTTCTGAAAGTTCCGACGTTGAATCAGAAATTGACCTATCAGACTCGAGTAGTGAATTTATTCCAAAAACTAGTGACAGTGATGTAAATGTTAGCGAAGATTCCTTATCCGAAGCGGGTGCGAGCGTTAATATTCCTCAGCCATTGCCTGAGCCAGGCTTTATCAGATTCCTCCACAGTGAAAACGGTGGTTAGAGACGGGCCCGAATGGAAGGTTATCAACATATCATCATATTCGCCAAGAAGATGACTACTGTAAATGCCCTAAAAGAGCTAGGAGGTCCCCTACTTATGCGCTCCAACTTTTCGTTTACTCTTTGATGAATCGACGCTTCGTCTCATATACAGAAGTATACAGAATCCAATGCTCAGATGGAACTGAAACACCAATGGACTGTTTCACTTGAGGAACTGGAGAAGTTGATTGTCGCCATGTACACCTGAGGAGTAATCTATAAGAAAGGTATATCAGTAGATAATCTTTATAGGTTCGTGAGGAACTACATTCATCAAGGACACAATGCCAAAGAATAGACTTCAGGAGCTGTCCAGATTTCTCCGACTTGATGAGAAATCAACCCGAGCTGGACATGGCAGCAATCAATGCATGGGTAATCTATAAAGAGGTAAAAAACAGAAAGATAAAAAGGAAGAAATTCATCCTTCAGCTGGTGAATGAACTGAAGAGGGGAAAACTCAAGAAGAGCAATAAGAGGAAGAGGATAAAGGACATAGGCCTTCCAAACAGCGAAAGAAATATAAATTAAGTCTGAGTAAGGAAACAGGACAAGTGATTTTTTTGAGAAGTGCTGCAAAGCTGAGTGTGGGAAATGTGTATGAAAAGGACAGATCATCTGTGCAAAATGCATAAGGTGATTCGTATACTTAAATGAGAAAAACTAGGAGGTGTAATACAGTCGTGAACTGAAAAGCAAAACCTAATTTTTCAGTTTAGGAATATACATATTTAATATTTAATTAATTTAATATCCACTTGTTTATTGTTCTAAAAGCATCTGTAAATTCAAATGATGCTATTAATAAATAAAATAATAAAGTTTTGCCTGTTTATACGTCGGGGTCATAATGACCCCTTTCTGTCATTCTAGCCATTCTAAATATATCAGATTCTTAGCTGTTCTAATGTTAAACACATTGCTGAACCAAACATGGTTTAAATAAGTATCATTGCCATCTTAAGCACCATTGTCACAGATACAATTTGTATTTTTCTTTTTGGTAAAATATGCTCAAAATTGTTATTTCATAAATAACTGCTTCATTTTAAGGCTTGTTCCAATCACTTACCGTCTGTTTGTAGATAATTAAAACATCAAATAATTTCCAGACACAAAGGTATTAAGGTATTTCTTTATGGAGTTGGTGTTTGTAGAACCCCAGCTCCCATTCCATAGCCATATCCTATAGGTCCAAAGTTCCGTATGTAGCATACTGTAGATAGAAAAGTAAAATCAAATGTATTACTAAAATGTGCATTATATGTGTATTTCAGTACAGTTAAACTTTTAATTATTGCCTTTTGATTGTGAAGCTTATATTAAATTTTATATTATGATTTTGAATAATTATAAAAGTATCTTAGAATCTTGTTTATGATTTACTTCATCAATAAGATCTAGCAATAACTAACTCATTTTGTAATTATCAGATAATTATTCAACTTTTAATAATTTTATATTGTTCAATTATTTTACTTAACTTATTTAACAATACTTTTTGCTTTGTTGGAATCCCCTGATCATTACTTTAAATATGGCTGCATTTAACATTTGTGCTCTTTAAATATTATTGAAAAAATATAACTATTCTTCTTCAATATACAATTATTCAAATAACTTAAATTTCTAAATGTTATGTGTTGAATCAGATCAGGCCTAAGGCTTATTTTAGGTCCTGATGAACCACATGAACCATTCAAATTGAGTTGCACTTAGTACCTTCAATATCACGTAGACAGATTCAGTTCATTGCCTTAAGTGCCATCTAGTGCAATGCTAAGTATTATTTGGATATGAAATGGTCTGAAATTTTGACCAGGGGCCTCATTTTTTTCAAGTGCCATAAATCTATTACATCACATTCCTGGCTTAAAGTCCCACTTGGTGGACTTATCTTGAGATTTTTACGATCAGAAAAATTCATCAACTTTGGCCAGGTTTACATAAAATAAAATATTGGCCTCTTCTTAAAAGAACTCTAATCCATATTTATTCAATACAAGGAACTAAAATAAATTGTTGTATTCTCTCCCACAAAAATTCCTCTATATGGAGAAAAACTTCCATTACAAATGCCTCAAATTGTACAACAGACTACATTAATTCATCAAAAAAGTACCTACACAACAGATTTTTAAAAAGTAATTCCCAGAATTTCACAATGTAAATGTATTTACAAGCTCTATAATTTTTGAATGAAAATAGCTTACAGGGTGGATGTTACCAATGTTTTAATTCTTAGGAGTGTTGATGAAGATAGTGAGATAGTTTTAGTGACAATGCGCAGAAAATGGAATAAATTAATTAACAGTGTTACCATCATTGTTATAGATATCAGAGTGAAATTAAATCATGGATACAATGGTCTCCAAGAAGTACAATCTAAAGATTGACAGCACTTAGTTTGTAAATGAATTACAGTAACCCACCAACATACACTATAAATGAAATAAGAAAACTATATTATACAATCCAGATCGGAAATACAGAAATAGTTTTTTACAGTGTACCTGAGCCATGTGGGATTAAAAGGGAATGAGATTGCTGATACCGTAGCAAAAAAAGGAGCCACCATAAAAATAAAACCATCTTTTGAAATAAAGCTTCCCTCTAAATTGAAACTCATAAAAAGATTAACAACTGAACTAGAACAACAAAAACATAAAGGAAAACCATATGAAGTTCTAAATACTTTCAAACATCTGCTTATTGAAACCAAGAAAAATTGGATTTGCCCAATTCCTCTTAATTGTTGGTCATGATTACCTGTCTGAACATCTCTTCAGGGTGAAATTAATCAAGGACAGCCACTGCCCACTGTGTAATGACATGAGTACTATCCTAAACAAATAACATCTACTGAAATGTAACCAACTTGATAGCAAAAACAAATTCTCTTTATTGGGAAGCTAGGAAATTATATATGTCAGCATCCCCAATAGTCAATAGCAACCAACCACATTGTATGCACTCATTATTTAATATTTGTATTTATTTACCTAATCATTATTTGTATATTATTAATATTTATTCATTTATCATTCTTAAATGCTCAATAACTAAAATATATATCATAACATCATTCTTATCATTCAGGGGGAACCTTCGCCTACCGCGCCGGCCTCTCCATCCTCTACCTCTGTCTTATGACTTCATTGATAGAGGGCAGTGTTGTAGCTGGGCATATGATCTGCATGCTGGCACCTTGCCGATTGCCTATTATGTGGCTTTCATGATTGAATAATGTCACCTCTCCATCAGGCAGCTTCCCAATTGTCCTTATGGGTAGAAAAATTCTTAGGATAGATACTGGGAATTGAACCCAATCAGCAGTCAGCAATGCAAGAAGGGGTTATTATAATATTATTATGCTATATTTTGTAAAGTATGAAATGTACACGATCTATGATTTGGGTTGATTATTAAATTTATTTTTTAAACATTAATATAATATGAAAAGGTAGAATAAAATGATAGGGTATTGAAAGAAGCAATGGAAAGTACATATTCATTGAAACTCACATTCATATTATAGTTTCAGAAATTAAAATAATCCTTCTGATTACATATAAGTATGCATAAAACACTGTTGCATCATGAATCAATGAAGATGTGTGTAATTATAATATGAACACAGATTAGATAATTCACCGTTCATAAATGTGCAGCCATATGCATACAGCTCAGTCTGTACAAAATATTCTTGACAGAGATCTACTTGCTCTACTCATATATCCAGCAGAGCAAGTAGATCAGAGCTTTGATAGAGTACAGCTCAGTTTGTGCAAAAAGTCAAGAGTAGCCGGTTTTACTAATAAGACATGGCAGCATCTGGGAACTGAGAATTTAACCATGTATATGAGCCACAGAAGTTTGCAACATCACATTAAAGCATATAAAGGTAGTTTGGAAGTAGGTTTTAGCTTCTAATCATTCAGCATTCTACACTACAAGCACACATTTTTCTTTATACAATATCATTAAAATACATACATTTGCAGTAAATATCTCCCTGGTTTTCATAAATGGTCATAACCTCCAAAGGCTTTCGACAATCCAAGCAGCAGAAACAAATATTGTGATATACAGCTCCAGATACTGTAAACATTTCTGCACGATAGACCTTTCTTCCTGCAAATAATAATAAAATCACATAGTCAATATTAATTTACAAGTTTTATGCTATTTACATTAACCCGCAACTTAATAATCATTTATTCATATTTAAACTTTAGTATTAATAGAATCAGCCATATTAAAAGCACTCTACTTTATTACTAATTTGTGCCTCAATTTCTGTGCTGACAATTTCTATTAACAATTTTAGAAATTTGAAGCAATTGTTTTAAGGATGAAGTGAATTTAAATGTAATACTTGTATATTATACATGAATTTTTAAATGCTTTACTGACCATAAATACCAGCATTTCTTCTGATTTAAAATTTATAGGACTATCAGTTTGCAACCAGATATATTAAACTTTATGATTATCAATGAACAATTATCTACTTAATAATAAACAATGTGCACTAATTATTTCAAAATTGGATATAAATCAAGATTTGATATAAATATAATTCAATAAGTTAAAAATCATCAGAACACTCATCAAAATAGGAATTTATTGTGCATATATGATCCTACACTAAAAGTACTGTGCATACTAAAATACATAAGGTTCTTGAAATGTTGAATGGTGTTTTATCATTGTGTTTCATGTGGCATAAGCTGAAAAACTTTTTCATGACAAACTTTGGCCATGAAAGCCTATATTATAAAATAGGTTTATATTAGTTTAATGATTTCATGATCAGAAACTTATTAATACCATTTTTTCATTGGATTGTATTTAATGCACGTTCATGTTCTTCAGAAACTAATGCCTAAATTTCTTCTAGTTTGTTCTGTGAATGATGCATTAGCTAATTAAATATTAATTATGTTCTTTGTAGTTGTTTTGCTTGCTTTTCTGTATATTCCAATATTTATTGTATTTCTTCTTCCTTTTCTTGGCAGGAGGACTCCCAAAATGTGAAATCTAAAAATGGCAGTCATTCCTTATTCTACATTCATTGTAGATCTTATCTTTTGATAAATTTAGTGAAGATATATTACTTCTGAAGAATGCAGCCTTACCTTTATATATATTTTTCATAGTTTAATCTAATGCATTTACACATCTGCATCTGCAAGTAGATTGCATTCTGAGGCTGTGGTCACAAGCACAAAAATAGAATATGCTATTATTAATGCCACAAATGGTTGATGGTGTACTCTGCAGCTTGTATTACAACAAATGAAACTGTCACATGTAAAATGTGCAGTGCATTTTTTGATATTGTTGCTATTAATATTTCTTCTAAATTAGCACTTATTTCTTGGCATAATGCATTTTTTTAACTTAGTGTAACTTTAAGTTTTTATCGAAGCATCATAATTTTGGATAATTTTCCTCAAACCACCTTTCCAGGTCAGGGGCAAAGGCCTCTAGCTACTAGTTCCTCAGGAGCACATGCCTGTTGTTGGTGTCTATGGTTATATGTATTAAAAAAATAAAGATTGCATGTACACTGGCTAAGAAGATGAAAAATAGTATAAAATTGTCATTATTGTTTCATATTTTGTTCTGAAATTTATGTTGAAAGCAAAGAAATGTTAATTTATGCAAGATCAGACAAATTTACACACTTTATAGTGCATTTCAGTTCAGGTGCTTTATCATGAAGTCATTTTTATGCTAATATTTAGATACTCTCAGAAAAAATGAATTTACATAGGATGAAACAGGTGTATCCTTCAGAAAGATGAGATTAACTGTTAAGGTTAAGTTTCTATTCAGTTCCATTGAATATTTTGTAAATATATCTTGGTGATCTTCTCCTAAATAATTTGCTATATATCTTGGTATATTCAAGATTTTCAAAATAGAATTCCAAATTGTGTCTGATATATCTGGCATACTAACAGTAAATAAAGATCTAATGTAATTTTTTTTTAAGAATATAAGCTCAAAAAAAATTAATATATTATTGTCAATGCTTAGTCATCAGAAACCAAAATAAAGTCTTGAATACAGATAAAGGGGAGCCAAAGTATATTTGTGATTTTTTTATTATGACAAATTCAATGCTTCTAAATATGAGTTAGTTAAATGAAAATTAATGTATTAATTATAAACAACTGTAAAAAATGAAAAACAGAAATGCAAAATTTATATGATATAGTAAAGAAAATATAAGAATTAACTATAAAAATCAAATAGCAGATAAAACAGAAATAAATGGATAAAGTAGAAGCAGTAACACATTTCTGGTCAGAAAAAATTTAGCACCTCTCAAGTTGCCTCAAGGAAATAAAATTTGGCAATCTTGGACAACTAGTTATTTTCTAATATGCTACATTTAACACTGTATTCTTGCTGTTCAATCTTTTCTTGCCTAATGATAGTATAGTTGATTAAATGTTAGTTGATTTCTTCATCCAAATAGTTGCATTACATGTCAAAAAGACATTTAATTCTGTAAAGATATTTTGCAACACAATCACAGTCTCCTGTTAACCTGAAACATGCAACTGTTACTTTTTATGGAGTACTACCTTCATATTGACCCCTGACACTCTTATACAAGTATTGCTATCTTTGCTTTCAATGACTGATTTAACTCTAGCATAATTCATAATTAGTCCAGGTAACTTATTCCATGAGGGATGCCCTATGAACAAAGACCAAAAATGGGATGGTAACAAATTTGAAGCACCAATCTCTCTAATTTCTTTGGGATCTTGATGAAGACCAATTGTATTAAACCAAATAATGCAGCAATTTCTGGTCCTATAAATGACATTTAAAAAAAGCATTGAAAATCGGATCCACTGCCTTTGAAACTTATTGACAAGCCAGAACAACATCAATTGAGGAAGAATTGAAGCTGTGTGCTAACAATGCAGCAAGGAATAGGAAGAACCAATATATGAGCCTGAACTGAAAGAACTATAAGTATTATTTGGATCAGCTGATGATGGGAGCAAATGCTTCCAAAACATGTCCTAGTGTTAAGTAAAGCTAGTGTAATATGTTGAATACATTAGAGTAAAATATATTACCACTTATTATCTGCAGCTTTGTAAGTACATTTTATTTCATTCAAATTTTTATTTTAAATCTCTAATTTTAATTCAAAAGATGACTTGAGTGTTACTATTTACATACATAAATTTTCTTACATGTCTTCAGGGAATCTTGCCTTTACTTGAAGTAATTGTGGGTCACAATTCACATTAAATATTTTTATTTATAAGTTATAATTTGAATTTTTTCATTGCTTTTTCATTATTTCAGACATTTGATGTGGAGTTCCCCACAGGACTGTATTATAAGCAATGTTTACAGAATTCTTCCATAATAAGTACATTTCATGCCAATTAAGGATGCTCATTTTGTTTAATGTCTTTTAACTTCTTTTTCTATAGAGATTTTCTATAAATGTTCATAATATAATATAACTCTGCATAGTTACTGGATATGGTTTTTAGGAGATATATTGTGACATAATTTGAGATTTTCTTTTATTTCATCCTAAGTTTGAATGGTCATCTAAGTTAATATTCATTATATTATCTGCAGTCAATTCGTGATATTTTTACAGAGTATATTTCAAATTCCTTTGCAAACATTTGTGTTTACTCTAATTTTTAGAAGACCAGCTAATGATATTGTTAGAAAATATTACTATTTTGACTCTTGTTGTCTCTACTGTATTCGCAAATTATTTATTACATAAATCAAGGATATGCTAATGATGTTACTTTCATATAAAACTTGCTGTGTTTATATCTTGAAACATATTATGTATTTAGTTATATATATGCATTTTACATTGCCACATTAAACTACACGACTTTTGGAAGTTATTCTTGATGGCAATTGTGTCTTTGTTATTTTGTTTTATTGTTGTTGTTTTGACTGTTGAGCTTATTGCAACATCTGTAGATGTGTACAGTACAGTACAGTAGATTAGTTTGCAAGGATGAATAAAATTAACTAATAATATAAATGAACTTGGAATCCTTAGCATCTTAAGAGTTTCTCAGGTCAAGGAAACACAATAAAAACCTAACCTTGATCTAACTGGGAATTGAACCCAGGTTCTCAGGATTAGCATTTGTAAATGCTACCATTAGACCACAGAGGCAATCAATTGTGTCTTTTGTTGGTTTGAAACAAATTTTATAGAAAAATTGTAGGTGGAGAATGGGATTGAGATGTATGGTAGCTATGTTGATTTATTCCAGCCCACTGATCGGAGGTTTCGCCAAGGTTGTTGCAGAACTCACAATTCTTTTTCAATGAAACTCTCTCGAGGGCATTTGGCTGGATTTTTAAGACTGAGCGAATGGGATTCCGATGCGAAAGGTGACGATAAATGCTTCGTTATTTTGTTGCAGAAGTTGTTTATTCTTCAGAACATGAATATGTATGCCAACTCACATCTCATGTCGAACCACAGGCAAAGTAATCTTGGCAAACATGCAAATTTATTGCGCTCACCACATGGTGCTGAATGCGAAGAGATTGTTATTTCAACAGCATTTTTAATGCAATCATAAAGCCCATAATATTGTATCAGTATTTCGTGTGGTGATTGACAGTCAAGCCTCGTTATTGCCGGAACTGGTATTTGGTACTTAGGCCGCTCTTCCGCTGATCTCCAGGCGACGGCAGCTACACGTACCTAGACCCGGAAAATTCTGAGATTGCCCACTTTTGGGCATAATCTATCCTTTTTATACTCAATATAAAATGACGCTATCCACGGACAGCGGCGCGAAATATTCATACCAGTTTCGTGTTAACGTCTCTTATAGGTCAATACTTACCTCACTGAATTTCATTTCTATTCGCTGGACTATTTTGGTCAAGCCAAATGCTCGTTATTCGTCAATAAGATGAATTTAAACAGATTTCATATGTTACTGTCACTGAACCTTCTACTTGGACACCTGCGACTTTGCCATGGAACAGGCTGGTGTCTCTGCCTGGGGCGTGGCCATTTCCAACTCTAGCTGCATACTAAAGGGGATTAACTTGCATTGTCTGACTTGAGCCAAGTCTTACCATGTTCACAGAAAAACGTGAGGTTTACCTTGACTTGCGATATTACTACACGCCATCTCTTAAATATTATCAAAAATTACACATCTATACTATATTAATTCTACATATATGAGTTGTGTTATTAAAGTTTCCCCACTGAAAGAAAATGCACAACATACTTGCACATAATTACTGAGTTGTTGATTCCAAAATTACAAATATGAATTATTTCAATTACTCTGTAATCAACGGGGAGCCAGGGACAGCTTCAGGTTGATGGCTTTATTTGCTCGAACTGTTAAAATTTAATCATTAGTAGAATGATATTGCAATCATTTTACCCAGATCTTTGTGATTATAAGATTTCAAATACCAAGTCAATTTAATGGTAACCCTGACTAATATGAACAGCTGTAAAATATATTAAATGAAAACCACTGATATATGGTTTATTTATCTTTAAAACTGGAGTTATAATAAAGATTCCCCCTATTTCATTTGAATGTAAATGAGGAAATTCATAAAAGAATACAGAGTCTAAAAAAGTCATATTCATATTTACTCTAAATTTTTCAAATTCTGGATTCATTTTACTTATAGCAGGAAGATTTTCTTCCTAATTTTTCTTTTTGGTACTTATATGAATGTGTCATGTTTACTCATTAATTTTAATTATTGACATTGATTAAAGTAAAAACTCTTAATTCTACTACCAGAAATGTGCAATGTTAAATCAACCAACATTTACTAAAAACCTTCAGTTTGCTAACTGCTAATAATGGAAAAAGTTGTTTTTAATAAAATTGAAATATATAAAGAAGCTATGCCTTTTTGTAACATTGTTGAAAGTTTTAACATATTGCATATTTAATAATTAAAGTAATTATCCCAAAACAATGAACGAAAATAATGTGATTGAAGAAAAAAACAAAGATAAATATCCAAATTGAAATAAGATATTTAAGAGAATGACCAGAAATCAACAACAATAGCTGCACCAGTTGCAATCTTTCAGTCATTGTGACCATTCCATTTTGGTATTTCTTTCTGAAAATGTCTAAGCGATAGCTGAAATGTTACAATTAGTACATACTGTACTTCTTCCTTTTTATGTGTAGTACTATCCATAAATATCATTTATCAATTTTCTATAGGCATTTAGCCATAGCTCTTGTTCTTTCAAGATATAGTTTTTGCCACAGAGTTCATTCTTCAGTTTATGTTAATACAATTTTGATATTGCCTTTTTGAATGTTTAAGAATAGTACTGGAAAGTTCAATACCTAACTTACAGCTCTCCTGGCAGAATGTACCACTCATTCAGTTTGTGTATTTGAGCCATCAAGAGAGAGTTATAGGAAGGGTAATACAAAACAAAATCATAAACAAACAAAATAAAACAAATATAAATTACTACCTCTGTTTTCATTAACCTGATCAAAACTGTAAGATATTTACATGCCAAAATGCATGTAAATAATAGAATTATGAATTGACAAATTTGCATGTTAGACATTTTCTGTATATAGCAGTAGTATTAATGCATAAATCATAATGCAGTTCAATAATTTTATCAGAATCAAAAGGGTAGAAGAAAACTTTGGCATAAAGAGCTGGCCCTCTAGCAAAATTGGAACTGTTGATGAACATATGTACATATTTCTAAATTTCTAAATGGATATTTCTAAATTTCTAAATGGATATAATTAAGCTCACCACATCTTCTGCAGTCCAGTCCTCCTCCAAATTTTACTTTCTTCCCAGATTTTGTACTTTGAGGAGCTGACGGTGAAGAACAAGTACTAGAACAGATGTTGTTTACATTCATCACACCATTTGCAGAAGATACTCTACTTTCTTTATTAATCAAGGATTTTTTTTCCAATTTAGGAAATCCAAACTTATAATTGTAGTCATCAGGTTCTTTAGATATCTCAAGCTTCTTTTGCTTCATGGGACACTCTGGGTCACAGTTTGAAGAACTCGGACAAAACCTTCCAGTTTCTGTTAGTGGGTCTTTTATGTAAGCTATTTCCAAATTTTCACAATTTTGATCTTTTGTCCCATCTTCGAACTTAACCAGTCCCTTATGTTTTAAATCTTCTTCATACCTTGTCTGCCGCTTTTTAAGAGAAGATTGATGAGAAGTAGGAGTAGGTACGGGAGATGTAGAAAATGTCTTTGAAGTACGTTCTTCTCTAATGCTGGAAAGACATGATTCGCATGATGACACACAATATATCTGAGGTTTTCTTTTTCCTTGAGAGAGCCCTCTTGGATGTTGTCGATTATACCAAGCTGATACTGCATGCGGTACTGGAATGGTACATGGATAAACAGGAACTTCACTGCTCTTTACACCTGCAGCTTGACTCTTGGATTCAATATCATGTGATGTGCTTGTGCTGCGTATCCCCGACTCCTACAAACATGAAAAACATGCACTTAAAGTAAAAGAAGTACATCTTTTATTACCTTTCTTAAGGAGAGCTTTAAGTTTTCTAAATGTCTATTATTTTAAATGTTAAAGATAACACAAATAAGAATTTCAATGAAAGTTACAATTTTTAAAGCAATTGTTAATGTGTGCATTCATTTAAATACAATCCTAATTTTGACCAAGAATTTAAAAGAAGAAAAAAGATCCTAAGAAATAGACAATAATGCAGAATATTTTTTAAAACTGTATTCCAATGCGTTTTCTCTTTATATTTACTCATGGTCACAAGAGACACAGGCTTAGACCTACCATGATCAGTTGATCCTGCAAGTCCCGAGTTCTGCTTGTTCTGTTATAACACAATGTATGTGCTATAGTATATGTATATAATGTGTTTTACTTCCAAATGTTAATAATGTGACTTATATTTAGTGGAATAGATTAGTGGAAAAGTGTTAAACATGTAGGTACCATATACTATAATTAATGTTCAGTTTTCTTTGCATTATATTAATATTTTTAAGTTTATATACATCCTGCTGCACTGTCAGCGATTTTTAACATTTCCACGGCAGTGTAGCATTATTTACTTGCTTGGTTTAAATAAATAAAATAAGTTATATTCTTACACTATCTGTGTGAAATTACATAGTTTCATTGAGTATTAGTGATTGGTGATGTGACTTTTTTCTTCTGTGATTTGCAAATTCATAAGCTATTTTTGTCATCTACTAAAAATTAAAAACATAGCACTATCTCTCTTTATCCATAATACTTTATGGATACAGAAAGATAATGTTATGTTTATAATTTTTCATTTATGGGCATAGAAATTTGGAAAATGTCTTGACATTATCATGTATTTGGATGTTGGTCGAATAATGATATAGAAACTGAAAAAATCTCAACATTTTCACTGCAAAAAAAATAAAAATTGTCATAAGGCCTGGCTAAAAATATTCCAAGAGATTTTTAAAAATTAAAAGGTTCTATTGTCTGCATAAAACATTATGATGAATACTGCATCATGAGAATAGACCAAATTACAATATTAAAGGGAGAATCATTAAAACATATAAGAAATATACCTAAGCTTACAGAAAATGTTGTGCCCACTGTATTTCCTAACACTCTTATCGGACTTCCAGAATATGTTCTCACTGCTAGCAGGGGTTTTGAGTCTCGGTCAAGACCGGCTCCCCTTCCCATTTACGGCCGCCTGCCTACCTGCCTGCCTGTTCTTTAACTCCCGAGCAGGCATCAATCTACATTTTTTCGCAAAGACTTTACAGCAGCATATTTTTGTGTGTTAATATTATAAATGCTAATTGGTTTGTCATGTTCATGAGGAATTTATATTCGGAAGTTCCCTGGGTAATTGGCTCCTTCCAGAACTGCAGTTCACGATCTTGTGAATAAATTTTATTCTACTGCATCAATACAAAACAAGAAACACATGCAAAAAAGTACAGTTATAGAAGACATATTTAAACAAAATTTGCTCAAACAACAAAATCATAATCGAAATTAGCATAAGTTGCGGTTTCAATGTCTTCTGCACATACAGCAACAAAAGTGTTAAAACTCAAACCTTACAATGTACATGTGTCTCTTGTCTACGATAGCGTGATTCTATAGCACGTGTGCGTTATTGTGAGTGGTTGCTTTCATCAGTTAATCAGGGTTATTCGACCTTCAGCGTGTGTTTTCAGACGAGGCGTGGTTCCACCAAAATGTCACGTTGATTTGCTCTTTTTATTTACGGACGCTCTTTAATATCTCAGGTCATCAGCGTCCCATTCAATTCAGGGCGTGAAACAGCCGACAAATTTTGTTCAGAGGCCTCTTCTTTCAGGCTTGAGGTTCTTTTTCGTGCCGTAAATGTACGACACGGGACCCACGGCTTTACTTCCCTTCCGAAGGAAGCCATACTTAGGATTTTTACGCCCAAAAATCCATGGATCCTGGCCAAATTCGAACCCGCGATCTTGGATTTGAAAGCAAGTATGGTTACGACTAGACCACCAGGACCGACTAAAAAAAAAAGTAACGTGAACTCCTTACAACACATGCTATCGGTATTCTGAAAATTGTAGACAAGAAACCTCTCTTTATGATAATATAGTTGGAGTCTGGTGTGCGTTTAGCTAAAGAGGCACAATCGGTCCTATTTTTAACTACTAGACGATAAATGGAGAGAGGCACAGAAATGACATTCTGGTCCCATTTTTTAGTCATCTGACGGAAGGAGAGTAAGCATACGAGTGGTTTCAAAAAAATTCTGCCACTGTTTTTACATGGGTAAAATTAAGGAAGTGTTTGAAGATAGGTGTATAGCCAGCTCTCTCGCTCACCATATCCAACAGTCTATGCTTGAAGGACAAAGTGAACAAAACAAATCCTCAACACGTTGGAAGAAGTTAAAGAAAACATACGAAATGAAATGAAAATATTATAGTGGTCGATCTTAACCATGTCAATCGGAATGTGTTTACCCGGTGCAATATTTACTTAGCTGAGGGAAGACACTTCCAGCCTTTTCTATAAGATAAGATTTTATCACAGTTTTAAGAAAAGAAGTTGGAGTACACGCGCTGCCGGCTGCAGCCGAAATTACAACTACGTTATTACATTAAAAATTAATTGTTATGACAATTATACAGTGCAGAGTTATAAAAGTATTGATTGGATAAGGATGTTTATTATGTATCAGTATAATTAAATAATTTACAGATTGGTTTAACAGGAATAAATATCATTTGTGACTTGTTATATGAATGTAATGTGGCAGGTAATTGTAATTTACAAAAGGTATTGTATATTTTGGTAAAATTGAGAAAAAGAGACAGAGACACCCCCTGTACTCTCCTGACAGTTCGTATGCTGACCCTCCTTAGACAAAGGGGGAGATACAAAAGGGTAAAGGATTGCTTTTGTCAGGTCACGAAATTTCTGCCCATGGAATACTTAGGAGTTCGCAATTAGAAAAACCATTCATGGCCGTAACGGGACAGAATTTGAACAAAATAAGATATAGCAATAACTTTAAAAGGGAATGGAAATGTCAGAACGGAGACGAAAATGTTTTATTACAGGCAAGCTGGGGGTACAACGTATTATGCCGCCTATTTCAGAGTAAGTATGCCAAAGCAAATGAAAAAAATGAGTGCGTTATCTCTGAGAGCATTTGGCAATCTATAACTCAGGGAGGAAAAAGATGTTACTTTAGAAATCCAGCATGTAAGAAAAATAACGAAATTTATGACGGCCTGTTCTTGGAAAATTTAGGTTGTGAGAAGATATTGTAGATCAGAAGGGGTTGATTGATTGATTGATTTATTTGTTTATGGACGCTCTTAACGTCTCAGGTCATCAGCGTCCCATTCAACTCAGGGCGAGAAACGCCGACAAATTTTGCTCAGAGGCCTCTCTTTCAGGCTTGAGGTTCTTTTTCGTGCCGTAGATGTAGGACACGAGACCCACGGCTTTACTTCCCTTCCGAAAGAAGCCATACTTAGGATTTTTACGCCCGAAAAAAATCCACTGGTCCTGGCCGGGTTCGAACCCGCGATCTTGGGTTAGGAGGCAAGTATGGTAACTATTACACCACCAGGACCGACAATCAGAAGGGGAAAAATAATTTTAGCCAATGGGTATCGAATAAAAACCAACGAATGAGGAGAACTTAGCGATACAATAAATATTTTAAGATAGCCAATGGCGACTATATAACACGGGAATAGAATAATAAACGAGGGAATTTAATTTAGCGAGAGGCGTGGCTATGATATAGAAAAACAGAAGTACAGGATCAGAAGTGGGATTATTATTGTTAAATGTTTTTGAATAGCTAGAAGTTAGGAGTTAACAGTGGAATATTTTCAGCAGTGAGCTTTGAGAGAGAGTTTGTAGGAAGTCCTGAGAAGAAAAGTTAGCTAGCTGTTAGTAGTGAAAGGAAGGCAGCTGGTATAATGTGCATTAATAAAGGCAGTAGTGATAGAAATAAAAGATTTGTGAAAAATATACGAGATTAAAGTAGAAGACAGAATATCAATGTAACAAAGTGATTGTAATGTTTTAGAAAGCGGCGAGCAGTCAGGAAGTAACCATCACCACTTTTAGATGTGAATAAACTATTTGAAACAAGTCTATTTAGTGTGCTTTTGGGCGACACATTTCCTGTTCACATGGATCTAAATTGATCCACAAAACACTACAGTGGGCCCTGAGACCGAACCCAACCGAAATGGAGCAGAAGCCACAGCGAGCAGCCGGGGAAACAACGAGATCACGACCAGCAGTCAACAACATAACCGCATCCACCATACACACCCAATCGAAATCCACTCCCCCAACAATAAATCCCGCTCCATATGCATTCCCAGATATGAGCAATAATCATTTTTATATCAAACTTACGCCCACGCATCCTAAGTCCTGTTACACGGCTGTGGCATTTTCTGCTGCCGAGATGCAAAATCCCGTACGAACGGTAAGAACATATTCTGGAAGCTTATATTTACTGTTAAATACCTTGCTGATATAGAAGGCATGCGGTTGAGCCAGACTATTCGAGAAAGTATGAAACAATACATAGGTAGAATGGGATTCAATACATAAAATGACTTAAATAAAAAAAAATTGTTTCTGAAAATCAGTGAAATCAGATCATTGGGAATGGAAGATTACCTGAAACCCAATTTTTAAAAATCGCTCTGGCGGCACAATGTTTCCTCACAACAAAATTTGGTATATGCCATTTAAATAAAACAAAAACAATAGTTTCTCAAAATTAGGGAAATTGTAACATTAGGAGTAGGATCTTTCTTGAAAACCCAAATTTAAAAAGCGTTTTTGCATTTAATTTTCTCTCTATTATTTTAAAATAAAAGGACAAATTAATTCAGCATATAAACTGTATTTATATCGATGCATATATTTTATATTTAATTTTACATCTTCGTGTAGATAGCAAATGTGAAACATTTATCTAATATGTGTTTGAGAATTGTGTTTGTATGTAAGAGCGCTCTGTAATATCCTTCAGAAAACGTTTGCGTCACATGTTTTTACTACAGTAACATTTAAATTGAAATTTCAAAGCCAATGAAAATCGATTAAACTTTGGATTGATTATTGTTGATTGTGTATATTTGCTTAGTATATTGCAATTGTTTTTAAATAGTAACATGTTTTTGTTTTATCAAAACTAATGAACATCTTAAATACACAATGCAACTCGAAACTCTATTATTTTTCTCTATTTCAGTGAATGTAAAGATGTCAAGTTCAGTTCATAAATATGGTTACATTTAAAATTATTTAAAAAGACCCTACAGTACAGCTTTGTCTATCAGCGCTATATATTTCATTTAATTAATAGTATATCGTTAATTTGTGATTCAATCTCGACGACGACGACGACGACGAGGATGATAATAATAATAATAATAATAATAATAATAATAATAATAATAATAATAATAATAATAATAATAATAATAATAATAATAATTCTAAAAATGTGTTTTTTCTTTGTGATACATATAGATTGCAAGAATTTTAATTTTGTTCCCCTAAAACCCCACAGTAATCCTATAACTTGATAATTTAATTAATTAATAAGGTCATACTTTGGATTTTATATAATTTTTTAAAGTTACTCTTCTAGGTGAAGAATTCGCTTAGTTCACGCAGCTCTTGCGTGACGGACTTTTGTAATACTTATAGATTTCAAGAATTCTAATTTTGCTCCCCTTACTTTTAGCGAATTTCACTAGACATTTATTATCAAGTGATTTTGAAGGGTAAACGTAGACAAACTCTCCTCTAAACTCGGCATATAACGATCAATTAACACACGATTCATAGTATTAAAAAATCAGCAAAACGTATGGTGCGTGGCGTGTGATGTGTAAGTGTATGTTAACGCTCTAACGGCTGCTACTTTAACTATTGCGTTTATACCCCTGAATTTTTATAGAAAAATTCTTCAAATGTGCATCGATTTTATTTTCTAGGCACCAAAACTGACAATAACGCTCACAAATTCAATCTTTTCCTGCTTGACAAACTTTCTTTTAACAGACATGTTGACCCCAGGATCGACTTTATCTTTCATACTTACTATTTCAAATATATATATAAAATATAATGAAAAATGTTAGTAATCGAAAAAATATAAAGGATAAAACACCTAAATAGAAACAACAAGCATTATATCAAATGACATTTAATTTTAAATATGTAAATTCTAATAAAATTCACCTTTGGTGTCCTTTGGTGGTTCTTATATAAATCTACTTTATATATAGATAGTCTTCACTCAGACATAAGGCTGCATTAGAACCTAACTTACTGTGATTAAAATGTAGCTTTCTAGTTGCATTAATATGTAGCAATGAATGTGAGGAGGCTTGGTATAATTACTCCATTCCATTCCTTTTGTTTTTTTTTTTTCCTTGTATATATTAAGACATATCAGAGATAAACTCTAAACTAAAGCTCTACTTACTGAACAATTGTATACATCTTCTATCTCCCCATTTTCACTGGATGGTGGTTTATTTAGACATTCTATACAAAAGAGTTCTTCTTTAGAAATCTGTACATTTGTGCAGTCGAGTAATTTACAACAAATGCCTGTAATTAGAAATATTCCATAAAAATATACCTAACATAAAATATAAGTATTTTTAATGGTGTCTAACCCATTTTTACTACTGAGGCACCACAGGCGGTGAACACTGATGATAAATGAGATGAAATGATAAATTGGGAAAGGATTTTTTTAAGTAAGGAAACGTTCCAGACCTAAGTTTAGGGTACCTCCATGGCATTTACCATTCATGAGGACTGAGGAAAACCTGGAAAAAACCTCAGTCAGGGAAGACGGTTCTGGTGGGAATCGAACCCCAGATCTCCCCACTCATGGGTCTGCGCCTTAATGACCTCAGCCACCTGCCACGGTCTATGTACTTCTTATTATACATTTATCTTAAATTAATTAACTAATTATGTATGTTGTAGTTAATTTATATATTTTGTATGGCCAAGTGCAGGAAAAGAATTCCATACTGCAGTCAAATTATGGTATATTTCAATATAAGCGGTACCATATAAACATGGAGGATATGTGAATGTACATTCGTTAAATGGAATTTGATGAGATACACACATGAGAAGTGTATTAACTTCTAGTGCAGAACTATGAATGTTAAACCTCAAAATTTAAACTACAATTGACATCTATGGAAATCCCTGAAAATATGCAAAATATTTATAAAATATAAAAATATATTAGAGATGGGTGAACTTACAAATTTCTGTTGCTGATAAATCTGCAATAAAAAGCTAAATAAGTATGAAGGAAGGAAGTGATTGGATACCAAATTGGTAGAGAAAAACGGGAGGTATCGATGAAGCAACGAAGGAATTGGAGAAAAGAAGCTGGAAAGGCATGGAAGTGTCAAACAAGAATTTGCTTACAGGAATATGTTTCAGCAATGAAAATTTACATGAGGAGGAGGAGGAGAAGAAGAAGAAGAAGAAGAAGAAGAAGAAGAAGAAGAAGAAGAAGAAGAAGAAGAAGAAGAAGAAGAAGAAGATATGGAATTACAGAAATAAAAATTGTTTGTTTTATAACATACAATGTTGGAAAATTTAAGCTTAACATATTAAAGGCGTCTTGTTCCTCCTTGAATATTCAGCTATAGAACATGCATTAATCTTATAAATTCTATTGAAGATTTGAAGTATTATCATTATCTTGTACAGAACATGGAGCTAATTAAGTCATATTTGTGGTTAAAAACTTAACATTTGAGATAAAGCAGTCAAAATTATTTTCATAAAATAAATTTTGAAACATTTCCTAATTTTAATTAGTAGTGCTATGCCTTCCCACAACTCTAAATGCACTACTATGCTGCTTTGTATAGTTTGGTTAATCTACTATTAGGACAAAGGACTTACATTTTAATATTCAATTATAGGAAATGGTGCACATTTTTGCAATATATAATGTTTTGGAGTTCTCGTGAATTATTGACTATAATCTTTTTTTTAAGGTAAAATGGTTAATGGAAGAAAAATGAACTGAAATGAAAGAAATGTTGTGTTTGAAAAACCACTTTCCTATAATAAATATGATCCTGGTGATCTAGTGCTAACCATACTTGCCTTGTATAACCTGGTTCAAACCAGGCCAGAGTATACAAATATTTTAGGGCATAAATCCTAAGTATGGTTTCCTTCAGAAGGAAAGTAAAGTCTTTGGTCCCATTTCATAGATTTACAGCATGTAAAAGAATCTCAAGCCTGAACAAAATTCATCAGCAGTTTCATGCCCTGAATTGAATGGGTTGCTAATGACCAGAGATGTTAAAGAGCTCCTTAAATAATAATAATAATAATAATAATAATAATAATAATAATAATAATAATAATAATAATAATAATAATAATAATAATAATAATAATAACACAAAAGAAATTTGCACTATTAAAATGTAATGAAGCAACTCTCAAACTATTACAATTATGTGCATGTTAGTCTTTCAGATTAAAGAGATTTTGATTTCCATTTTAGTTATAAAAATGTATTCCATTAATGTCTCTATAATTTTTTAGTATTAATTCAAAAGAATAGTAGACTCTAAGCAGCACTTTGTCTTATATTCCCTATGGAAGAATATTATAGGAAGAAGTTTAAAAATTATCCTATCTTTGTTTTCCTTTTTTTTAATAACAAAATTGTTAATCATTCTTATTCAACTTTTACTTCATAAGATTTGCTTGCTAATTTTTATCTCTAAATTTTATTTCATCTTATATAAAAAAAAAAAGTGGAAAAGAAGCATATTGCGCAATATATTAAACAAGCTGAATGCTTAATATGCAATGGCAAGATATTAACATCAACCATGTTTTTCTTTCTTTATTTATTTAGTTTTTCCCCAGTAGGGTTCTGAAAGATAGCTTTATGCTTATAAAATGTACAGGTATTATTATTATTATTATTATTATTATTATTATTATTATTATTATTATTATTATTATTATTATGATGATGATGATGATGATGATGATGATGATGATGATAATGATGCCTAGCTCAAAATGTCAAAACCTTACATGGCTTTTCTGCAATTCATTAACATCAACAGAAGTTTGAGCCACAATACATAAACATGTAAATTTGACAATTTGTGTTACTGTAGAAAAAACAGTTTGAGATATACAAGAGTGAAAAATTTACTTCTGCCCCTTTCTATGAAGATAGTTTCAACAAATGCAGTTCTGGAAAGAATGAGTTTACAAAAATTCTACATTTATTTTTAATGTTTTGAAATATTTTGTTTGCTTTTTGGTGTAATTGTTTGCAGTATTTTTTTACCCTACCAATCTCAAATGTTCCAACTTAATATAACACATGAATGTAAATTAACAAAGGTAATCCATTGACTAACTAATTGAATTTATCACTTTACTAAATAATCATAATAGTTAACAATGAAATATAAGGAAATTAGATCTGAAGCTTTTAAGAATATGCCAAATTAAAATTCTAATATACCATATACTTATTTTAAATAATTGCCATTCCATTACTTTAAACTTATGGATAAAGAATGGAATATGATACTTTTTCTATCAACATATTATACATGCTGAGGTATTCTAACACAAAAATAATATAGGTAAGATGATTCCTAGTTTAACAGCAAAAAAGAGCTAAAATGGCTGCCTGGTGCTAAATTTATGGATCTGCAATTATTGCCAGAGATGATGAGATTACACGGAGTACTGTGTATATTGTCATAAAAAATTTTATTCTGATATTCCAGAATAGACCATTACTGACATATTAAAGTGTGTGAATTCCTTTTAGTTGGTAATATCCCATGTAGCATTGAAAATCCCAATCATTGAAATGCAAAAGAAAAGAGACAAATAGACATTTTAATAAATGAAAAAAAAAATATTAGTTATGCAGAATGGTTAATAACCTACATAAACAAATTAACTCTTAAAATGTTAAAAAAATCTAATTTAAATAAAATGTAAGTTTTAAAATCTGCCATATTAAAATGTTTAAATGTTATCCATAGCTTAATGATCATTTCAATAAATTATCACTTAAGGATTTGTATTTAGAAACAATAAATAAGTTATAAGCCTTTGCAATATTTTAAAAGAATTCATATTTGGCACAAATTACAACTAAACTCACAGCAAGAAAAGCAGAAAGAATGCCACACCTTCCCAAATGCATGTTTTTCCTCAGGTTGATATACAATACGCCAACATCGTGAACAAATGTTCTTGCTCATTTTCTGTTAAAACTGGAGGATGCGGAACCTAGAACAAATAACAAGAAAAATGTTAGAGAGATAAATTATTATGCTCTGCTATGTGTTACCTGTAAAGAAAATATTTCACCCAAACAGAGAAGAGAGTGTGACTGTGATAGATTATAAACTTTTTATCAAGAGTCAACATTTAAATCAGATTCTTCAGATTCTTCTCTTAGAAAACGAACAGTGTTAATATGTACAATGCCATTTATAGCCCACATTATCTAAATGAATAAGGTGGGTGTGACCTAATTAAATCTCATATGTAGAGCAGATAACAGCTTGTATCTATAGACACTAATAAGGGAAGAACTAAATCAACCGAACAAATTAAAATTGCTATTCCTCAAGATTTTGCTTTATAACTATTGTATTTACTCTTTATCCCCATAACACTGAATGATTAATACCATATAAAACCAAATTAAAATTATATGCGGAAGGCTGCACTCTAGTTCTCAGCAATACTTCGGAAATAAAAATAAATTAAGCATATTTTGCAAATTTAAGTTTATTTGTAAATTCTGACAAATTCAAAGGCATAATCTCAAGATAAAAAATATTAGAGGTTACAAATTGTAACTATCCAAAAATAGCATCAGTATGAATAACTTATAAGCATAAAACAAATTATTTATGAGGAAATTACTCAAATTTCACTAGTTTTATTCTCCTTACTTGGACATGTTTCAAAGGCCAATTTCCTTCATTATCAGCATGGTTTCATTGTCAGCTTTCCAGAATGGTATTCATAAATAATTAGTTATATGATACTATATTTCACTGTAAAATCCCAAACTATTCAAACTTATAAGCAGTTAAATTATTATGAGTTATTACTGACAGCAAATTTATCTTGACCAAGCATGAGAAAACCTAGCTACAAGATTTCAAATGTCCTCTCTGTCTTTGGATAAATATCAAAACTAGTTTCAATAAAGCTAAATTAATATATGTACTTCTTTCTTATCTGATAGTATGGTGCACATGGTATTTAATTATTTGGTAGTGAATCTTCAACAAAAATTTTCATTTTGCAAAAATGTGGCATGGATATACCAAATCTCAAGTTTAATAAAACTTTCTAACAAACTTTTAAGATGCTAATGCTAATGACATTGGCATGCCTATAATGTTTAAAAAGTTGTACCCTATATGAAAAATTATGAAAAGACAATGAAAAATTCTGGCAACCATATATGTGACACAAGAAACACAGGCAACATTTCAGCTTAACATCATCAGTTTAATGGTTTTATTCACTGATTATGTACATTTGTACATTTGGCTTTGTCATTTTATGTTAATACATAAATACAAATTTATTACACACACATACATCTAACTCTATAAACTTAGTTTCCAAGAATTCCTCCACACTATTAAAATTATGTATATAATTTATGCTTTTTGTAAGTCTCTGATATTGTAATTATATTAACTCAGCTGATCTACTGTAATATACATGATAATATTTTTAAAAAGTTGCTTATTATTATGAATAAAAGATATCATTTCTAATATATATACATAATTATAGAAGCTGTGGAGGAACTTCAAGGAATTAAATTTTCTATTATTATTACTGTCTAGAGATATATATATGGACTCTATAGATATCTGGACGGTAATAATAATAGAACATTTAATTCCTTAAAGATAGGTTCACTGGGAGCATTGGGTGGTAATTACTGCATTATTCTTAATATTTTCTTTTGCCATTTAAAAACCATAGATGATGAACTTGCTGTTCCCCAGAAGGGTATACCATTAGGTAATATAGAACGTACAAAACCAAAATATATTATTCTCAAAATATCTTTAGTACAGCACCTACTTAATATGTACAATGCATGAGAGATTTAGTTTAATTTATTACATAAGGTAAAAATGTGCTCATTCCTAGTTAAGTCTGAGTCAATTACAACACCTAAAATTTTGTACTATTAAGGTTCTTTATATGTGTATTTTCAATTTCTCAGCTATATGAATTATTAAGAGGAGTATGTTTATCGAAAGCGATGTAATTTGTTCTTGTTGATATTAATATTAATATATTAAATTTTAATAATTTATTTACAGTTTGCATTATATTATTGATATAGGATAGCAAAGTAACTTTACTTGGGTTTCTAAAAGATAATAATTGCAAAATCAGCAAACAGAACCATGTTGGCAGGCAAAGTTAATGCTGGGGGATCATTAATATAGATTGTAAATAAAACTGCTCCCAATATTAAGTCTTGTGGCACACAAACTTAAATCAACATGGGAGTAGATTGCATTCCATCTAATTCTACAAATGAAGTTCTAAATTTAAGATATGTAGCCAACCACTCATATACAATACCTTTTATACCATAAGCTTCACATTTTTTTAACAGTCATGGTTCACCATATTGAAGGCTTTGGTAAGATCTACATATAGATGCAAAACTTTTTCTTTATTGCCTTTTGTACTTAAGATATTTCCCACAAAAGATAATATTGCATTATTTGTTTTTTTTTTCTAAAAATCAAATTATAAGTATAAAATTACATCATGTTTTTCCAGTAAAGGTACTAGATCCCTATACATAAGTTTTCCAATTATTTTTGAAAAAACAGACAGTAAAGATATAGGCCCATAGTTTTCAACTTTTGTTTTATCCCCCCTTTTAAATATTGGTTAAATTTTTTCTGCTTTTAGTGCTTTTGGAAAATAACCAGTTGAAAATTATATTTATAAATATTAGTGAGAAGTTTAACAAGATATTTTCCTTACTGCTTTACAAGAAAGTCTTGAATTCCATTAGTCATTGCATCATTTATTCTTATGATATTAATAACTTGTAACATCTCATTTTCAGTTACAAGGTGCAAGTATAATGAGGCATTGTTAGTTAAAATGTGAGAAACACTAATATCATTTTTATCTAGTTGCTTTGTTTACTGTGGGTCCTGTGTCATACATTTATGGCATGAAAAAGAACCTCAAGCATGAAAGAAGAGGCCTCTGAGCAAAATTTGTTTGCCATTTCACACCCTGAATTGAATGGGACGCTGATGACCTGAGATGTTAAAGTGTGTCCATAAATAACAAAAAAAAAAAATGCTTTGTTTCAATTAATCTGGTGGCTACTCATATGAGCAAAATATATGTTAAAAATAGAAGCAAATTTTTGAATCGGTTGTGATATGTTCTGAAGATAATATAATTTCATTAGCAGTATTCTTAGTACTATTAGTTTCTCTTTTAACTACATCCCATATAACCTTGGCTTTTGTTATTCTAATATTTTTTAGTTTTTTTTGCTTTTGCAATAACTTAGTTTAGAATACTGCAATAATGTTTAAAGTAATTTTATTTAGATTATTTGTGGTACTATTGCTTTTCCTAAGTAAACATCTTTTCTTTCAAGATATTAAAATTCCTTTGGTAACTCAAGTTTCTTTTTTCTACTTCAATAGGACAAGAATAGAAAAGTTTTTAACCAGAAATGCTACATTGTAAATATGAATCACAGTATCTAGGAATCTACTAATTCATTACATCATTAACATTTAAATCAGGTTAAGTTTCCTCACTCAGTTAATACCTAAAGTAATTTATATTTTGAGAACAATGATCTCACTTCTTAATACATGAACTTCACATGACTATTGATTTTGCGGAATATAATGGATGAAGGGTGAGAAATATTGTAATATGATCTGATATTCGTGCATCTATGTTTCTTATTGAGAAATTCTCTAGCATATAATTAATAAAGATCTGATCTAGGCAGATTTTGTTGTAGTTTGTTATATTGGAATATATACAACTGGCACTAGATTGTAAGATAGGCTATTTAGAGAAGCTTGTGTTTAATACTGTATCAAAAGGTTTATATTAAAGCCACCATATATGATTACATGCTTCTAAACATTTTTATAATATTTAATAATGTAACAAATTTCTCAAGAAATAAGTTCATATTGCCATTAGGAGACCTTATATGAAGCTTTATAAAAATATATCAAGATTCACAGATGATAGATAATGCTATATATAGTCCAATTTACTGCTTGCAGAATTCTAAACAGTTAAAAACTCCTTAGCCTCTTATCCAATCAAAAATTCATATTACATCACTTAACAATTCATAGATAAAAAACAAGCATGAATACAGAAATACCTGCATACTCATATATATAGCTAAAATAGATCTTATAATTATTTTATTAATGAAGTATGTATGTACATATCTACTCTTCTGGGTTTATTGACCTTTAACTTACTGAAGTTGTATGTTTCACTACATATACTAACTATATCTTTTAATATGCCAATTGTAAACATTAATAAGTCCTCTCATGAAGTATTTGAATTTATTAATCAAAAATATTTTTACACAAGCAAATTTAATTCTTTAACATTACTAATAATCACTAAATCCTTGTTTTTGGTTCATAAGCGGTTTCCCACTGGAATATCTAGAAGATATGGGTTCAACTACACCTAATTTTTTTTTCACTTTACAGTTATTGGTAGATAAATAGAAGTCTGCAGGATATGGAGTTTAAACAACCTGCAGCACATCAGCTTATAAGGCCTACCGTGCTACCCCATTGGGAAAGATGCTTTCCTTCTTTCCCAAAATCTGTTCCTTGAACAAGTTGCTGTATTTTGGTTCCAGTGTTGGAGTCCATTCCCAGGTTTACAACTATAAATTTTTTTTTGTAAATTAATTTCATACACTATATAGAAAAAACAAAAAAAAAGTAAACTACAACTTCACATATTTAAGAATCTATTGCTATTAAATACTCAGGGTCTCCCATACCTTAACTTCCAGGTATATACATGAATTAGAGGCTCTAAAATAAATCACCACATATATTAGAATAAATATTATGAAAACATTCATTTATATTTTATTGCACTATATTAATATTTCTTATCCATTTTATCTCCCAAAACTTCCTAAAAACCTCCATCTTATTAATTTTTCCTATAAGTCTTTCTTATCAGTCAACATTTAATATTTACTACATCCTGGATAATATATCCCATTTTTCATCTAAAATGCTCTCTCTCCCTTTCTTATTTGCTCACAATCTATACGATAGTGAAAAACATGCTCAAATTTGTACGCATAATACATCTTTCTTGAACATTTCTTCTTATACCTTTTATTTATTTATTTTTAAATCGTGTTTAACACCCATTTTTACTACTTAAGTACCACAGGCAGTCCTTTTAATATAATAAGAGTATTAGACATTTGGTATAATCCTATAATTAAAAATGGAAGGAAGAAAGCTAATGAATGGGCCGTCCTAATGACGAGAGTTGTTCTTTTTTTAAAAATTGTCTTGCTCTGGAATAACCAGCCATAACCAAGTATACTTTGATGATTTTGCATTAACTCTGCTTATTCTCTTCCATAAAAGCTCCCAAATTGTTTCTGTTTTACAAATGTAGTAGTTAAATTTATTCACCAGCTTCCAGTAACTCATTGCACAAAAGTAGTCAAATTCAATTTCCCCAGTAATTTGAAAAGTTTTAACCCAGATCCATTATTCTTTTATGGCATTGTATTCACTTATATCACATTATTTTTTTTTGAATGCTTGTTTATCTATCTTACTTACTCTAAACTTGATATACAGTTATGGACAAATTAAGAAATAATTTTAGAGAGCTTACATACCTATCTCTAATATAGTGCATAACTAAGTAAACTAGTTCTTCATTCTTAAGATTAAGGTAAATTGCTGATGTTGACAAATGAATAAAGAAATAAAGAAATAAAGAAAATATGCACTTAATATTTTATTATGAATAATCTATAAGCAATACTCAATTGCTTATCATCTTAGTGAAACTTCAGAAACTACGTTAAAGTTATTTTGATAACTTTCAGACGTACTTACAGTTTCTGCTTTTGTAGAAAGAAAAACAACACTCTCTAAAATTTGAACGAAGTATTTAAGATGAGAACTGCTTTCCCTCTCCTTTGACAAAATCATTCTGAAATTTGGAACTTTTAACGTATACCTAAAAATGTTTATAACGACCTTCATAGCAACCAAATGAATGACAATTATTGCTCTATGAGTTACGATTTGCATTTGTTTAGAACCGAAAATCTGCCGTATGTTTTTTCCACCCACACCGCTTTTATGTTTGATTATTTTGGTTATATCGACGCGGATATACTGTTTATAGAATTCAAGAATAGTAGGTTGACAAAAAAAAAAAAAAAAAAAAAAATTGCTTCTGAATATCAAAGATATTCTTTATGAAAAATCCAGTTGCTAAGGAGTATCTATCTCCTGTATCGATCATTACTAAATATGATCATTTAAACACATTCAGTTCCATTCATACCGAGGAGTAATTCAAAGGTGCGAAATACTTATATAACGTTAATAGTGACCATCCGTGCCTGCAGCAATATTTAATTTAGAAAACGTCATACATGTGGCAAGATATACTGTTGGGAGCCGGAGAGTTGGCTAGCGACGTATGCGGGGAGAGGAGGGCTTTATTTGTCAAGTAAAACATTACGCACTGCATATGTATCATCTATTCAAATACTTACGGCGGTCCGTTCTCATTGGGTTAACGAAAGCAGAATATTAATATTGCACAATTGGACGTTTTAAATTGCATGTTTTAGTTAAGTGTTAATGTATAGTGTTACATATATATTGGTCTATTAATTATTATACATGCAAATAATGGATGTACCACAACAACGAAAGAAAGGAAAAATTATACATAGTAAAGCTGGGGGAATTGAGAATATTGATAGCTGCATGTGATGAGTCCAGGCAATAAAATCTGAATGGAAACCATTAAACTTACGTGTATCCCCCACTATGCAGGTGTTCCAGTGAGAACAAGTACCAAGGTAAGAACAGAAGGGGTTGAAGTTGGGGAGTCTTCTCTGTCTACTCCAGGAAATAGACCGAAGCGTGCAAAAGTGAATTCCAATGTTTTTGACAAGAATGATATACCCTGCTGCATTGACGAATTTTATTTAGTGATAAAGGATTCCTACGTGTCCAAAATATTTATGACATTCCTTAAGGGTTCACTCTCTGAGATGAGTTCTTAAAGAAATGAGCTACAAATGGAAAAAGTGCCAAAATTAAAGGATAATATTAATTGAAAAGTCAAACATAATGGAATGTCGCTGTATCTGAAAGCGATACTCCGCTTTAGGGAACAAATCCTACTAGTGTATATATATAGTTTGTTTTTAATTTGAGTACATATGTATATATATTAAAATTAAAAATAAACTCTTGGAACAATGTAACTATATATACTAATGAGACTTGGACAATAATTTAGCAATTAGGAAATGCTGGCAAAATGAAAGTTAACCAGGGTATTGACTATGCCGAATTTCGGTAACCGTCTTAGTGTCGTCAGTGCAGAATCCAAAATGGTGTTTATGAAAAATTCATTATTAATTTTTCAAAAGTTCGGGAGATTATCATAGTCGAATGAATTTCATAAACTTTGAGCTTTGGATTAACAATCAAATTCCTTGTAACCTCCCAGAGGAGAGTGTAGTGGTTATGGATAATGTTTCGCAAAATACGCCGTAAAAGAAGAGGTGAAATTATGTCTGCAAAATAGCATTCCTCGTTCGTCAGGAGACATGAGAAAATCTAAGCTGTACATATTGATAGAGGTTCATAAATGGCAAGAAAACGTTTTCCGCATTGACGAAATATTAAAATTTCATGACAATGAAGCATTAAGTTTGTATACATACAGGTATGAACTGAACCCCATTGAGCTTGCATTGTCCAAAGTAAAACTCTTGCTAAGAGAGAAAAAATGTTAGTGGAGAAATTAATGTGTAAGCGTTACTGACACATACACTTTTGTTTTTGTTTTTTTATTTATTTATTTTTTCCTTTCACCCCTGAACATAAACGCCAACTTCTGTTAAACATTGGGGAGGGGACACCCTCACTTTGTGATATTTGTAAACATACACGTCAGCGATATTAGCCACAACACAAAGTTTGTAAAGGTTCACCCTGCTGTAATTAAAAATTAATGCACATTAATGGTATGTATTAATAAGCAGACAAATTAATATAAAGTAACAACTTTATATGTGGTGACCTGAAGTGGTCTATGAATTTGTTCAATTTTATTTAATTAATTCGTTATTAAGTTAGGAAATGTTAAGCATTTAACTTCAGTCTATAAGCGAAAGCATTATAATACAAGCACAGGCTCTGTTTACGATATGTGCGCTATTCGTGAACAATGCACTCCTTTGACACATTGCGTTATCAGCACATTCCTCTCACTAGCCATCTCTCCAGCTCCCAACAGTACCATGCTCCAGTACTGAAGGACTAGAGCGAGATACTGCAGGAAGTTCAACTAGAATTACAGAAATCAACAAGCCCATATTTCCACTGCCCCGTTCGGACAACATAGGCCAAGTCCCCGCCTAGGTGACTTTGGCACGAGACCTGAGAACCACGAGAAACTAAACTAAACGATAAATAACGAACTCTCACTTTTAATTTCCTTTAACTTTCCCATTGAATCCTCCTGAAATCAGGGCCTTGGTCATGTTTGCAGCCGAGAATTACTTTTACCCGCTCCTGGCCATTGGTCTGCAGCAGCTCTACCAATCCCCGCACTAACGAGGGTGCTCAAGCGGGACCTCAATACCTTTCCTCTTATTCCTTCCATTAACACAAACTATGAACTTAACACTGCCACACAGCCGTTGAACTTGCAATATCTATAGCCGTTCCAGCTCATCCTAAAAAGTATACACGAGGGTAGGTTCATAAGTTTCCGGCCTAACTAATTTCTAGGTATGATAAAGACAAAAACAATATTTCACTTTTCACTTTATTGCAATACACTTCTCACATCATCCCCCCCCCCCCAATAAAATCAGAAGTCTTGTCTGCAAAATGGGCATAAACCGCATCCATCATTTCTTCGTCACACTTAAATTTCCTTCTTCGCAGGTTCTTCTTGAGTTTTGAGAAGAGGAAATAGTCACTGGGAGCTAGAGCTGGGCTGTAGGGTAGATGGTCGATTTCCTTATAGCCACATTTCTTCACAGATTCCTTTGCAACAAGAGCTGTGTGCGCAGGCGTATTGTCATGAAGAAGGCACCACTCCTTTCCGCGTCTTTTCTCTTTGATGGAAGAACATAGTCTGTGCAGTAGGCCAGCATAGTATTCCCCATTTACTGTGGTGTTCCTCTCCTTGAAGTCAATGAAGAGTATTCCTTCACAGAATAACGCGCTCTCTTACTCAGGACTCAATAAAAATCCCACCGCTACTACAAAACCAAAAACCAGTCGTTACTGACACGAAGAACACCGAAACACTTGCAGACGTCCTTGAGCATTCGCTGACACCAAACATCATCCCCTCGGCTCCACAGTTTGTTTTCGATGACGAAGCAATAATATGCTACCTAACCACCAGGCCAACACACAACCAAATTAGAAAAACCTGTTCCTCGGAAGTCTCATGGTTAATCAAGCACCTTGCGAACAAAAAAGGCCGATAAAATATCACCCGCTAACTCCAAGTCCTTAATACCATATATAACTACGTACTTACAACAGGCTACTTTACCAGCCGATGGAAAATACTGCTCTTCCCCAAGAAAAACAAAAGTAAAAGCAGTCCCAACCAATCAGCCTTCTTAATTCCCTTGCCAACGTTTTAGAAAAAATAATCCTTAAACGCATATCTCAATAAGGATGACATGCTTATTCCTGAGCAATCCGGCTTCAGATCCGGTCACTCAAAAAACTTTTCAACTCCTTCGCGCCACGGAACACATCACCCACGGCTTTAACATCCGCAAGTCTGCTGGCATAGCATTACTAGACATCGAACGTGTATCTGGCCGCATCTGGCACGCTGAACTGTCGATTCGCCGACACTACGATCAAACTCATTGCTAATTACCTTGCAAACGGTCAATTTTAATCAATTGTCAACTTGGTCAAATGCACCATCAGATCTGTTTGCGCTGGAGTACCTCGGCAGCGTCCTGGGGCCCACCCTATTTAATATTTACATTAATGAGTTGCTCAAGACACCTGACACCACCTTGCTCCTGTATGCTGATGACACAACATTAATTTCTCAATCCGGCAATGCTCAATTCATACACAGAAGACTACAAGAGTCAATCACTACTCTCGAACAATGAATCGCCAAGTGGCGCATTGCCGTTAATACTAATATATACCAAGCCATACTATTCACTAAACGAAATCTATACACAGCAGCTTGCAGACATGCCGATTCCCTGGTTTAAGAAATTAACTTACCTAGGACTAAAATGGACCAGGGCCTTACCTGAGGACATCATATACATGGTGAAAACCAAAAGGCACAGGCTCAACTCGTATTAGGTGATACAACTTCACTAACCGGTTAATTCTTCAGAACATGTTTCAAGAGTCCTCGCTCTCATCTTCAGCTGGATACATTGCAAAACAAGCCAAACTGTTAACAGTTACCAACAATCCCGAGGAATTAACAATATGGGAGAAGATTTACATTTTAAAAAATAAACACCGTGTTATGAACTTTGACATCCCACCAATGGACTTCCTGTTCCGTTGCTTATTGGAACCAACAGAGGTCACTTCTTTACCTGCCAGTGTTATAGTTGCTCTCCAGCTGAAGATGTCAGTGCAGGCCACCTGGGTTCTCTTCAGGTGGATGTTCGATGACGACAGTACCTAGCCCATACTCGGCTTTACCTGTCAGATACGTAGAATTTGATGTTACTCTGGTAGATGTCGTGCATCGGGAATTTCTTGGTTCAGTTAGGTGGACTGGCCACTCATCCAGCTTCCGATCAGTCCAATGCTGCTTAACCTGGGCAGAGACCGCAGGTTTTCCTTCTGGTCTTCCGCTGCTGGTTCTGGATTGAAGAAAACGGCTGTTTTTAGGGGGGATAATCCTAGGTTCTGGAACTCTTCTTCTTGCCAAGATTTCCCGAGTCGTGGAGTGTTGAGGACAATAAAGCTTGCAGCTGATCAATACTGCGGAGAAGGTGTTCGTTGCTGCAGCTGATGCTTTCTTCAATGTTTGAAAGCTGGAGTTGTAGGTCTTCTTGGCGGGAGTGCAGCTTTGTGAGGTTGGAGGCTACCTCCAGCTCGTAGTTTGTGATGTTGCGTTCCAGAGTACTCTGACTGCGTTGAATGTCCTAAGCCACCTCTGCCAGTCGCTCAGCGTTGGTGCCGAGGCTCTGAACAGGAGAATTTAGCGCCTCAATGGAGGCACTGAGAACCACTGTCAGGGCTTTCGTTTACGAGGATGCTGGCTCCTGGTTTCGGCGCTTGGTTCTTGGGCGAGGATGGTCCGGTGTGTGTCCAGTTGAGAGCGAACGCTCTTGAAACATGTTCTGAAGAATTAACCAGCTGGTAAAGTTAGTGTTACGTAATGCCGACTTATTTGTATAAATAATCAGTAATATTTACCTACTAATGACTTCAGTAACTCACTACAACTCAACACTGGATTTACTATACACAAGGCATTGGTTCGTCCTCTACTGACTTACGTCTGCCCCGTGTGAGGTTATATGGCTCCCACACACATTAAACAACTACAGTCCTTTTAGAACAAAATTTTCGCATTGCAGCGAGAGTCTCCAGAATCACTCCCTCAGACATTTTGCACGACGAACTGAAAATTCACACGATTGAATAGCTCTTCGAGAAACTAGCATATGATCTCCACTCCGACTCCATCGGCATCATAATCCACTTATCAGAGCCCTAGGCCACTACCAAACCATTTACAACACACATAAGCGACCAGTAGCACTATTTGACCGAACACTGCACGATGACAACACTGTCGCCAAAGCCCAGGCACCCCTTGATAGCTTTCTACTAGCACCACAGGCAAAACACTGATACCCCATGACCCTCTCCTATCCCAAACCTTAACAACACTGCACAGAACATAACTTATTACAGCTTCTGATGTTTAGGCACGCTCCTATGCATACTCTGGCACTCCACACCACAACCTGAGAAACTTCCATCTACTGAATTAACGCCACTGATGAAAGCAACATAACACATGCCCAGCATCTCAACAGCGCAGCACCAACAGTTCGGTAAGTTACGCCTACTCTAGTATCATCTATTTTTGCGTGCTTAACATTCACCACCATCTTATTAGCAACTCACTAACACTACTATTCCACATCATGTAATACTGAACATTATTACATAATTTTTCAACATGTTTTACATCCCTGTAGTAACACTTAACATACTAAACGTAACTAACCTTCATCTAGCCTCTAAACCCCTGATTGTGATCAGGACGCGCAATGGTCACAATGAAGCGCTGGCATGCATCGCATTCCAGCATGATAACCAACGCTACTAACCGAGAAGTCAAGGTTACCCGACCTTCACCTACATGTACCTTTCAACATCTCCTTGACAAGCACTCCTCATGCATGTTTAGATACTAAATGCATGGGGAGACGATGTAGCCTCTGTAGATAATCGGCGAAAGAATGAAAGAGAAAAAGGAAAACAAAAAAGAAAGAAAGGGCCAAAATCAAGCTATTCCTTGTTTTTCTTTCCCTTTTACTGCTTTAAATATATAGTGTGGCACTAGTCAGACGCAGCATTAAAAGTGGTGATGGTATGTCAGATACTCTAGAGCAGAGGTTCTCAAACTATGGTACGCGTACCAATGGTGATATGTGAGCTACTGCCGGGTGGTATGTAAACTTTTTAGCAAATAATATAAATTAACATTTGTTTTACAAACAACAAACATCCGACAGTTCTACTATTTCTTTTTTTTATTTGATTTATTTACGGACGCTCTTTGACATCTCAGGTCATCAGCGCCCCATTCAAATTAGGGCATGAAGCGGCCGACAAATTTTGCTCAGAGGCCTCTTTTTTCAGGCTTGGGGTTCTTTTTGAATGATTTCAATGTACACTTCCCTGAAAACCTGTTTTCAGAAATCTTAATTCCGTCGCATTGATCGAGCTATTATGTGACGGAAGTGATCAAGAAGATGGATTCAACAGACTTCTGGCTGGCAAGAAAAAAATAACATTCAATGATCTCAGAAAATGTTATAAAATTGCTGTTTGTGCTTGTTACTACTTACCTTTGTAAATGTGGATTTTCTTCTCTAATTTATATCAAAAGCAAGTACAGAAATAAATTGAACGTTGATCCCGATTTAATATTAAATTAAATTAGTTGAAACCAAACACGTCGATCCTGGTGGTCTATTGGTAATCATACTTGCCTCCAAAACCCGAGATCGCGGGTTCAGTATCTGCCAGGATCGATGGATTTTTCCTAAGTATGGCTTCCTTCGGTAAAGAAGTAAAGTAGCTGGTCCCATGTAGTAGATTTACGGCATGAAAAAGAACCTCAAGCCTGAAAGACGAGGCCCCTGAGCAAAATTTGTCGGCCGTTTCATGCTCTGAATTAATTGAAACGCTGGTGACCTGCGAATGTTGAAGAGCGTTCGTAAATAAACCAAATAAAAAAACCAACATTAAAGAATTGTGTAGGTAAACAAGAACAGCTTTCGCACTGAAACAAAAGTGTGAGCCAGAAATTAATTAAATTTGTAAAGTTAATAGACTTTACTGGTTGTAATTTTGAATATTGAGTACCAATATCAGGAATATGCGAGGTCTGTTCAAAAAGTATTGCAAATTTTGTGTTTTTTAAAAAAGTATTTATTTATTCATGAATATCTATTTTATCCCCTTCAAAGTAATCCCAACCAGATATTATACACTTGTGCCAACGTTTTTTCCAATCCTTGAAGCACTTTAAAAAATCGCTTTTTGTGATCTTGTTCAGCTCCTCCTTCGATGCCGTCTTTATCTCCTCAATCGTGGCGTAGCGTCGTCCTTTCATGGCCCTCTTCAGTTTTGGGATCAAAAAAAGGTCACAGGGGGCCAGGTCTGGGGAGTACGGTGGCTGCGGCATCATAAGTGTGTTGATTTTGCCCAAAAATTCGCGCACAAGCAACGTTGTGTGAGCAGGGGCGTTATCATGGTGCAAAAGTCAAATTTTGCTCTTCCACAAATCCGGGCGTTTCTGGCGGATTGCTTCACGCAAATTGCGCATAACTTGGAGGTAATATTCCTTATTGACTGTTCTACCCTGTGGCAAGAACTCATGATGCACCACGTCCCTGCAATCGAAGAAAACTGTAAGCAAAACCTTCACATTCGACCGAACTTTTTCGCGCTTTTTTCGGTCTTGGCTCGTGTGACAGCATCCATTGGGATGATTGAGCTTTAGTTTCCACGTCATAGCCATAAACTCATGATTCGTCATCAGTTATGACCCTCTGGAGCAAATTTGCGTCGTCGCGGACAGAGTTCAACAGCTCCTTAGCAACGTTAATGCGATGGTGTTTTTGGTCGAAATTGAGCAACTTTGATACGAATTTTGCGGCGACCCGTCTCATGCCCAAATCATTGATAAAAATCGAATGGCATGAGCCAATCGATATGTTTAGGTCCTCAGCAACTTCTTTAACGATGATTCGACGATTGACCAATACTATTTTCTTCACTTCTTCAGTGTTTTCGTCTGTTGTTGACGAGCTCGGGCGTCCGGGATGCTCTTCGTCGTTCACATCTTCTCGACCCTCTGAGAACATATTGTACCACCGATAAACGTTGCTTTGGTTCAAGGTAGCTTCACCATATGCCACAGTCAACATTCGGAATGAATCCGCGCACTTAATTTTGTTTTTCACACAAAATTTGATACACATTCTTTGTTCCATTTTTTGGAATAGGCAAAAATGGAAGACGAGCCAAAACACGTCCAAGCAAAATAGCTGTCAACAATCAAATGAAATTCAAAATTCGCGATACTTTTTGAAGAGACCTCGTATGCTCGTCGAAGTTCGTTTATGTTTTTTCTCCTATTGTTATAAATAAATAATAATGATAAGAAGAAGAAGAAGAAGAAGAAGAAATTCAGGAATCCTTCCAACAGTTAAAATACTGTATAACAATCATAGCTTATATAATAGATTTTTAAACTATAGTATTGACAGATATACAGAATATAAATAGTTTACAGTTCTTTTTCTGTATCCTATGGAATGGTTTATCCTCTCTAATCATACTTTCAGTTTGATGTATATGCATTTTATTTGTTAGATTATACAAATATATAAGTTATTATATATATAATAAATAATATATATAATATATAAATAATATATATAATAACTATAGGAATGCTTAATGCAACAACTAGTAATTTACAAAGTTGAATTTTCTTTGAGTATCTTCTCTGCTTTCTCACAATTTTTTTTTAATTCAATTCTTAATACCTCTGATTCGTAAATTACTTTTCCACAATATTAACCCCGTACTAACGCACTTTGAAAAATGGCACAATAAGCTGTACAATAAAATTCTTTACAGCTATTTTTTTCAAGCTTGCTATATGACCGCTTATCGCATACCGAAATGAATGTGAGAGTTTCAAGTTTAATTTTTGTCAATACCTAGAAGTTTTACTGTTTAACTTATTTTGGTAGTACGATTCACATATTCTCAAGGTAAAATGACAGCCACTATTGTTGGGGGTGAGTGGTTTGATATTCGATTCCCACCAGAACCAGTCAAATACTGGAAGATACACTAAACTTAGGCCTGGAATTCTTTCTTCATTAAAAAAAAGTATCCCTTTATCAATTTATAGTCGGTGCTGGAGGTGTGGTGGTACTTTCTTCCTAAACTCAAGATCGCAGGTTCGAATCCGGCCAGGACCGATGGATTTTTTCGGGCGTTAAAATCTTAAGTATGGCTTCCTTCAGAATGGAAGTAAACCCGTGGGTACCGTGTCGTATTTTTACGGCACGAAAAAGAACCTCAAGCGTGAAAGAAGAGGCCTCTGAGGAAAATGTGTCTTCCGTTTCACGCCCTGAATTGAATGGATCGTTGATGACCTGAGTGTTAAAGAGCGTCCGTAAATAAACCAAATGAAACCAATTTATCATTTCATCTCAAATGTTGGCAAAAGTAATATACCAAAGTCTGGACATTATTGCATTTCATAAAAATGATTCGCAAAGGAAACCAACTCTTACACAGGAGATATTTTGTAATTTGTATACTTTGCCTCAAAATTCTTAATAATGGCTATAAAGTGACACCGCCGAACGTTTGAGTAAGCCTGTTACGTATTTCTGTTATATCAGCGCCAAATTGAAATTAAATAAACAATTCACAAGAATACTTTTTTGTTAACACGCCGAATGAAAGATGTACAGTTGCGGCAAAACAAAAGATACTGAAATTACCGATCATCTGCTGCCCAAGTTCCCACGCAGTGAAGTGTTTATTGTATATAATAGTTTGACACATTGTGTATTCAGTTTTGTCTTGATTTCTGCAATTATGGTTCTCACGACAGAAGGGAAGGCGTTTATGGTGAAACATTATTTCCGGACCGATTTTGCTTCATGTTAAAGAGCAGTACAAGGAGAGATACCACATAACAAAACAATGTTAGCTGTCGTTGGCAAGTCCATGGTAGGGGATCTTATATCAACGAAAGGGAACAACAGGTCGCTCATGAACTGTCACTACAAACGAGAATCAGGGACATATTTTCGAACTACGCGAAAAGGTTTTTTGTGCACTTATAGCAAACTTTGTTCATCAACATGATCAATATTCTTCAGAAACGTTATGAACAATGTGTGGCACATGATGGTACACAGCTTTTAACACATTCTGTGCTAACGTCATTAACCAACATTTCAGTTAGTTGCCACATAGTATACTTGCAAATACCCGTTATTTTCGTGACATCATGAGTGATGACTGTTTTAGGTTGATGTCTAGCTTAAAGTAGTAAAGTTTGTAATAAGACATACTATTATTAATATTTATAATTGCAATGCATGTAACTAACATAATGCTCGCTCGCTTCCCAGGATTAAATACTTATTCGATATTGCAATGAAAATCAACATTTTACAGAACCCAATACCAGCAATAAATATATTAAAAGACTGTAATAACATACTTTGTAGTTTTACTTTACGAATTACACTTTCTTCGTTACACCCATATGGGTTGCATTTTAAACACTTCGAAGTAAAAAGCGGCAATCAAAAAATTACGAATGACACCAAAAAGTCTCTGGCAGCTTACTTTCGGTGCGTTGATAGAAAATAACTTAGGTATAAAAATCATTTACATTCACACAGTGCTAAATTTTCTGTTTGAAAAATAATTTACATGTTACAATATGTTAGTTGGATTATTTTATATTTTGCTCTTGTTTGTAAACACTTATGGCTACAATCCCAATTACTTCTAAAAGAACTACATTTAATTTGATGGAGTGAAAATCTCCCAATACTATAGAGGGACGGATGTTGCAATTCTTATAAGAATTGCTTGGATATTAAATTTTGGTAGTTGAAATTATTATGTTTATTATTTAGAGTGTATATATAATAAAAGCGAATTAGGAATTATCATAAATTTGGTACAAATAGTAAATATGGTTCGTGTAGCCTTAAATCTAGCATAAAGAAATCCTGGGTGATTTTTCCTTCGTGGGACCGCTCTATGCGCCGTTGGCCGTAGTTGACCAAGCTCTGCAGAACTCATCTCGTTCCCACGCTTTAACGACGGCTGGAAAGCACTAGGGGAGGTCAGTACGAGTTTAACTCTAGGAATGTACGGACTTGTTCTTGTGTGTTGTGTGACAGTGTATTACTTATTCATTAGGTGGCACAATGCAGTGCATTGGCTCAATTCAGATATTCTATTCCCCAAAGAACGTACGTACAGAATTGACTTGTGATGTATGGATATTATTTCAAGAAAGATTCACTGATATACAACTTCCAAGTCAATGTTCGATTCACAAATTGATAGATAAATTTCGTGAAACGGGAAATATTCTTGATAAGAAGCGTGCACAGCCATGTACAGTACTCGCAGAAAAAACGTTAATAACGTTGGACATGCTCTGGAACGTTCCCCTAAAAATACTTCGACTCTTTCTCAGCAAATTCCTCTGTTCGAACGGCTGCAAGGTTACTGAAGTTAAAACCTATAAAATTATTGTAATGCAAGAACTTAGACCGGGTGACCCTGCATCTTTTTTATCTCCCCCCCCCCCATTTTGCATTATCCATTACGTGTATAACACACAGTTTGGTGACGAGATGAATAGAATTATATTTGCTTGTTTTAGCTAATCGAGTCTAGATATCAGAAGCGTCTCGATATTTGTTTGCTCTTTGGGTTCAGGAAAAATGAAAAATATACCCCAAGTCAGCTTGATCCAGAAAGGGGTTGAACCAGCACCTTTGACACATGTGGTTGTTAAGACAGCATCGCCAAGAAGTATTGGCCTTTTCTCTTCTTATTCTTTCTTTGCGAATCTAGATATTGCATTGCAAGAAAGGAGCTAGAATACGACCATAGTAGCACATGCCACAAAAAATAGGCTACTAGATTACTCAAGATTTGTTCTTGAATAATGAAAACTTTAAACAATGCTTTAATATCAGGGTATTGCGTTACTCTGAATGCGTGATAAGATAACTATTTAAACTGATTGAACAGGTGCGACCTATTAGTACACGTAACTTTGTTTACAAAGCTGTCGCACGAAACGCAGAACAAATAATGCAGCATATTCTTGAGAACAGCGAACACCAGGCCAATTCAGTGTCGCTCTGATGTGTTTTAATATTTCAGTTCAAGCGGACCTGAATTATATTCCAGTTAAGATACCGGAGTTACCTCTAGCTTTTTAATACAACTTCGGAAGATATACATAATGGGAGGTACAGATACGGGGAAAGAGAGATTATAATAAGACAGTATGCAGTAACAGGACAAAATAATCTTAACTTATTGTTAATTTATTGTTAATACAGCTTGGTAATGACGGCAAAACGTTAGTAATAATCTGCTAATCTTAAGCACTAGTATACTTAAACTGGAACTAAGCTCAGAATATATCAACATGACAATTAATGTCATGAGATGTCATTGGTATGAATAAATACATTGATTTCCCTAGTTTTAAGTCCCCAATATGTTATTGTTAAGAATTTCCATTCATTTCCTATATTTAGTAGTAGCACGGTTAAGAAGTGTTCAGCTGTTAAGGTCATTGCACCTATGATGCCGTTTCTTTACCATAACATGTTGCACATAAGGAAGGAATCAACTCAACTTTCATGCAGCAGTGCACAGAAGAACTATTAACCCATAAAATACATTATATATAAACATGTTCGTGGATCTGGCACAAAAGAGAATGTCGTTGTCATTAAATATTAATCTGTGTCGGTAAAACTGCTGAATAAAATTTTCCAAGCTTCTGGGTTTAATTTTTTTCCCTTACAAAACTCTTTTATTCATGACAACTCTAACAGTAATGAGCAAAAGTGACAAATAATAAATAAGCTGACTGACATGCACGGCATAAGACATTGCACAAGCAGCAAGTTAAATCAAAATCTACTGCAGCGTGGCAGTGTGAAATGAAATTAGATTATTAGGGTAAGTATTTTATTAACACTTTTAAACTACTATGATTAAGTTTATCACCATCGTCAAATTATTGTTATTTGAATGCTGTTTTCACACTAAAGTCATACGTAAGATAAGGAATGAAAGGCGAGTTCGACTGAAAAAAAAAATAGTTGATAACCGAGCCTCATATCACGATACTCTAATGGTGTCCTCCGTTTCCACAGTAGCTAGCTGAAGACTGGGCGAAAAGTACTCTGAAAGTTCGGATCGCCTTTTAGCGTTATTATTTATTTATTTTTTTTTCGTAGAGATTACCTTGCTTTTTTTTCAATATACACTCACTGGCCAAAAAAATCGCAGAAAAAGTTTGGTAATTTTTAAGTTTAAACCTAATTTTTAGTGGAGTTATGGATATGTAAATATGGTTAATTATTTTCCTGGGTGCATTAGCTAGAGTTTGAATACATGTTCCCCTTTTATCTCCACGTAATAGGCTAACAACGCATTTTATCGCACTTGAGGATATTACCGCGCTGAACACGAGCGTAAACATTAAAAGACATTTTATTCCTTTATGGCGTCACTTCCTTTTTAAAACCGGCTCTCTTTCTGTTTGGAACGAGTAATTTTATCACCGACAAGTTCACTTGAAACCTTGCCTTTGAGTACTGGAGAAGCTGTCACCCTGATTGATAATGCAGCAGTCTTCTTTTTGCCGCTACAACCATAGGCGCCTTATGCCAAGGTGAAAGAGCCTGAGAAACGTAAGAGTTATTCCAGAAGACCTGGACCTGGCAGATAAAGAAAGACTACATCCAGAGATGATCACTTACTTGTCTCCCAGGTTCTAAGAAACCGCCATACAACCGGGTTGAAGTTTACAACATGTAAGCGAAAGGTTTATATGAGCGAGAGGACTGTTCGAAATCTTCACTCACAACAACCTGCTACGTCACCAGTTCTGGCCAGAGAGCACAGAGTCGCCCCTCCGCAGTGCGCTCGTCATCAGCCCAATGAATTATGCAGCAGTGAAGCTCTGTGTTGTTCTCGGATGAATCCAGCTTCTCCCTAAAATCTTCAGATGGTAAGGAAAGAGTCTGGAGACGACCTGGAGAGCGGTTCGCAGAGTGCACATTCTCTGAAAGGACATGATTCGGCGGTGGTTCCGAAATGGTGTGGGGTGGTATCTCTATGGAGGCCCGGAGAAAAGTAGCCTCAACGCTCACCGCTGTATCAACGAGGTTCTTGCCGATCACGTCGTGCACCTATGCTCCATTTGTTGCAGATGAATTTTCATGTGTGATAATGCTCGTCTACACACAGCGCACATCGTATCTCTGTATATTGACGACGTGGAGATTGTTCGATAACCTTCCAGCTCGCAGCCCCGACCTAAACCCTAGAGAACTTCTCTAGGATAGGTTAGGTAGAAGCATTCGAGACGTAATCCTGTCCTGGAGACCTTACAGTACTCCGGGTGGCACTCCAAGAGAAATGGAACAGAATCGACTAAAAAGTCTTCAGAACCCTTGCCCGAGAGAATGGCGGCCGTAATTAAGGCTAGAAGGAGCACGCGTTTGTTTTGTTACTCTTGGGTGAACTTAAGTAGTGTGCATCAATATTGCTCCCGTTTTCAACGTTAGTGAAGTTTCGTGGACAAATATTGAACATAAAATTTCAATGAACATTTTGACAAAAAATTATCTTTGGTTTATGAAGGTCATTGTCTCAAATTGTATAAAAACAAGTGCAAATTGATGCGTTATAAGTTCATTAAAATGTAATCTTGAGGATGTTTGCAAGAACTTAATTTCTGGAGCTACTTCAAAATTTACCTTTAAACTTCATTTTAGTAACTATTAAAAGTGATCAGTTTTTTTCTTTCATTTTTTGCATGGAGTATATATGTATACGGCAGACCTAAACTTTTTGTCGGTTTTATCCCGATGCTCAAATTTCAAGCGCTAGCAACAATTAAATGCGCAGCAAATAAAGTTAAGAAACGAATGAACTGTTTCCGAGAGTTAGTTATTCTCGTAAGTTCAAATGTTCCAGGTGTTAGACAGTGTCCCGAGAAGCGCAGTCAAACAAAGATGAGTACCCTGAACATTATACGGCCATGTATATTTAAACTGAGAACAATGAAACTGCAGCGGTGCGGAAAATATGCCCGCTTTCGGTGCTGATGCTGAGAATGAACGGACGGTGCAAAAATGTTTTGCCTAGTTCTTGGAAGGCAACGAAACCCCGGAGGATGAGCCTACGACAGAAAAAACATAACAATGGATAATAAGGCTTTCATAGCGACTACTGAGGTGAACAACAGCCAGACTTGTGAGAACGTGGCGCAGAAATTCAACGTCAGTATAGAAACCTTACAGCTCTACCTCCATCAGCTAGGAAAATGTATAAACGCAGTCGCCTGTTATGCATTCTTGTCACAAGGTTCTCTTCCCTGATAGGCTGCCGATATGCGATGAGAATGAATGAATGGTGTTTAACACCCATTTTTACTACTGAGGCTCCACAGGCGGTGAACACTGATGATATATGAGATGAAATGATATATTGGAAAAGGGTTTATTTTTAAGGAAGGAATCGTTCCAGGCCTAAGTTTAGGGTACCTCCCCGGCATTTGCCATTTATGCGGACTCAGGAAAACCTGGAAAAAACCTCTGTCAGGGAGGACGGTCCTGGCGGTATTCGAACACAGACCTCCCGCTCACGAGTCCGCGCCTTAACGACCTCGGCCACCCGTGGCGGTGATATACGATGAGGTACTTCAAAGTGCGGTTATCAGTGATTGGCACGCCATGAATTTATCTGCAAACAATCGAAACCACCATTGAGGAAAAAGGTTATGCTCTGTATTTGTTGTGAGCTGCTGTCAGCCGGCTAATCAATCAACGCAATTGTGTACAAACAAGTTGGACCGTATCCATGAAAAGCTAAAACCTAAACACTTGTGAATCGCAAATGAGTTATTTTGTTGATGATAATGAAAAACCATATACGGCTAAGATAGATCGTGAACCATTATCCGTATTGGTTGGGAGACTCTTCTAGCGCAACCACCATATTCTCCAGACACTGTCAGATTATTTTCTTTTTCCTTTCTGAGGATAATCAGAACAGCAATGCCGAACCTTTACCGATCTGGAAACTGCATTGGATGGATTTTTTGCTTCTCGTCCTAAGGAGTTAAATCGCATGGAATTCATAGTCTTAAGTTGGCAGAAGGTGCTCGAATGCGATGATAACTGTATTTATTATTAAAAATGTTCCTTTGTTCAGAATATGATGTATGAAACCCACAAAACATTTTTGGTCACCTTTGGTCACGATTGAAGACGAACAGTAGCTTAGTGGTAGAGCAATGGTAGAGTTAGTCAATGCGTGGTTCGATTTTCGAACTTTTCCCACCTGATTCGTCCACCCATAATCATCAATTGGAGGATTTAATATCAGTATTTTCCTTCTGGCTTTCAAATATAGAGGACACCCTTAATGAAGATTAATTTTTAAAAGATTAAGTTCATTCATTGTACTGATAGATTTGCCATATTCTACATTTGCAGGAGTCCGTAAAATCCCAATCCAAAGGAGATGCTACGCATATCAATCATGTTCCGACTTGAAATAGAGGGGGGAAAGAAGCTATTTTTGGGTTCTTTTTTCTAGCTGATAAAAAAGATATTTTGTTAGTTTTTTATTAATTTTTCACTTTTCCCTCTTTTTAAGACCCAAATGTTTATACTTTATTTATATACAAATGTTATTAAATTATAGCATGCATGATTGGATTGTCACTTATAGCTTTGAATTCATTGCAAGATAATAATATGCTTTATTGAATTTTATAATTTAAATAACAGGTTATATGGAGTTATTCTCAATGGCTTGGATCTATATAAAACCAGCACATTTCTAATAGTAATGTATTGATAAAAATAATTGGTACTGGTGGTGGTATGACAATAGTAACAAGTTACATATTCAGTTTTCTCTGTATATCACAGTGACATTAGTTAATTTCCAAATCACATCTGTTTCCTTCCTTAATGCGAGGTTTCAAAGGGTCAAGGTTGGCCGCTGCTATCGCTGAGTCCTCTGCCTCCGTCTCGTGACTTCATTGACACAGGGCATCATTGCTGAAGGATGTGTGTTTCATCACGAGCTTTCGAGATCGAAAAGCTATCATATTTCTATCAAGCAGCTCCACAATGTCCTCAAGAGGCTGAGTAAACGTTTTTGAATCAGATAATCAGAATAGGTACTATGAAGTGGAATCTGGTACTTCCAGTCAGCAGCCAACAACGCCAACCACTAAATCCATGTAGTCTGTCGCTTGTTACAATATTTTAATTTTTAGAGAGAGGGAGAGAGAGGGGGGGGGGTTCCTTCATAGATAGTTAAGAAAGATCGTGCATTAAAAATTGTTGGATAAAATGCTAACATGCACGAGGTAGGTACACAGGTTTCCGGCCTCGCCGATAAAAATTATCGTCTTTCACAAAAGCCATAGCTGGTGTCATACCTTATCTGTTAAGTAAATAATTGCAGCTGTAACTTCCGCTCCTCTGTGTTCAGTTGTTCAGATATAGTTGCATAAAGAAGGTTATGTGTAGAATTTTGTGACATATTCAAAATGGAGTTTCGAGCTGTTCTTCACAAAAAGAGGACTTACTAAAAATGAAATTAAACAGCGATTGGACGATGTATATATGGAAGCATCCACCTCATATTCTATCGTAAATGAATGGGCCAAACTTTTTCGAATGGATCGAGAAAACATTGAAGACAAAGAGCGTGCCATCACCTTGGTGATGCTCACTCCTGAAAACATCGCTCTTGTGGAAAGAGAAAGATCGGAAGATCGGCGGCCCAAAGTTAGAGAAACAGCAGAAGGTTGGACCTTTCTAAAACAACAGTCCTTCGAATTATTCATGAACATTTAAACATGAATAAGGTTAGTGCAAGATGGGTGCCTAGACTTCTTTCCTCAGTACAAAAGCAGCAATGAATCATCTGTTGTCAGGCATTTTTGGAGCTCTGCTGTGGCAATGAGAGAGAAGCTCTGCAAACCATTGTTACAGGAAATGAAACTATGGTCCGCTGCTATGACCCCTTGTTCAAAAGAGAATCAATGGATTGGCGTAAACCTGGCGAAGCACCGCCTCTAAAGGCCAAGATCACTCAGTCAACCAAGAAGATCATGGCCTCAATCTTTAGGGACTGTGAAGGAATTAATTGACTTGTACTATGCTGGCCTACTGCACAGACTACGTACTTCCAGCGACTTCAAGGAGACCGACCATCCACCCTACAGCCCAGATCTAGCTCCTAGCGACTATTTCCTCTTTTTAAAGCTCAAGAAGAATCTTCGAGGAAGGAAATTTAAGTGTGATAAGAAGTGATGGATACTGTTTATGCCTATTTTGCAGACAAGACTTCCGACTATTTTGGGGGGGTATTCAAAATTGAAATATTAATTCAAAGATGTGAGAAGTGTATTGCAACAAAGGGTACCTATATTGAACAGGGAAATATAGTTTTTGTCTTTATGATACTTAGAAAATGGTTAGGCCAGAATCTTATGGTCCTACTCTCGTAACAGCTCAGTAGAAATTTCAAGCTGAACACATTTAATATATATGCTGGGAACATCTTGAGAATTTACAACCTTTTTCCTACTGGAGATCTGCTTCTTTCTGATGCTTTATCCTTTCTGCCATGACGGATCCTGCAAGCTGTAATTTACACATTCCTTACGAGGATAGCTATTTAATATTTGGGACTCTACTAAGTAGAAGGCCATAACTCATTAAAACTGCTTATTTCTTTTTGAACTAATCCCTTCAACTCAGTTGCATGTTCCAGAACCAATCATGGAACTACTATGTTATTATTCATCAGAAGTAGCACCATCTTTTTCATACACACAACAGCTTCTTCCAGACTCTAAAACTAATGGCTTCTCTATTTTCCCTTGTTAATTGGAAACAGCAGAAAGTCACAGGGTAGACTGTATGATGGGTGGTTCACCAGCGTCACTTCTGATTCTTGCAGAAATTTGATTTCAAAGATCTCCACAATTTTCCCAAATATTCTTGTTAGATGAAGCTGCACTTATAACTCTGCAAAGATCATTGCATGTAAATGCTCTTTACTCATCTTCATCTTAGAACATCAGACAGCAATACTGCCAACGGAAACTTATATCTCTCATAATTTCTTCATACTCGAAAAGTTATTAGAGACTCTTGCATAAAACAATTGATGATTATGGTGGTGATGATGATAATGATGACAATGGAGGGAATAGTAAGCATTGTCTGTGAAGAATATACTGGAATGTTATTCGTTGTAAAATAATGATGGCCATGGCATCATTTATCAAAATATTTAAATTGCTAAAAATAATAGTTTCATATCAGGATTTTTAAAATAATTCAAAAAGACATTTTTGCCTTTTTTGATAACATATATTATATGTGAGTTTGCCAGCAACAGATTAATCATGATTATTTCCCTTCTGTACAGAAGAATTTAAAATAGAGTTGAACTCATGTTATTATAAAATTATTCAGCTTTCTTTATAAAAATATCATATTTCTTTATCAAAATATTACCATTAAGTGATAATTGTAAGGGTTGTAACCTAAAATAACTACTATTAAAATATTACTATCTATACTGATTTCTTTTAGTATCTGCTATTTACTTATTGACTGACAGAAACTACCATAATATTCATACTTTCATGGACTTTTTAGGTTACTTTATTCAGAAGTGCAGTGATGAAACGTGAAATTATTGTAATTACATCCTTTTTGTTGACATTAAAAGAAGCAAAGATAAGTGCCTTATCTGATGAATTTGAAAAATTCACCACAATAAACACTCATATTCTGAAAAACCAACCTACATCAGTGGTTATATTTTCATGCTGGCATAAAACTGGTAAGTTATCAAATATTATCTGCTATATATTAATATTATTATTAAGGTTCTAAGGGCTACTAAATTTAAATGATTCATATAATATCAGAACCTGGAACAGGTTTCAGGCCTAATCCGTACAATTTGATAGCATTACATGACTATTAACTTGTTTTACTTATGGCACTGTTATCACTTTGTATTACTGACAGTCCAGGATATGCAGGATATATCTAATTGCCTCAAACAGCCTTACACAATTATATAAGAAACAGTATTTCAAAAGAAAGAACAAAGAATGATGCAATTATGTTTTATGTTGGTAAGCATACATGTAAATCTATTTTACATTTGAATATTAAGGAGGATGCATACACATTCCCAGTAGAAACAAAATATAGAAATATGAATTTTTTTTATTTATTTTTCATATTTAATACCAAATGCTAAATATCTATAACTTCCAATTGGTTTAATTTTTATATAGTTGAGTTCATTAGGAAAACAAAAGTAAGAAAATGCATCACTAAATCTCTTTCTATGGGGTATATTTACAGAAGAAATGGATAGATTTAAACTTCAAAAGTAAAAAAATGTTTCATTAGCTAATCATTCAACTATTCCCACATATTTATATATTAGAAACAGTCTCATACATTAACATTATAACCATTTTAAAATAAATTCATGAACATAGCACCTGCCAGTGATTTCCATGAAAATTCTCATATTGCTACCAAAAGACTTAAAAGTACTTTTCATAAAGACAACAAGATACTTCAAGAAATAAAGAACCTAATTAAAAAAATGTTTTAAATTAGCATAAAAAATATTGTTGAAATGTATGCCTTTCAAAATTAATAACATTCTGGAATTAAATCTTCCTTTTTTGTTTCTCCACATTATCTCACTCCCTGGCAGTGAAATTAAATTGAAATTAAATTAATGTACAGAACATTTTAAGTATTTCAAATATAAAAATTGTATAATTATATACATGATAATGTTATAATTAGTACATAGCTTATTTATGTGTATGTGTATGTTCTATGTATATTGTTCTATGTTCTATGTATATTGTTTTGTATATTGTACTATTAATATTTTATATTAATAAACCTATAATCTGTAATAGGTTCAAAAGGGAATTGTATATTGTACTAATAAGTTTTATATTAATAAACCTATAATCTGTAATAGGTTCAAAAGGGAATAGAGAAAACAATACCATACAACAATTTAAAACTTTACATCCTATGCAATTAATTATAAAACAATGAACAAGTTAATATGTCATTTATACTTTCTTTTGCTGCTGATGAACAAGGGACTGGGAACTGACACAATCAAGGTGGAATTTTGTACTTTGTTTAACTATTTAGAATTTAAATAAAGATGTTAGTATAAAATGTATTATTGTATCCACAATTGTAATTGTGAGAGGTTACACCTAAAGATAGGTGGAGGCGCAGTTGTAGTTTGTATTTAAATTTTTCTTAGCACTTTATACCTTTCAAATTTCAAAATAATAGATATTTGAGAAATAAAAGAATTAATAGCTTGTAGAGATTGTAGCAAGCTGATAAATGATGATATAGGTATATTAATTGAAATATTTTATTTTAGTCCCCTGGGTTGGGTCTGAGCCTAGTCCCCTGGAATTCCAGTAGGCTACGGCTGATGAACCGGGGACTGGGGTCTGATTCAATCAAGGTGGAGATTTTGTACTTTGTTTAATTATTTGGGAATTAGATAAAGGGTTAGTATAAAATCATTATTGTATTAAAATTTCTGTAATCGTGAGGAGGTTTACCTAAAATGGCTTGGGCCATATAGGTAGAGAACCTTTATAGTTTATATTTTTTTTAGCATTTTGAATAAATTTCAATATTTTCTTCTTTTCATAGAAAATTTGAAACTTCTAAAGTTATGGTCATTAAATGGATATCAAGTCAGCATCCAGCACATCCATCAGGAGCATTATAACCTTGAATCTCTGAAGACTATATATCATAAGCTTAATGTATTATTGGATGTTGAATGTAAACTTAGTAACAAAACACTTACATGGGTAAGTAAATAATGTTGTGTATCCATTTCATAACACAGTGTTCAGATTTTTGTAAAGCTAAACATTTCTTAATTACTTTTTAATCTAGGCATCTGAGCAGGAGTTGTTCAGCAAACTTCATAAATGGATCTTGTTTTCTTATCAATCGGAAGAAAATATTATGATGTTGGAAAACTTAAAAATACCACTGGATAGTCAAGTAACTTTAATGTACATGAACAACCAGATTACACTTCAAGATGTGTATCGGCTTGCAGATGAAGAAGTTCTGAAGGTCACATCACCTTACGTTTGGAGCCTGGATCTACCCTTGCCATTACCCCCAAGAAGAGATAATTATGAAGGAATGACCATCAAAAGTGCTCTTGTTGTATGTATGACAAGAAATATTAAATGCATATCTATTAAGGCGAAACATTATTTGTCCCTTTGTTTACAAGATAAGAGCTATTGAAAAAAATTCATGCGACAACCTATTGCAATTTATAAGCATTGAACTACAGTTCTGCAAGTACGTTATACGCAAAGGTGCTGAGTTTTATAAATTTCCTCAGATGCACTCATGATAAATTATTGAATGCACATGAATATACAGTATTTTAAGTATCCTTCCCTAATGGTTAGTAATGATCTGGACATATGCCACCTTACCTTAATCAATGTGTTATTAAGTTAAATCTAATACATTTACATATCTGCATCTGCAGATGGAGCTGCATTCACAAGTGTAAAAAAATAAACCTGTTATTATTGCCACAAATTGTCAACAGTATGCATAACCTTCTGCAGAATGGTCAGATATAAAATATGCAGTATCTTCTTTAATACTGTTGTCCATCAGTAATTAAAATGCTAAATGATATAACCAAAGGTATAATATGCAATTATTAATTGATGTAATGCATTCTTATTACACAAGTAGCTTTTAATATTTATCTAAACAAATTCATAGAACTTTTTCATCGGTGTTGAGTTTCTCAGCACTGGCAAAGAGTTTCTCAGGAGCATGTTCTCCTTGGAACCCATGTAGTTGGTGCCTATGATTATATGTGCCTCTTTTTTCATGAAACTCAGCTTAAAACCTCAAATAAAAACTTAATGAAGCAAGCATTTAAACTATGAATGCCAGTGTTACCTGATGTTCTTCTCTCCCTCTCCCTCTCCCTCTCCCTCTCTCTCTCTCTCTCTCTCTCTCTCTCTCTTCATTAATTTTTCTTCCTTTGCTGTATAAGAGAGGTCTTATGTTTTAATAACACCTAAACGGTACTTTTACCTTTATCTGGATTTTGATTTCTGCTCTTTCATTAAACACAACAGCAACTTCCAGTAGTTTTTATATACAATATGTCCAGTTTTTAAGGTAGCAAAAGGCTTTCAATTTAGTACTGAAGAGGTCGGCAACATCATGGTTTTATGTGTCACATTCAGAGACTTATTGGAACTGTGTTATTGAGAAATTCGTAGAGATAGCTTTACATTATCACAAAGTTAAATAAACATTTCTGAAGAAATGTTTGACTGATCTTATAGTATGAGGGTAGTTCAAAATATCAGTACAGATCCAAATTATATTAATGTATTTGTTGCATAAAATTGAAACATTCATCTAAACATAGCACACTATAGCCATTGTAAGCATTCAAGCACTTATCCCAGTGTCTTATGAGTGTAAATATTTCCTCATGGCACATTTCACTTCCCAGATTGATGAAATATATCATAATAGCAGATTACAATAAGTTTTGGTCCTTGAATCTATTCATGGATAAGAAGTTCTTCAATGGACTAAAGTGGTGAATATCTGATGGGGCCAGATCTGAATTATGATGCTGCATGGTTTTCTACTGAATCTCTTCCAGCCATTCTTTTCCATTTCCTTTTGACTTAAAACACTTTCTCTGTAAACTGTTTCTAACCTGTGATGAATTTCACTCATAATTCACACTTTTGGTTGCAAAAAGCTGATAAATGCACATACCTTGCCTTGAAATACATTTAAATTACTCTGTATCTCTTTCACATGCCAAACGTAGACTTGTTGAGAAAGGCTGACAATGTTTCTGCAGTGATTACTTACTTTGACCCATCGATAGACACTTGATGCAAAAGATAGCATGCTTCATTCACAAACAGTGAGCATTCATACTTTGAATATTGGATTGCTCTTATAAATAATACTTTCTTTCTTTGCAAAATTTTGTATTATATTGTAGAAATTTAAATGTTATAAGCTGATGCCAAACTTTTTCAGAATGATCAATGAAATGAACTGATTATCAAGTAAATGAGTTCTATATTTATTAGCACAAACTGCAACTTATATTCAAATATTGAGGTGATAAAAAAACTATCATTTCTTATGCAATGCAAACAACAGGTAAGAAGCATATGTACCATTTAATTACTTATTTGATTTTTTATTAAACACAAACTACAGCTCAGTTTTGAATAGCAGGAATTTTCACAGTGAAACATAGTATAATATAACAAATTATTCAGGAAATCACTCAAATTTCACTAATTTAGTTTTACTTACTTGGACATGTTTCAAAGGCGGTTGCCTTCATTGTCAGCATGATCCCAATGTCCGCTTCCCCGTGTAGTATTCAGATGTCGCTCCGTGGATTTTATGAACTTTGTGATAAGGTTACTATTGTTTGGAAGATCAAAATTAACCAAATTTTCTTTGTTTTTATTTATGAATTTATTTTCCCACACTGTCAATTCTATTGGTTTTTGAAGAGCTTTTAACTCTTAACCATAGAATTGACACTGTGGGAAAATATATTCATAAATAAAAACAAAGAAAATTTGGTTAATTTTGATCTCTCAAATAATAGTAACCTTATCACAAAGTTCATAAAATCCACAGAGTGACATCTGAATACCATGCAGGGAAGCAGACATTGGGATCATGCTGACGATGAAGGCAACCGCCTTTGAAACATGTCCAAGTAAGTGGAACTAAATTAGTGAAATTTGAGTGATTTCCTCAATAATAATTTGTTATATTACAGCTCAATTATTCATTAGTCAGATTTTAAAAACATGCAATGATTAGAGAAAAATTATTTCAAATTTTTTACATCTGGTATCAGAGGCAATAAAGTTATACAGTGAGATCATTTGAATTATGGATGGCAGCTGGGAGAACTGAGAAACAGTTGTCGAGGCCATATAAGGCATGTGAAGATAGTTTAAGGGGAGGCTTTGTCAGCAAGCAGTGTGCATTCATATGTTATTTGATGCTTCCATTGTATGTAAATTGTGTGCAAGTTGTTCTTTGTTAGTTTTGCCAGTAGGTACATGAATATAATCTTGAAAAACATTTTTTATGTATTACACTAATGGGAATATAGATTCTTATACGAAAATAGTAAGACAATTTGCAAGAAAATATCCTGGCAATCATGTAACAGGTAGAGAAACTGTTTGCTAACTTGTTAAAAAGTTATGAGAGACAGAATCTCTCAATTACAAGAACTACTGTGTTCTTATGGAAGAAAAAGATGAAATACAGGAATTTCCTAAGCAGATGATGGATGTATTTCCCCTGAGAGACATCATTTGGAATATTTCTTTTGTCACAGGTTAGTGTCTAATTTTGTGAGCTTTTAATACAATATAATTTTATATTGTGTTAAATAAAATAAAAATACACATATATAAAAATACTAACTTTACACTCAGTGACTCTTATCTGACTTTTTCTGGTTGCAGTGGCTGCAGTAAGTATTAAGCAGTAATATTCTGGCAGTCCATAACTCAAATATCCTCACTATACATTCCCTCTTTGGGTAGAAAATGACAGCATAAATACCTTAAGCAGGTTCAAATCTATTGCATCTGAGACAAAATACCTGATAGAAAAGTAATTCAATTATTTATATTGATAACATTAATGCCAATTTTTTATTTATTTATTTATTTAGCTATTTTCAGCCAAAAAAAAAATCCAATAAATTTTGCTACTATGGGCATTATGTTTTAAAAAAGAATAACACAACTATTTAATATTTTCAGGTGGTAGAAGATGTCTATGATGAACATTTTCTAGATGTAACTTATAAACATAAATATCATCTAACAAATTTAAATTTTCAACTTGCAACATATACCTCACAAATGCTAAATTTCAGGTATTAATTAAAAAAAAAATAAAATCATTGCATTGTATAAAACATTAGCTACATGAACAAATGGAACATTTTATTTATTGCATTTCATTTCTAGGATGGAAGTAATATTGTCAGATAGCTGGGGATTTCCAATTAATAATACCTCTCAATATACTGGAGTTATTGGACTTCTCCAACGAGGTGAAGCTGAATGGGGTGCTCTTGCTATAATAATGAAAATTCCACGTTTGTCAGTCATTGACTATTCTGGGGTACCAATTACTTTTGGGTATGTATGACAAAATATCTTTTTACATATTTTTAAAGGGTACTGATTTTGATAAATTTGCTCTAGTATTGTTGATAAATCTTTAACGGAAATTATGCTACATTGTTATTTTCAAGAAATGTATTCAATTTAGTGTACATTCATTTTTTAAATATTTTACAGAAATTGGTTAACATAAATATAACTCAGTAGTTTGAAACACTATTGTCTTCTTTCTGAAAAGAGATTTATCAATTCAGTCTGTATGGGAGGATGCTAAGTTTAAATTTTATTTTTTCAAATAGTATTTAATGCCTATTTTTACTACTAAGACACGATAATATGATAAACCGGGAAAGGACTTTATTTCAGGAAAAAAGTTTTCTAGACCTATGTTTAGGGTACCTCCCTTGCATTTGCCATTCATGAAGACTGAGGAAAACCTGGAAAAATTCTGTCAGGGAAAACAGTCCTTTTGAGAGTTAAGCTTGAATGCTTCATTACATGTATGACTGAGGAAAGTATTTGTAAATATTGAACATAATTTTAAAATGTTTATTATAATATCATCATAATAACTTGATTTTTTTTTAATTTCATGCACTAAATATTATTTATTATTTTTAAAGGAGTTATAATTGTAGGTTTAAAGCTGCATTATGATTGGAGAATGCACATTTTAGTAAATGTGGTGTCATTTACATCAACAAATTTATATTTAAATCTTTACTGGCATTCAGGAAGTAGTCATTTGCAAACTTATAATATTTGAATTATAGTAGCTGTTGTTTTTAATGTTATTTTATTCTCTTAAATTTATAATACTTTAATTTTTTATTATATTCCATGTAACTAGCTTTGTTTTTTGAATGTTTGGTTTTATTCTCATAGGTTTTCATTATTTTTATCAAATTCTTAAGAATTTGAAAATAAATATTATAATACATTTTGAGAATTAAGAATCTACCTCATATTTAGATAGAGTTCACTTTTGTTATTAGTTACAAACTGATGTTATTAATTTAACTTGTTTTAAATTAGATTCGATTAGGGTGGGCTGGTTAAGTTTTGCAACAATAACAGTAAGTCATTGCACACCTGAGTTGATGTGATCAGCTTACACTCTAGCCACCTCTAACCTCGTCTTTATAAAACAGAAACTCCCCAGGTATTCATTTGAATAGCAGATTGACTAAATATGGAATGATCTGGACATGACAGAGTGGAGAAAATCCACTGCCACGGATTGAACCCCAAACTGTCCATCCCTATTCAAGTGCTTACTGAATAACTGGATGCTAGATTATTATTGTACTTTATTTGGAAGAGAGGCTTCAATCATTTTTTTAAATACTCGAATGAAGCAATTAATCTTATTATTTAAATCATAGATGTATATATTAAGTTCCAAATTTTTTGCTATAGAGTGTTTACTCGATAATATTTTCTTCATTTATTACTCTGAATTTTGGCAATATCTTTTCAAACCAGTCAAGCTTATCATGTTATTGATGCTTGATATTTTAGCATCAAGCCCATTAATTACGGAAAATACAACAGTAGAGTTTAGCCTATGAAAATATTAACTATTATACTTGGGCTGTTATTAATTTAAATAGCCAAATTTATAATATTGGAAAAATTAAATGTTTTAAACAGTGACATTAACTCTCTCTTCCTTAAATTTAATGTAGGAGCACTTCATTCATCATGGAGAGAGGTTCTGATCCTTTCAGATGCTCTGATATGAACCCTGTGAACCTGACTGGACATAATTTGGTTTGTAAATTTAAAAGAAGTTAGGAACAGTGAAATTTGTTAAATACACATAAAAGTCGATATTAGGTGACACTAAACTTCACTAACAGATTAATTCATCAGAACATGTTTCAAGAGGATTCGTTCTCATCATTAGGTGGGGACCAACTAATGCTGGCAGGTGACAAAGTGACCTCTGGTGGTTCCAATAAGTAACGGAACAGGAAGTCTATTGGTTGGATGTCAAAGTTCATATTTACGTAGGCAAAACAATAAGATATTTGGAGACAAGGATAAAGAACGCTTCAGGAATGTAAGATATGAACAGATGGATAAATCAGCAGTTGCAGACCATTTTTGGACTTATGATCATGACATTGTCAAAGAAGTCAAACTGTTGAAAGCTACCAACAATCCCAAGGAATTGGCATAATGGGAGAAGATTTATATTTTAAAAAATAAACATTCTGTTATGAACTTTGACATCGCACCATTGGACTTCCTGTTCCATTACTTATTGAAACCACCAGAGGTCACTTTGTCATTTCCCAGCATGATGATGATGAGAGCAAACACTCTTGAAACATGTTCTGATAAATTAATCAGTTAGTGAAGTTTAGTGTCACCTAATACCAATTTGTATGTATGATTTGATTTACAATGCTCTTTAACATCTCTGGTCATCAGTATCTCATTCAATTCAGTGCATAAAGTGACTGATAAATGTTGCTCAGAGGCCTCTTCTCTCAGGTTTGATGTAAATGCCATAAATCTATGATGCAAGACCCATGGCCTTACTCCCCTTCTGAAGCCATACTTAAGATTTTTGCACCTGAAAAAAATCCATCGACCCTGGCTGGGGTGAACCTGCAATCTTGGGTCTAAGAGGCAAGTCAGGCTGGACAAACATGCTCTTCTTTTTGGGGGGTTGTTTGAATGGATTGAACTGCATGTGATATGTGGCCTGAGGTTCATAGAATGGCATGATGGTAAGCTGCTTCAATAGCTCAGGATACACAGTTCCAGAATTGTATAGGCTTATGCTAAAGAGGCCAGTCCTACCAGCATTACTGGGCGCTGAATTAGATGATCTGGCATGAGTAAGTTATGCATTATGTCTGTCCTTGAAAAGAGGGGGGGTTAGTTTAAAGTTTTCAGGTAGTGACCTAATGAAAAGCCTAAAGGAAGAGGCCCAGCCAAATACCTTTAGGCATCCTATGACTTATTTACATTATAATAGTATTTTATTGCTTATACACTTGTAAACAATTTTCAAGCATGTTATTGGATTTACACTATTAAACTACAAATAAATACAGCACAGAGTTTAACTTGTTATTTACAGATCATCAACTCTATTTAGACATTTTATTATTAGGTAATTTTTGGGCTGACAGGCAAACTATATGTGGACTTTGAATATATCCATATAATATCCATGTAATAATAGCGTTATTTCTTGTTTCAAGTGATGATCTGATATGTGAACTTTAAAATGTTTGCATTTTCATTGGGCATGTTTATTTCTTAATATATAATGTTCTCTGTTAAAATATTTCTTAAATTATTATGATTTGACCACCCAACATAAAGATGAAGTTTATTGATTCTAGTGATCTTATTAATGGTTTTTTAAGATAAATTTAAATTCAGTATAAATCTTGATGGCTGTGCATTTGAGATTTCTAATAAGCCATAGTAGTTCAATTCAGGCAAAAGTTGATTTAAGAACATTTTTACTCTTTTTCTCCCTGCAAGAAGATTACACAGCCACAAAGAATTTACCTATTTTATATTTTACCATCTTCTCTTCTATTTACAATTTACAATCTAAAGGTCATGCCTACCACTATGGCGCATGTCTTCTTATTAACTGGCAGGTCCAGGTTTGATTTCTAGCCAGAATATGTTGCTGGGTAAGGTTTTTTTAGAGTTTTCCCTTACCCCTTACTTTATATGCTAAGGGCTCTAGACTTGTGTCATAATTCTGTTCATCATCCCGAAAAAAACTTGGCAGTTGGCAGGATGTTGATGCTTGCATAAAAAAAAAAACCTTCATGGTGTCACTGCTTCTTCTGCCTCTTAATCCAGAGTATAGAAATTGTTGTATCACAATCTGATCTATTTGAGGGAGAATTCTGTAGAGAGAAAATAGAATGAAATAGCTAGTACATTTATGGCTTATACTTTCAGAAAGGAATTATCAATTTTCTTTTGTTACAGAGGTGCATTAATGTTCCTGAAACCATCTCTTTCCGAGATAACTACTATCTATGTACTACCATTTGACCTATCCGTATGGTTTGTTTCCATAGCAATGTTAATTATTTTGACAGCCACATTACTTTTCCTTAATTATGCTGAAAAAAGGTTTATTTCTTTAAAACTGGAAGGTCAAGAAAATCTTAACTGTAAAGAAGCTATGTCATTAACATTTGGATTGACATGTCAACAAGGTAACTTATTATATCACTTTAATGCATACTGATTTGAAATTTTCATTCATTTTGTCTTTTAAATTTCTCTTACTAGTTCATGTCATAAAAAAATATTCTCTGTAACCTAAATTCTGGATGGAATGCATTATAGACTTTAATACATATTATTTCTTTTTGTTTCAGGTGCCTATTACAATCCAAAGAGCATTTCAACCAAGCTTGTTTTTGCAATTTTTCTGTTGTTTGCTATGTTTCTCTATATATCGTATTCTGCAATTATTGTATCACTCTTACAAACATCCAGTAATTCAATTAATACCTTAGAACAACTTACTGATAGCCCATTTACCATAAGCATGAGAAATGCCAGCTATTGCATCAACTATGAACATGTAAGTGGAAATTATGTCACAATTGTTTTTATTTTGTTGAAATTTACATGAAAACTCTTCTAAAGGGACATTTGCTTATTTATAAACTGAGGGTTAGAAAATTATCACTAATGAGTGAAACACATTTGCTAAGTGAAGAACATTAATTTACAAAAAATAAGCAAAATAACAGTTTCAAAGCACTTTTGCTTTTTTCATATATGGTCATTTGAATAATGTTATACAAGACCTGTCCAGAAAGTATTCAGCCATTCAATATTTTAAAAAAGTACTTTAGTGACATATTAGCCTGCTTCAAGGTTGCAGTATTTGAATATCACAAGAGCATGAAAAAAAATCTGCTCTATATCACTGCTAAAGAACATGAATTCATAAGCAATCAAATGTTGGCTGTATAGGACATGACAGATTTGTCTATTGCAATATTTTGCCCAAAGATGTACAAAATAGATGATGATGACGATGAGCACAAAGTGTAAGCTCAGTCAAAGAGTATCATTACCAAAACAGAACCCTATAAGATATAAGAAACATGAATGTTCTCAAATGTAACATCAAGTTTTTCTTTTGCTGGCTGGCAAGATGCAGATGCTTATAGGCAAAACTCGTAGAAAGATTAGATTTTCTCTGTGCTACAATATTTCCAATAAAAGTTGGGTACTATATTTCTAATACTGTATATTCAAACTTGCATTTTTAAAACTATGTTCTTTAATACTAAAAATCATCCGTTTGTTTATATTATAATTTTATATTTAAAATTCCATGAGATTAGTTCATTTTTCAAGACAAAAAGTATAATAAACTTATAATTAAAAATTGGTGACTATGAAATAATATAATATTAAGGTTTAAAAAGTTGATAATTTCTAATACAATACTTCACTAATTCCTATTTTTAATAGAACACATTTTGAGAGCCATTGTTCTCATCTTCAGCTGGTGATGAACTGGTTGTAAATGAATGAGGTGATGGCATTGGGTAATAACATGGGATCGGTATCATATTGGAATTAATTCAGAAGAAAACCTCCTGCCACTTCCTAATCTTTAAATGAAAAATGAAACTATGAAACTTAGAAGAAGTTTAATATGTTATATTGCAAACAGAAGGGAAACATTAGTAAGCTACTGCATGAACTTAACACAGTTATATCAAAAGTAATGTAGTTAACCTATTATTAAATAACTTGTACTTATGAAGCTATAGACATGGAGTCGTAATATATTCTATGCTAATGCATTTAACATGTTCACACTAACTTGACTTACTTACATAACACTAGGACATTTTTTGGAAGCAATCATTCCCATCATCAGCTGTTGACCGACCATTGCTACTCAAATTGATGGCTGGATACCAGAATGCTCCTGTGGTGGTGTCTGATGGTTATAGTATGAACTAACTGAATTCATCCATAGGAGGAAAATCAAAATACATTATTTCTTATTTTTTATAATGAAAAATCTTTTCCCAAGCAAATAGCTCCATTGGGCTGCAAAGTTATTTCAGCAGCTAAGCCTCTGGTTTAATTTCATGATTTTTGGCCCAAAAGTGATCTGTTACTGCTGATTTATCAAACTGCTTAAAATGAATATTCCTTAAGTGCTCTTTTCTCTGAATTCTCAAATTTCTCTTCATTTTTTTTTCAATGTATCTCTGACCACAATCTGCACATTTGATTTCATAAACACATGATTTTTGTTCTGTTGGTATGGTGCCTTTTTCTGTAAAACCTAATAAATTTACATTATGTTTGTTCTTTGGGGCTAACATTATTCCATGTTCTTTGAATATCTTCTTAAATTTGTAGTGGTAAGTTGGATGATATGTGAAACTTTTGAATTTGTGTCGTTCCTTGATACTCTTCAATGTTGGAACCTCTCTTACAGATTTTTGTCTTTTAAATTTATTGATAATTATTATTACTGTGTCTTTGTTGAAATCATTGGCTATTGCTGTCTTAATTATCTGTTGGTATTCCATTTTGTATGCTGTTTCGGTGAGTGGAATATGAATTATTCTGTGTGCCAAGATGCAAAAACTGCATATTTATGTGGAATGGGGTTATAACCATTATTTTTTATGTAATTTTCTGTGTGTGCCTCTTTTCTATGGATTCCAAAGTTCAGTCTATCTCCATTCCTTATAATTTTTAAATTTAGAATTGGGAGCCAACCATTTTTCTCTTCTTCTATGGTACACTGTATAGATTTATGCTATAAATTAAGATGTTTCAGAGCATCTATTTAGTGTTTTTTTGGTATTATTGCAAATAAGTCATCCACATACCTATAACATGTGTGAAAATTAAAGGGAAGGCTTTGGTGATATGTATTTCAAAGGAGCTCATAAATAAATTCACTAGAAACAGAGACGGGATTTCCCATTGCTTTTGCAAGCCTAGTAATGCCAAAACCCCTGTCTCCATTTACCATTTTTAGTGAAACTCTTAAAATAATTACTTCCATTAGACATTTAATCACATTAACCCTTAGAATGAGGTGAGATTCAAATTATGCGCAATTTAAAGTGGAAAATAGAAATATAACTTTATTTACGTTAATATTAATATCCTCCTTGTTGAAATGCTGTGCCACAGAGCTGGAAATAATATTTACATTGATTTTTAATTTACTTAAGTTATTGATACTAAATCCAAATGTGGAATTGTCTGTATATATAATGTAAAAATTATGTTGTTTAGTACAATATTTTCTATATCATTTATATATGAAAATAATAATGCCAGGTAAAAGCATTTCTTGCATATAAACACAGCATGCCAACTAGATAGTTCAACAAGTTGAACTCCAATTTCCACATATTTTATTAAATGATTGCTAATTCCTGGACCTCTATATCCAATGTTGACACTGATACAATCAAAAGCTTTTGAGAGATTGAATAGCATTTCAGCTGAAAAATCACTAATTTCAGTGCTATCAATTAGTAGTCAAAAATAGAAATTACAAATATTATACATTTTCCTCTTATAAATAAAATTTTGTATTAAGATATTAACTGAAACTCTTTTTTTAACAATTTTGGACGAATTTGGAAGGGTGAATACGAGGTCTGTTCAAAAAGTATCGCGAATTTTGTGTTTTTTCGAAAAGTATTTATTTATTCATGAATATCTATTTTGTCCCCTTCAAAGTAATCCCCACCAGATATTATACACTTGTGCCAACGTTTTTTCCAATCCTCGAAGCACTTAAAAAAATCGTTTTTTGTGATCTTGTTCAGCTCCTCCTTCAATGCCGTCTTTATCTCCTCAATCGTGGCGTAGCGTCGTCCTTTCATGGGCCTCTTCAGTTTTGGGAACAAAAAAAGGTCACAGGGGGCCAGGTCTGGGGAGTACGGTGGCTGCGGCATCATAAGTGTGTTGTTTTTGCCCAAAAATTCGCGCATAAGCAACGATGTATGAGCAGGGGCGTTATCATGGTGTAAAAGCCAATTTTTGTTCTTCCACAAATCCGGGCGTTTCTGGCGGATTGTTTCGCGCAAATTGCCCATAACTTGCAGGTAATATTCCTTATTGACCGTTCTACCCTGTGGCAAGAACTCATGATGCACCACGCCCCTGCAATCGAAGAAAACTGTAAGCAAAACCTTCACATTCGACCGAACTTTTTCGCGCTTTTTTCGGTCTTGGCTCGTGTGGCAGCATCCATTGGGATGATTGAGCTTTAGTTTCCACGTCATAACCATAAACCCATGATTCGTCACCAGTTATGACCCTCTGGAGCAAATTTGAGTCGTCGCGGACAGAGTTCAACAGCTCCTTAGCAACGTTAATGCGATGATATTTTTGGTCGAATTTGAGCAACTTTGGTACGAATTTTGCGGCGACCCGTCTCATGCCCAAATCATTGGTAAAAATCGAATGGCACGAGCCAATCGATATGTTTAGGTCCTCAGCAGCTTCTTTAACGGTGATTCGACGATTGGTCGATACTATTTTCTTCACTTCTTCAGTGTTTTCGTCTGTTGTTGACGAGCTCGGGCGTCCGGGACGCTCTTCGTCGTTCACAACTCTCAACCCTCTGAGAATATTTTGTACCACCGATAAACATTGCTTTGGTCCAAGGTAGCTTCACCATATGCCACGGTCAACATTCGGAATGCATCCGCGCACTTAATTTTGTTTTTCACACAAAATTTGATACAGATTCTTTGTTCCATTTTTTGGAATAGGCAAAAATCGAAGACGAGCTAAAACACGTCCAAGCAAAATAGCTGTCAACAATTAACTGAACATTCAAAATGGCCGAGCTTGTCAACATATAAGTGAGGAGCATGAGTACCAACATAATGCCACAAAAAATCTAAAATCGAATATACGTAGCCTGCGGAAATTCAAAATTCGCGATACTTTTTGAAGAGACTCGTATCTCGTATGTGTCTATAATGGCCTGAATCAATCCTCTTCCCCCCCCCCCCAATTTTTGGATTATCAGGATAATTATTTCACATGCCTCCAGATGGTATGAGCTTGGTTTTAAGCACCTTTTGCAAAATTACCTGATTCAACTATTTCTAACGCTTTTTGTGCTTACAACATTTATTATAGGTGTTGAAAAATATTAACTATTTTAGATTACTACTATTTCATACCAACTTATGAAGTCTTGTTTGCTTGCCAATTATTTATAATGATTACATTTTAGGAATCAACAGCAGCACAAATACAGAAACTGTATAGAACAAAAATTCATACTCAACCATTTCAAGAGGCCTTCACAACACAAGAAAAGGGCATTGAGAAAGTAAAGAAAGGTCTACATGCCTTTCATGGTGAACCTGATACATATAAAATTATAAGTGATACATTTGAGGAATATGAGAAATGTAGATTTTCTGAAATAATAATGATATCAGAACAACAACTCTCCTACCCAGTGAGAAAACGTTCCCCTTACAAGGAACATATAGCACAAAAGTAAGTTCACTTTGTCTTTGTCTAACCATAGATTAATTTTTGCATCTTCACAAAATATTTAGTGTACAAATTTGCAAGAAAATTTTAAACTTTTTTGCTATATTCTGTGCCTATAGGTAAGAGTTATACTACATGTCATATAGGTCACATTTTCACATTAAGTTGCAGAGTGTAGATTAACAAATTATGAGCAGAATAGGGGAAAAGGTAATTATTTTATTTCAAAAGTATGCTATGTAGTTAAGAGTAACCAGCTGATAACCGTTTTTCAAGTGCATAATAGTTATGTTTGGGTCTATAACTAATTAAGCAATATATTTTTCAACAACAAAATAATAATGTAAACTTATTATTATTATTATTATTATTATTATTATTATTATTGTTGTTGTTGTTGTTGTTGTTGTTGTTGTTATAGTTGTTGTTGTCTATGTCTTCTAGAGCCCAGTGGGCACTGACCAAAAATGTGACAAGATATGTAATATGTACCCATGCTTATGCCTCAATTACGATATTAGCATTATTAATATTATAGTTGGAATTATTTATGTGATTCTAGTGTCATATGTTATGCTTTCAGGGTCAGCTGGTTGAAAGAATCTGGTATTGTATTTCGTACATATCGACAATGGGTTCTAGAAAAGCCCAAATGCCTTTCAAGTGCACAGTATTTTGTTAGCGTACGCATACAAGATTTTTATCCAACATTAGTGGTTTTAGGATGTGGTATGATTATTTCTGTTGCTGTGCTAATTATTGAGATAACACAGAAGAAATTTCACTGTCTTTATAAATGATAATTAAGTCTTTGTTGATGTAGAGCATTGAATAATTTATTTAAATAAGAAGTCAAGTGAGGAACATTAGGAATGTTTTTCAGTTTTATGCACTCTTCTGTAGCTTTGAAATGTCATTTAGAGTTCCAACCTTTTATAAAGACATAATAGGGTAAAATCTTAATGATTTTATTTATTTTATTAGAAGAAATAAATGTCTGACTCAAAACGTTTAGATTACATACTATGTTTTGTAAAACCCTTTGCAAAGAATGTAGTCCCTCAAGTTTTATAATAATAGAAAACAATAATGATATACTATGCTGTCATTTGGCTATGCAATCTAATTAGTGTACACTAGTGGAAGTCATTCAGTGAATGCATGGTCCCCAGTAAGACTGTAGTTGAAGGTATGCTGATGCAAGCAGTTGATCTTACTCAGTCATGTTTATCACACCTACTGTTTCAGGTGCATTTCCATAAGAATATAAGATTTTCTACTGTGTATTGACCTACACTAAGAGTTACATAAGCAGAGGGTGCCAAAAATCTATACACACTTTCTCAGTAGATATTTATTATATATATTTCAGAGTTGGACCAAAAAACAATAATAATGTGTAGTATGATGTTCTGTAAACAGATGTGAATCACCTATATTATGACAGTGTTGCTACATGACAGGTTAATCAACAATGAACAAATAAAGCCAAGATTATCATAAATCAACAATGAACAAATGAAGCCAAAATTATCATATGATGTTTTGTAAACAGATGTGACTCACATTATGTTATGCTAGTGTTGCTACAACAAAATGGAGCCAAGATTTTGTTTGATTTTGAAGTGCTATTGGAAAACCGAGAATGTTGTTCAAGTTCAAAGGCAATGGAGACATGTGTACAGAACAGAACTGCTGTTGGACTTCTACCTATGGGGAACTCTTAAGGCTGTTATATACCGTAGAAAACCAGCTACACTTCGGGAAGAAATTGAAACAGCATGTGCTGCAATCGCTGAGGAGTTGCTCAGTCAGTAATTCAACATACTCAGAAGTGTATTGACGCCGATGGTGCGCATTTTGAGCAACTGTTGTAACTGTAAAAGTCTACGATGATTAGTGGTCATCATTTTCTGTTTGTATGAATTTTTGTTATGTTAACAAAGTTTTTTCTTTGTTTGAAATGTGTATACATTTTTGGCACCCTCTGTATGTATGTTAGAACAGCAAAACCTGCGGGCAATAAATTTATTTGAACTTTAATGGGTGATGTGATCTTGTTTAGTGATTTGGTTCTGTTTAGGGATAGCTAAAGTTCCTTTAAACATACTGCTACTTTTATTTTATAAATTTACTTTCTTATAATCTAAGCAATCACATAAGAATTATTCATGAAATGTTATTAAATGTCTGATGGAAGAAAGTTGATGAATATTCTGATAATTTAAAAAGGCTAAAAGAACTTACATTAAATTCAGGTGACCTAAAAACTAACATTCCACTAAGGTTATAAAATCCTTTACTTTAGCATTATTATATCTAGAATAGAAGCGTACTATTTATTTTGGAGAATAAAGATTTTTGTAATATGTTACACTGTACGTTAATAATTGTGTAATGTGTGTATTGACTGATTATCTTTGCTGAAATAATTAAGAAAATTCTCTTCAGATTCATATTTTATTATCAAAGTCATTAATACTTGTAGCATTCAGTGAAACAGTACAGGCTTAGATAACACTGATAAACAAAGCAATGGCCATTGAAGCTCTTTTTCTTTGTATCTTCATTCAAGGCAATGGTGAAACCTAAAATCTTAAGGCTGGTCCAACTATTATTCCCATTTGTGGATTTCCTTTAATTTTTAATGCACATACTGTGCGTTCTTAAAAGTGTCTCAACAGTTAGCAGATGCTTGTCTGATCAGGATATTAAAGAATGTAGGATTTTGTTACAGCTCAACAACAATGGTGGTCATTAAAGAGGTAGGATATGCCAGAAAACTGAGATGGTTAGGTCTGATATTTGAGCATACTGTTTAATAAAGAATGAACATCATCTTTTTTCCCCTCCCTCCACATTATACTTTCACTCATCTTTATAAGCTTGATTATATTTCTCAAAATAATCTCCATTGAATGCAATGAACCTGTCCCAGCATTTTAGCCAGTCTTCAAAGACATGATGGAAACCATTTTTTGACAGGTTGTTCAGAATTGCCTCCACAGCCTTCACCAGTTTCTGATGATGGCAAATGCCTCTCACGAAGATACTTTCTGAATTTACATGCTCCGAAAATAAAGTATAAGTCAGTCACACGAGGCTATGCACTTACAGTTACAGTTAGCATAGTTCATATAATGGTGGCTATGCAGTGGTTGCTACCACTGTTTAACGGCTGATATTGTAGTTTTCAATGTCGCCTAGTAAACATAAATTTAGTGTACGAAATAATTAATTACTTTACTCTAGAATTATTTATAATCGCAATTAAATTGCTGCATGGTAAAGTAAGTTTAATAAAGATTAACTTTCGACAGTGAGAGATCTACTGTGTAGATATTTGCTCATAATTCTAAGTAGGAGAAAGCTGGGAACCATTTACAATATATGCCAGCATTTTGCACCCGTGTAACATCTCGACGCAATGGATTAGGCATCATTCGGTAATTCACTCTGTAAATTATCTCTTTGGGACATTTTCTAACTACTGAAAACTAATCTAATCAATTAACCATAGTATCTCAACTGCAAACACGTGATAGAAATCAGCTGTATAAGCAAACCCGTCAATAGAGCAGCTTTCATGTCAAGACCGACTAACCGATAATGCTACTTTGTGATTGGTTCAAAAAGTGTAACGGGTAGCATTCCTCGTTTGTTAATTGCCAACTGAATAGGTAGCTGTCAAGTGCAAAGTTTTTAGAGCCCGGGTATAAAATAAAATGGGCAATAGCAGGGAGGTGTATTCAGCGTGCGCAGACGGTAAAATGTTTTCTTTGCTTTACGCATTATGTCACACGGGAACAAAAACACGAAAGTCTAGCAAAGAAGTGTGTGTGTGGTATCATGATGTGATTGCGTTTTTTATATAATTGACAGTCGTTTTGTTTGCTTGTTTTTTTTATTTACGGACGCTCTTTAACATTTCAGGTCATCAGCTTCCCATTCTATTCAGGGCGTGAAATGGCCGATAAATTTTGCTCAGAGTCCTCTTTTCTCAGGCTTGAGGTTCTTTATCGTGCAGTAAATGTACAACACGGTACCCATGCTTCCTTCCCTTCCGAAGGAAGACATACTTGGGATTTTTACGCCAGAAAAAATCCATCGGTCCTGGCCGGGATCGAACCCGCGATCTTGGGTTTAGGATAGTCGTTTTGTGAGTATTATATTTATTTAATATAATTTGCTTTTAATATACTCTGTATAAAATGCCCGATGGTGCAGTTAGTGGTTGCAAATCACATAATCGCAATGCGAAAGAGCATAACATATTGCTGCAAAGATTTCCACATGATTCCGATTTAAAAAATACTTGGTTATCAAAATGATACAGAAAAAAAAAAAACAAAGTAAACATCACCAATGCTAATGTTCTCCCTTCATTTTCAAGAATCTGACTGTATGAGACATTTGCGATCAGAACTGCTTAACTTACCTAGCAAACGTGTACTTAAGACCAGGCGCAGTTCCTTTACTAAATTTGCTTGTTCACAAAATCCGAGAGTCATGTTCCCGGCTTAGTGACTTCAGATAGATATAAACTAGTTCGATACCGCAGAGATCAGAGAGATATAAAAGACGTGCGAAAACATACCTTACAGAAGCTGACTAATTTGTCGCCAAAATAGAGAAAACTTGCGCACAGCATTTTAAGCATGTGATATCGAATTCGAAAGTTTAGAGTTTTCAGAAACACAAAAGCTTTTAATAAGTTTCAATATTAGAAGCCAAAAAATAAACATCTAAATCAAACGTGTGTAAAATAAAGCATTGCAACAGAGACCTTATTCAACAAATTTCAAAAATGAAAACGTAGTTTCGCAAACTTCAAAGTGATAGAAATAGTGAAGTTTCTGAAGAGGTGGGCAGGATATTAGGTCAAATATTTTCACCCGATCAGATCAGATCTCTTAAAATAAAGGCAAACGTTGGGACGGAGATTACATATGCCAAGTCATTATCCTTAGGACCGTGTCTCAAAAATACTATTCTTTTCTGTGGACGAAGATGCATTATCCTCTACCAGCTTTATCGACTCTACGCAAGTGCGTTAGCCTTCCTCTCACTCTGGTTAATTTGCTGAAGTTAATAAAGCGCGTATATATTTAGAATAAACTATTTCATTTTGAGGTTAGCTGGTCAGCATTACGACATTCAATTTGAAAACTACTGCCACTTTTCTCGTTTTTCATTTTATTAAAGTATACATATGTTTAAACTTGTAAATTCCTATCACATCGACGAATAATTCGTACGTATAAAGGCTTTTTTATTGTTAAAGACGACACCTTTCATCTTACGCTGCCTGCTAGTTTCCCTCTTTATCCCTAATGACGTCAGAGCGCCAACCATTAGGAGCGTTAGTTGCGAAGAACCAACCTTATGCACTCTATCACCATGGGAGGAACACGCTTCACATTGATTTTTGTGAGATATTCAGCAACAACATTCAAAAAATCGATTTATATTAATTGCATTATAATGAACGGGTCAAAATAGACAAGCATCATTTGTTTGTTTACCGGTCCTTATAAATCATATAGTGCACAAAATGCTATATGATATTGGAAAAACCAGAAAATCTTTGAATTAACATTACATTTAAAGCTATATACGGCTAGTAATAATATACAAAGTCATCATATGTTACGCCACAGTGTAAAATAAATCTTTAAAAACTATTCAAACACTCTACAACAAAATGATTTATTAAAATAAAAATAAATATATTAACTTCAACAACTTTACAAATATAGTTAACTGCTATAATAAAATACATTTTATTTCTTACAGTATAATACTATCACTATTATTTAAAACATCAATGAGTAGAAAGAGTGATCAAATAAATGCCATTACTGCCCTTTTGAATAAGGTTAACTTCTCAATTGCTTTAATTTAGAGTGGTAATTTGTTGCATAACTTGATGGACATTTTGAGTTGCACTATTTTGATATTTTTAAATGGTGTTTAACGCCCGTTTTTACTACAGAGGCACCACAGGCGGTGAACACTGATGATACATGAAATGATATATTGGGAAAGGAATTTTTTTTAAGTAGAAAGCGTTCCAGGCCTAAGTTTAGGGTACCTCCCCGGCATTTGCCAGTTATGAGGACTGAGGAAAACCTGGAAAAAACCTCAGTCAGGGAGGACGGTCCTAGCGGGATTCGAACCCCAGACCTCCCGCTCACGAGTCCGTGCCTTAACGACCTCGGCCACCCGTGGCGGTCTATATACTACTTTGATATGTTTTGGTGTTGGTTCTCATTATATGAAGGTATGCTTTTCTTCTTGTATTGTGTTGATGTATTACTTCATTTGTTATATGGGATTCTTTTGCTACAAGCTGTTTCTTATAAATAATGTTGACTTATATGCAAGGAAGTGGCAAGATACTCAGTTTTAAGAAATTTGGTTTACAGTCTTCACTTCTGATGTAGACCAATTATTATTCTTATTTTTTTTTCTATATTACAAATATTTTCTTGGGTGGGGGACAGATACCCCAAAGCAAGATGCCATACTTTACCAGGGCGTAAACACAAGCAAAATAAACACTTTTAAGTGTATTAAGATTTATTACTGATCAGATACACCGTTATACTATTTTTTTTTTCATTAAATTTTCAGTGTGCTTCTCTCAACTTAGATAATTTTTTTATTATAATTTCAAAGAATTTTACTACTTCCAGTTTCAACATAGTTATTAAAAGTTATTGTCGGTTTTGGTATTTCCCTGTTTTACTTAAGGTGAAAATGCTGCAAGTGCCTTTTATGAGTTAACTTTTAGTTGATTATATGCCAATCAATCATCTGTTTCTGATAAATTTTTGTCTATAAGTGGTTGAAGTCTCTCTCACATCCCATGCATTCAACAATAATTTTGTATCATCAGCATATAGAACGATAGTTTGGGTAGAAAAGTTTCTTTTCAAGTCAATCATAAAAGGTAAAAACAGCACTGGACCTAGTAATGGGCCTTGCGATATTGTAAGTTTTACCTCTTGCTAGAGAATGTGCTTCACTTCACCAAGACTGAACATTGGCCCAATGGCAGCTCTGTGCTTACTTAATCTTTTGAATTATAAAATATACAGCATGGCTTGCTCTAAAATGTAAAGTCTAAAAGAAATCCACCATAAGCAAAAGGACATGATGTTAGCTCCCACAAATGCATAACCAAATGGGGCTGTCTAATAAACTAATGATATATAATAATAATAATAATAATAATTTGCAATTAATATGCTTAATTTCCTCCTTTCTTTCTTTCTTTCTTTCTTTCTTTCTTTCTTTTATAGGTGACTATAAAAAATATTGTTTTGGTATCCAAATATCAGGGTAACAGATTTCTAAGGCAAAAATAGCTACAAAAATCTGCCTTTTTAATCTAGAAATACTCAAGCTGTGATTACCGGAAACGCTTTACAAAAGCTGCACTGATATTTGTAGTTTTTATAATATTTTCTTTGAAAAATAAGCCGCTAATCAAGTTTCCAACGAACTAGTAAACTGGATGTAATTAGTTCACCATACATATTAGTCACGCAACGCTGACAAGTCTATCACAGCTCTCAGACAATGCTGGTCTACAGAAATATCATGTGTTGCGGTGAAAATACAACCTTCTGGCGCAGAAAAAGTTGTTACCGCACTTCTCTCTTCCTGGGTATCGCGTTACAGTATTCCTACAGCTACTGACACATATCGAGATTGTCACCTGTTCACAAGTTCTTAGGCATTCAATGCAAGACTACCGCTTTGGACCGTACGAGGGGTGTTCAATAAAAATGAATGATACATTTTTTACAGATCATTTCTCGCGCTAAAATTTAGTAAGCTTGATCCGCTATGAGAGCTGTGCAAGTTGAGACACGTTCAGTTTCGGGCGACAGCAACATGGAGGTGACACGCGAAAAAAGTTTGCTTTCATTTCAATAAATTTCAGATGATGCCTAGGGACAGTTTCTTCTTCCCTATAGCACAGATCGAAGATGGTTCAAAATGTTTAAAGAGAGTAGCAATAATTTTCAAAGGAAAGTGCACGCGGTGCAGATTGTCCTCTAATGGAAGAAAAATTAACATCACTGCTGTTATTATTATGGATGGGGATCGCCGAATAACTTAACACATTAAGAAATTCTGAAAAGTTCACTTGGTAACGTAAAAGTTGCACATGAGACGTGTTTGTGCTCGGTGGGTTCCAGAATGGCTGATTCCCAAACAAAAGAGCATTCGTGTAGGTTTGAATGCAGTTGAAGATGATGTTACATGAAGATGCAGACTTTCTTTCAAAGGTAATCACTGCTAATGAAATTTAGCTCCATCACTTCGGTCTTGAGAGCAAACAGCAAAGCTCTGACACGCACGCACAAATACAGCAAAATATGTTTCTAATGCCAGGAAAAGTATGATCTTCTCAATTCAAGGAATTGTTTACCAGCATGTCGTACCTGCACACACAGCTGTAATTGGGCAATACTAGAGAGATGTTCTGAAAACTCTGCAACAGCTGGATGCTGCACCACGCTAATTTTTGGCCGCACATTACAAAATTTGCTTCTGAGTATATTATACAAATCAATGTGAAGTGTGCTCATTCATACGTAGTTCAGATTTAGCCCCGTGTGACTTTATCCTTTTCCCCAAATTGAAGAAACTTTCGTTGGAGGCATTTTCCAACATCAGAAGTTCTAGTACAATGCATTGCATCCAATTTATTCTCAAACTACTTTGAGAAATATCATCAAAATTTAAGGATGAGTAAAGACATGTTATTAAAAATAATTGTAATCTTTCTTTATTGAACACTCTGTATATAAGAAACTCTTCATTTTTGACCACGAATACACGAATAGTAAATGTATCAGAATACACAATGAAACTGCTATTAATAGTACCACTGCAAAATGTAATTTGATTCATGCCTGTAGTGCGGTTTTTTCAATGTAATTATTGAACACTCTGTAGAAGAAAAATGTGACGTGATGAAAAGAGTAGGTTTTAATTTTTGAAACCAAAAGGTTCGTGAAAATTGTGGGTATGACTCATTTTCATATTTACTACACAAAATACGCTCAAAAATGTCCCCTAGTATAATAAACTATTTAAAACGGTAAAGCAATTTCGCTCAATCTTGAAGTTGAGTCAAGTAACTCCGGTTTTGTTACAACATTGTTCTTAGCTAACAGATGAGCGACCTAAAGTGAGTGATTTCCTTTGGACGCCCCTTGACCATTAGTTTAACGAGCGCATTAAAGGTAATTATTGAAGAATAATGTTATAGGGATGACCAAATGGAAAGCACAATTATATTACTCGAAAGCACATTTAACGCCTTTGCCTAACTCATGTTGCAGCACATTCAATAACTTTCTTTTAGGTGCCTAAAGAAAAAGTTAAGTGATGAGTAGAAAAAGGCCCTTTTTCAGAACAGTATAGTCTTCAGTAAATTACATTTAAAATATTTGAATCTAGAAATTTGTTAGTTTTAATGTCTATTCACATAGATTAGTGCATTTATATTTATCCACATATTTTAATAAATATGTAAAAGGGTTTAAATGTGTAAAAAATGTAAGATATCCATGTAAAATTGTAATTTTTTTCATGGAATAAAAACAACGTCGAAATATTTAATACTTATGATTTTTTTGTAAGAATCAATACATTAATTTTTTTTTTCTTTTAACACACAAAGGTGTAACCAGTCCACGAATATCGAACCAGTTTAAAATGCTTCTTGTATTTTGATACATAAACCTGAAAATGCATATTCTTCATTTTCTTTCTTCTTTATTCTTTTTCCAGTAGCATTAATTATCAGTCCTCCTTGCTTCCACCTACATGAACCAAACAAAGAACATTTACATTGTCTTGGCTGTTTTATCTCCACTTTTGCAGAAAAATACATTTCGCTTTGGCACAGATACATTCTTATATGAAATTTGTGTGGAATTTATTTACTAGATCTGGTAACATAGGATTTACTGTCTTTCCTTAATTTTACAATCTTTTTGCAAAGCATTTCATGTTTCAGTCATCGTTTAACTCTATTATTTTGCTTACTTTTAATAATTAATGCATTTAATTCACCAGAACTAGACTAAATGTCATTAGAGACATCTATCACACGCGTACCTCAGAACTGAATTGAAATAATGTTGTGGATAATTGAAAGCATAGATTGTCAACATGGTCACATCATACTTATGCGGAAAAATGGCGATATAAAATGAGCTGTAATTTAGTAAATAATAATTACAATTTTTAAACAATTATTAAATATCAAGTAGATAGTAGCACATAATATAATAATTCATTTAAAGGAAAAGGAGAAATTTGGACAAATATTCCTTCTTCTACCCAGTTTTTCAATTAGAGTAAACAATACAAAATTTGAAAATTTTAATTATTTATTTCTTTTTAATATGTCATTTGTAATAATTTTTTATTTTTCATAATAAAATAAGCTTATTTTTCCTTTTTGTTTGCTTTATATGTAATTGAACTGTAATGAATTCAGAGGGTGGCGGGGGAGAAAATGCCCCCTGGAAATTAAAAAAATTCCCCCCCGAAAACTTAAAATCTATTTATACATAATATTTATAATGAATGAATTTAAATTATTGTATATTTTGATATGTGGTAACTTGTAATGTGCAAAATTCTGCAAAGCAAACACACAAATTTTTACAATTTTCTGTACGCAGCTAAGGTTAAAAGTGTGTTCTTCACGGAAGACAAAAACATGGCATGAGAAATGTACGACTATTTATGAAAAGTATAATTAATGAAACAGAGCAAAATTTCAACGATAAGGCTGAGAAAGTGATAGAACTAAGTACATAATTTGAAAGTTTTAAAACATTTAAGAGTTTAGTAAAAATGATTGTAAAGACCAGTGCTTGATGTTAGGGCTTAAAATGTTGGTGCTGTTATTGCAAACTTGCGTTCTTTTAAGTTCGTTGCTCGTAATCAATCAGAAGATTCGTCTACTGATGTTGCTATTTTTATATTAAGGGCTGATATCCGCTATGAAGCTCTAAGAACACTCGCTATATATGTACTGTGCATTTTCATTCCCATTGTCGGTGTAGAAAGATCATTCAGCACCCTGAATAAGGTGATGACAAAATTAAGAATTAGTATGTTAGAGCACGCTTCAAGCTTGCGTGATGGTGTCAACTGAAAGGGATGATTAACCCACAGAAAGTATCTTGATAATGTCCTCCACAGACATGTAGTAAAAAAGCATATGCCTATTAGCTTGCTGTTAAGTACGCATTGTTTAAATTGAGCGCCTCTGTCGGTTTGTTAATTTAAAAGGCTGTCGTTTGTTTGTTTAGGGATTGGCGATTGTCATTTGTGTGTATTATTATCAGCTAAATAGAGCATACAAGTGTAATCTACGCGTCCAAACTCTGAAAGCGCATTATTTTAAGTAGGATGAATGTTACGTAGAGACCGTTCGAAGATTTCGTGTAATTTTTGATAGACGAAATGCGCCTAACGTGTCAACAGTCAGAGACTAGTACGAAAGTTACGGAAAGATCAACAGAGAACATTAAATCAACTAGACGTTCTCTTCGATTGGTAGAGAATGTTGCCCTGGTCAGACAAGAGCGTTGCTACGAGCCTAATGAAGTCGATTCGCCGCCATTCTCAACAATTAACAATTCCGAGAAGCAGTTTGCTGTGAATTTTAACAAAATATCTGCATAGGCATCTCTTTTAAGATCGAACTAACACAAGAGCTGAAGCCGACGAACCATTTGCAGCGTCGAACTTACCTCTGATCAAATTTTGCCACCAAGAGTGTGTGGTTTGATTTCACGTGACTATTTTTGTGGGGGGGGGGGGGGGGGTATGTAAAATCGTGTTTATGCACACAATTCACGAACCATCCCCTCAACTCGAGGCAGAAATTGAACGTGTCATGGGTGAAACTCAACCGGAGCTTGGCTCTAAAGTCATTGAAAATTTTGTCAACAGAGTGAAGGTGTGCCAACGAAGCCATAAAGGACATTTACCTGATGTTTTGTTTCATGTTTAATGACAGTGTTTGTGCTTCATATTGACTATACCACCACTTTTAAAATAAACAATTTGTTTTGTTATTAAAATAAAACTTGCATTTATTAAGGGACACCCTATTTGTTATTGCATGCTATATTATTACTTTATTCATTTGCTTCATGTGTCCCATCTATATCAATGCACCTTTGTTAATAAAATATATTTGATTTAGTTATTCAACAATCGTATAGATCTGTATTTGTCCATGTTCAAATCGTGGTTTGTATATTCTTTTCAGAGTCCTCGTTTCCAGGTTGCTAATTACTTTTAGTCAACACTTAAGCTTCACTAGCATATATTTTTACAGGCGTTAATAAAATTACAAAGCTTATTAATAGAGTTATATACGTCTTGACAGATCTAGATAGCGCTCTCAATTTCAGTGCTTTCCTAAGTCCGTACAGACATCTGTTGCTGCCATTATTCGAGTCGTGTGTTTTTTTTAATGGTGTTTAACGCTCGTTTTAACTAATGAGGCACCACAGGCGGTGACACTGATGAAATGAAATGATAAATTAGGAAAGGATTTTTTTAAGGGAGGAAATGTTCTAGGCCTAAGTTTAGGGTACCTCCCCGGCATTTGCCATTTATGAGGACTGAGGAAAACCTGGAAAATGGAAAAAAAAAAAAAAAAAAAAAAAAAACCTCACTCAGGAAGGACGAACCTGGTGGAAATCGAACCTCAGACCTGCCGCTGATGAGACCGCACCTTAACGACTTGGTCACCCGTGGCGGTTTCTAATGTTATATCATTATTGTCTATTATCATAGTTCCCAAATATTTGAAACTGTTACAGCTTTCGAAATTGTATTAGGAACTTAGGATTAATTTGTACCGGCGCTGTTCTGTACTTAGTTTTCTTTAGCCTTAACTTATTGGTTTCTTCCTGATTTTCCTGCATTACTCCGCAACATGACGCTTTTGTCCTTGCTCTCATAGCTCCATCATTAGCGTAATGCAGATGTTGTGCTAATCGGATATAAACCGTCTCTCCAGGGTTCGTTTCGTTGACTCTGATTGCCTTTTTCATTGCTCAATTAAATATTTCTGGGAAGAGCGGATCGCCTAGTTGTAGTCCATTGCAGACCTCAAACACTTTAGATCATTTTTACCTGCTTTCACTTACCATGCACCTGCCATAAAAATAATTTAATCTGTACAGTGATTAAAATTATATTTGAAGAAATAAATTGCAGTGCAGAATGTAAGCCGAGTTAAATTAAATTCATAGAATCTCTTTCTGGCATTATTTAATGTAAACGTGGCTGTACGTGCATTGAAAATGAAGCGGTTCCGGACGCGTACTAGGGAGTCTCCATGACGAATGTCACTGAAATAACTAAATTTTATTGTAATGGAATTCCGCTCAGTGAAAGAGCGCAAATTTAAGACTAGGTGTCTCAACTGAACGAGTGCACAAATAATTGCGTATGAAACAGCTGTGTGCTCTATGGGTGCCGCAATTGTTGACTTGATAGCCAAAAATGCATGCAGAAGAATATTTTAATGCAATAATTGGCGATATAATAATGCCGAAGAAGATGAAGATGCTTTTGTAGGTTGGGCGATGATTTTTAAGGACTAGATCTGATAGACTACTTGAAAAAGAACACACCAATAACAAGAGCCTATTATAAAGCATTGTTGAACCGACTGGAAGATAAATTGCAGCAAAAACGGCCACAATGGCTCACCTAAAGTGTTCTACATCGCGCCATGCCAAACATTGATATCATAATGGCCAAAAATGCACGAATTGGGTTTACAATTGGTTCGTCGTTCACCTTTGTCTGGGCTTGGATCCTAGCTATTTGCTAGAACATTGCTGTATACTTAATCTTTCCACCTGGGTTCCGACAATTTCAGATGCTCTGAGGACCCTGAGCATCCATGTACTTCTGACGTTACTAGAAATACTCGGGCCAGAAATGCAAGGATCCATTCCTTCAGAGAGTCGTTCAGATGGGTTGGACTAGGGGGGTCAGCCTGTTCCCGCAACTAACGGGTAATTGAATATGTTGCTGTATAGAAGTTTAAAGTCACTATTACGACCGTGCGATGTTGGTAACATTATCCAGAGAGTTTAGTGTTTCTTCCATGCTCTTTCTAGTGAGAAATATGCAAACCATATCTTTGAAACAATGAATGTATCAGAATGGTTGAAATACATGTAATTAATATTTAAAACTTTATTTCTAAATATTAAGAGCGTCTAAAAATGGCGTAAGATAATGTTAAAGGGTGATTTCATTTAATTTATTCGTTCTTGTTTCGCAAACATCCTACTCACAAAATAAAATTATTTTTTAACACTTGTTAATATATGTACACAATTATTTTGCAATTCGCTGCTGATGCTATATTTCAACACGTTTATCAAGCAGAAAACGGCGGGGGCGTGTGTATAACACCTAAAGGCATTGATAATGACGCATGACTATAGTCACAATACATTCAAAGTCCAACGTTATCCACTGAAGGTCATCTATTAGCATTAATTGTCTGGGCCAGCGCTTCTGCTAGAATGCCGGAGCCTCGAGCAACAGCTGAGTTGAAGTATTGGGAATAAAAGGCTAGCAGCACGCGCGTCTGTCCTGGTGGAACAGTTGTAGATAAGATTGCGCCACTGTCGAGGAACTGGCAGATAGCTAGTGCAACAATTACGTTGGGGCAAGTCACAACCACCGTGACAGCCAGTAAGCCATGAATCCTCGAGCAGTAAAGTGTTAAACGAATAAATTACTAACAGGTTTGACAGCTAGAGCTGCGGTGCCGCTAAAATACAAGTAAGTTTTCTTGGTTTATTATATTATACTGCACATATTAGCAAAATACGATCTAGAATTTTGCATGGTATTAACAAAATCCGACACCTCTGTATTTTAGCGTGATCTTGCGTCTAGCTTCAATTAAGAAAAGCTTAGTTTGCATTACATTATATTGCTGAAATTAGAAAATAAGCAAAGAGTGTATTCACCGCTAAAAGTTACATGCTCCGCGTACGACATTTGCCTCGATAAGACATTAATGGAATGGAAGAAACACTGGCTACATAATGAAGCATGCTCTCTCAGGAGTAATATCACATGTCAACAGAACAATGCCCTGAAGTTTCGTGTGCTAAGCTATTCTGTGAGAAAGCGTGTCAGCGTGGGAAACTGAAGTGCATGTTTGTGTTTGATTTCTCTTCATGTCATTCCTCTTTTAAAGGACACATCTTTATGTGTATATTAGACTTTGATCTAAACCGTTCAGAATTGTTTAGGCAACTCCAACAGCAGAAAGTTTGGCAGGCGAAACCACTGACGACATATAATTATTAGTTAAACATATGCAGTCGATCTATTATGTTTTTTTTTTTTTTTTTGTTTTTGAGTAGTGTTTAATGCCCGTTTTCACTACTGAGGCACCACAGGCGGATCTATTATGTTAATTGTATTTTCTTTCTTTCTAATGTTTCATCTAACACTTCTATCGTAAAATAGTATTTTATCCACTTATTTGCTCTTCTTATAGCCCTGATAGTATCTTATCTTAATACACAAGTTATCTCAATTTCCTGAAATTAGTTTTATTACATTCGAAATAAGGAAAGGAACATTACAGAGGAGATATCTTTAAAAAGCAGAAAAGTAGAGTATTAACATCAGTGGCGGCTTGTGGGCCCCTGTAGAAGGGGCATATTTGCATGACAGCCAAATGGAGTGGGGGAAGATCTCTTTTATCAAAATTTGTTCCTCCCCGACCTTCTCTCATCGTACGTTTGTGCTGTAATCTTATGGTTTATATGGAATTGTTCTAATTCAGCTGTTAAAGTGTATCTTAAGCCCTCTGTAATCAATTCAGAAACAACAATATTTTTTATTAATCTTTCAACCGGTTAACCCCCCCCCCCCTGGCATGTCGTAATATCGCAACAAATAGTGACATGCATGTTTCATCGACCTGGGCAGAAACGAAACTTGTCTTTTCTATTTCTTTTCTAATCTTGTTCCTATAGACAAGATACGTTTCTCATTTCACACGCTGTCAGCCAACATTTTTAAGCCACAAAAAATAAATGAATAAACTTTCTTAATATTGTGCCTTCTTTCTGAGTAAACTCATAGATTTCGGTTAATGAGGGCCAAATTATTTCACTTCCAACTTAACAGTAAACTTAGACGCGAAAATGGAGTCTTCAATAAAACGTTCAATTTATTCATTGGCACAACACAGATAACTTTTTTGTAACTTAACACGTTAACACTATGAAAATCAACTTTCCACTGACAACAGTGAGGAAACCACACAGTTTCAAAGTGCAAAAACAATCCCTAGTCCCTCAACATCTTGCTCCTAAGAAAAAAGAGAGTGCTGTCCAAGAGAACAGAAGAATGGCTAACACATCTTGGAGGAAGACAAATATAATTCCTTGTAAATCTTTGCTCTTCCATGAAGATACATGCTTAATGAGTAACCTTTTTCGAGCTGGCTCATGACCTGCCCTCGCTAACGGAGGACCCGCATGCTACCGCTACTACAGTAGAGTGAAAATGCGCTTATCGTGTAAGATACAATTAAGAACTAATGGGTTATTTATCGTTGTTTTGAAGCATTTTTTGTATTAAAAGTTGACCAGGAGAGAAATGAGAAATAATCGTCGATGCTCGAAGTGACTGCGCCCGCATACAGTGATCAAGACATGCTTACGTGTCAATGTGAACCTCAAGCAGGTGTCACAATTTGACAGGCGACCCGTATCCTTCGTTGGAGATTGCGGCTGATTTGTGACCTCGGCTTGTATACCCTACTCTTCAAGGTACCCCATAGAACGAAATCCAAAGAGTCCGGACATAGCATGGATCTGTTAAACCTGATCGATCTGATCGGCATGAATGGTGTTGTACCATGCATCTGTGGCAGTGAGGACAGTCCAACTGAAGCCAGGAGTCAAAGAAACGACTACCAACAGACTTACTCGTGAGGAAGAAGCCCAGAAGTACAAGGCAATGATGTGGACTCCGAGCATCCCACACCAGCGATCTTGACCTCAAACGTTCAGACTCAGTGGGGACTTTCATTGGAACAGTGTATGTTGTGTCTGATATCATTGGACAAGAGATGCGGGACCGTGCAGCGATCCTCGCCTAAAGCCTGCAGCATCTCGATACAGTAGCGGCATTTTCTTTCGAAATTTTCCCAACGAAGCTCCTGCATGAACGGTTCTCTTTCGCGGCGCCACTAGTTATATGTAAATCTGCAGTGAGCTCTTAGATGCAGACAGTCGCGCATCATCGGAGAACTTCGTCTTCATAAATATCATATCGAAGTATTCTTTTGAGGGAGGATTCACTTCTACGCTCACGAGTTTCAACAGTTGAACCATGCATTATTACGGATGGCAGGATTCCAGTTTTTATACCAAAATGCTGTGAAACTTTCTGGTTCACATGATGTTCCAACAGACTTAGTATTTTCGCTTGTATGTATAGTAACTAGAATCTTCTAGTCATCTACAATTGAAATTAAAATTAAAAAATACTAAAGCAGGAACTGGGGATCGAACTGTAGCAGGGAGTAGGTAGTAGTGTAGGTAGTAGTAGGAATAGGAGATATAAAAGGATAAATATAATCTGTTGTGTCCTTTAAAGGGCACAGCCTCCTAATAAGTGGAGGGGGGGGGGATAAAACAGCATAGGTTTCGTGTGCTGTTTAAGATACTCTGATTTGTTCTTTGGTATTCTATTTCTCACTACACAAGTTGCTTCTGAAGAGATTTTCATTTTTCCCTTCCTCTTGCTACTCTTGACCAATCTGGACCTGCATGTTCCTTGAAGAGCTGTTCATCTTCTTCTGGGTCTGCCTTGTGTTCTTTTCCCTCTCCAGGGGTCCCATGTAGAGATCTTAAAGATCCATCTATTGTCCGGCATTCTTGCGACGTGGCCGCCCCATTGCAATTTGGTTCTGGTTGCTAGTTGTGCGATGTCTGTTGTCTGAGATAGCTGGTTTAATTAATACTGTATGTATTTTGTCCTTCAAAACTATTCTCGGGATCTTGCGTTGCATTTGAAATTTGTTTTTCTATTATTGACCATGTCTGGCACCCATAGAGTAATAAAGGGTAAACACAGATTTGGAGTGTCTGAAATCTGATGTTCTTAGTGTTTGGTCTAACAGTACAAGCTTAAGGGTCCAAAATGCTTTTCACATTAATGTGATTCTTCTTTGTATTTATTTTTCCATTTTACCATGGAAGGAAATCTGTTGTCCTAGGTATGTATAGTCGCTCACATATATGAGGACTGTTCCATCTATTTTTATTGGGATTTCGGGTTCGTTTGATATGAACTGCCTTCAGTTTGTTTATTGATAGCCCTGCATTTTTGCTATGCTTGCATAATTGTTCCAGCATAGTTTGTAATCTTCTTAGTGTTTTGGGGAATAGAACCATATTGTTGGCAAATCTTAGATGTGTTAGTCGACTGCTGTTTTAAGTTGTGCTAGTTCATTTTCCTGAATATGTGCTCCGTTACACAGGTGAAGATTTTGGGAGAGATTGGATCGCTTTGGCGAACTCCTCATTCTGGTCGGAAAGATTGACCTTTTTCTTTTGTTTTTCCTTTGGCGAAAGTTTGACTTTAGATAGGAGATATATCTATATAATACATTCATAAATGTATAAGTATATATGAATGTATTATTCTAAATGTGAATCATCAACAACATCGAGAGCCCTATTTATTGGAAGTCACTTGTATTACTCTAAACACATCGCATAAGCCAATATCTTTTCTTTTCTTTTTTTGTTCAATGGTATTTAACGCGCGTTTTTACTACTGAGGCACCACAGGCAGTGGGCACTGATGATACATGAGATGAAATGATATATTGGGCTTTTTTTTAAGGAAGGAAACGTTCCAGTTTGAAGTTTAGGATACCTTCCCAGCATTTGCCATTTTTGAGAAATGAAGAAAACCTGGAAAAAACTTCAGTCAGGGAGGACGGTCCTGGCGGGATTCGAACCCCAGACCTCCCACTCACAAATCCTTAACGACCTCGGCCACCGTGACGGTCAATAATAGTAGCTCGACCATTCTACATGTATTTATTTTATGCAACTGATATTTGATTTACCTTATTAAGCGTCAATTTATTATTGTTTCTGATTTCAATCATTCTTTAGGAACATTCAAGCGTTCTAAGTTAGAGAATTTCAACAAGTAATTTTTCCACCCTTGTCATCTGCCTCGTAGAACCAACATTGTGGATTCAATCCCGGCCAAGGTCGCTGGATTTTTTTCCGGCGTAAAAATCCTTCAGAAGTGAAGTAAAGTCGTGGGGTCCCGTGTCTTAGATATACGGTAGGTAAAAGAATCTCAAGCCTGAAAGAAGAGGCCTCTGAGCAAAATTATCGGCTGTTTCACACCCTGAATTGAATGGGACGCTGATGACCTGAAATGTTAAAGAGCCCGTAAATAAACCAAATAAATAAAAAAAAGACCCTAGTCATACCATGCGCGATCTGTTAAACCGTTTATGAAGGTATTAGGTCAGATCCAGTATGTGTGTGTTTTCCATTCTTTTTACTCTCATAATTCATGCTCATACTTACGAACTAATACCATACGTAAGTTTTCTTATACTAAATGTTTCCAAAATATATAGCATAGCTCAAGAATTTTTTTTTTGATTGAATTATTTATGGACGCTCTTTAACATCTCAGGTGATCAGCGTCCCCATTCTATTCAGGGCGTGAAACGGCCAACTAATTTTTCTCAGAGGCCTCTCAGGTTTGAGGTTCTTTTACGTGCCATAAATGTACGACACGGGACCCACGACTTTACTTCCCTTCCGAAGGAAGCCATATTTAGGATTTTTACGCCCAAAAAAATCCAGCGATCCTGGCCGAGATCGAACCCCCGATCTTGGGTTTAGGAGGCAAGTATGGCAACCGCTACACCACCAGGACCGACATAACTCAATAATGATTCTTCATATGCAAATAATAAAAACAATTTTAGCGCAGTTCTAGAAACGCTTACTTACGGCTTTTCAAATTTGTCTATGACAAATTCCTATTAACTAAAAGTAAATGTTCAAAGTGAGCACCTTTTGCCTGAAAATAGGTCTCGCTTTGACATCTCATTGCCCCTGCAGAGACAATGTCCAAAATGTTTCGTTAAAAAACACATTTTTTTGGTCAACGGGAAGCGCAGTTAATGCATGATGACGCTCCTGCACGTTAGGTCCATGCCCGAAGGTACCCCAGCAGGCAATAAAGTGCTCCGTTTCCAGTTATTCCAACTTCGGATAACGTCGATGTTAATCACTCGATAAAACTGGATTGAAAGTAAGAAGACAAATTGGTTTTTGTTTGCTGCGTTTTCAATGAGTGTCGTACGCGTCACATATTTCTCTGGTCCCCGTTTATAATAAATGATAATCAAAATAGGAAAAATGCCACAAAAATACACCAGCTCCACTCCATTCTCTCCGTCTACGACTACTGGATCAGATATTGTAATTATATGAAGACGAAAAAGTTAAATATACCAAGCATGTTACATAAAATAGCAACACAACAGGAGTTCACACAATCGTAAATAGCAAATTAAAAGTAAGTAAAGAGATCATGTAGGAATCCAACCTACAATCTCTTGTACGATACAGCTGCATTTAAAATACTTTCTAATGAAAACATATAATGTAACTCTAGTTACTGGACATAAAACAGTCAATAGTTTTCTTACGTGTACAAGGCGCTGTGTAGAAGTGGACTTAGATAGGCATATCCAGGCTTCAAGAATAAAACTTTTTGTTTCTTCAATATTAATATATTCCAGAACTAAAGCGGTCGATGGACAGAGGCGGAGCAGCAGTCTGGGCATCATATTTACGCGATTTAAACATACTGCTGTATTCTTCTGCGGTGGATGACGTGAATGTGCAATCTTATTGCGGTTACAACAACAAAAGGAGGTCGTGTTAGTTTTTCCTAAACTTGCTGTGTACACTGTTCAAATTTGCAATAAAACATAAAAAGATATTTATACTGTTTGATCAAAGTTACTTATTATTCATTGACATACTTTTATTATATATAGGTTTAATTTTAATACCTAGAAAATTGTATTTCTAGACAGCTCTTAATAAAATAGATTGTTTTAATCAATGTTAAAATTGCAATTTTATATTTTCCTCTAAGACTGCTGTTGGTGTTGCCCTATTATCCCCATTAGCTCTAATTTGATGTTTCTAACTTTTCACATACGCTCATATAGTAAGGCCTATGTTTATTTTGCACGATTGCAGGTGTACATTAAATAGAACAAGTGTTTTCCACGATAAGTAATAGCTGCTGTACTTTCTATAATTGATTTTAGTCTTTGATTTATTATTGGAAAGGTTTGAAACAGAAGATTCCCCTCCCACACAAAGAAACACTCAGGTGATCACAATGTTATAATGGAATTAAACTATTATTAAAATTATAGGGCATAGCATATATATTAGAAGTAAAAAGACAAGTGTGGTTTCAAAATCACATCATAGTTGAATTTGTTGTTACACGAGACGGGCGTAAAAAGATGTTTGTGGAAAAAGCGATCCTAGGTTATAAATTTCTGACCCAACCTCTAAGATCCCTTCTTGCTATAACCATGTAGACCCTTAAGCAAATATAAGATACCGTTAAGTCTTTTGTGTACATCGAACAAGGGAAGCTCAACAATAATTCTGTCTATCTATAACATGCACACGTAGACACAATATTTTCAGTGAGTGGAAAAGAGGGTTGCTTTTTGTTTATACAAATATTTCTCTGAGGACCCTTTCAGGTCACGTCACCTCTGGGTGGCAAGGCAAGTCACCCTTAATATTTATTACGTCTACGTCTTACTAAGTTTGGGTTTATACAGTATGTTTCACTAACTAGGACATACAGCGTGCTCTTACACAATATCATGCTGTTATTATATCTTGTCAATGTTACGATTCCTTCATTACAGTAGTTTCATGCGCCATTACTGCAACAAACTTTGCAGCCGAGATTCCTGTTTTAATTTCCTGCATTAAATGTTCCGCACATACTTCTATTAAGTCATTCTGTGTTGTTGGTGCTTGTCCGGAAAAAGCAGTACTATTATTAGTTATTTGTGTGACTTTGTAAATGGGGATCCCTCTCTACATAAAATTTAGCAACTCCCTATAATTTCCTCTATTTGAAGAGCTCTACGACTCTCGTGACCTCTGAAAGATAGTTCCTGAAGTGCTAAAAACGCGTAGCGTCAATTAAAGATTTTTATAAACTTTCGATTATTTTTTACTTTGGCATTGTGTTTTTTTACATTTGATTGATAAGCTTCGCTTACACAAAATTCTATTCTTGTATCTGACTTTTCAAACTCTTTTAGTGAAACTAAAGCACCAATATGTTCCTTCGTTTGTTGATTACGTTTACGTAGAATATTTACAAAATTATTTAAATCAGTAACACCTTTATTATTCCAAATACTTTTTAGTTACAATACAATAAACATGGCCAACAGAACAATTTATTTGAATTACTACACCCACTTAACCTCGGCATTTCCTTACATAAAAATTAGGTTTTACTATTTTACCGCACCGGTCCTGGTGGTATAGTGGTTACCATACTTGCCTTCTAAACCCAAGATCGCGGGTTCAAACCCGGCCAGGATCGATGGATATTTTCGGGCGTAAAAATCCTAAGTATGGTTTCCTTCGGAAGGGAAGTAAAGCCGTGGTTCCCGTGTCGTACATTTACGGCACGAAAAAGAATCTCAAGCCTGAAAAGGCCTCTGAGCAAAATTTGTCGGCCATTTCGCGCCTTGAATTGAATGGGACGCTGATGACCTGAGCTGTTAATGTTGATATACTTGCCGTACACGCCATTTTTACCTCACTGATTGCGATTCACCCTCCCTCAAACTAGAAAATATTGGATGTAGGACGCAATGTCTCATCGGGCCGATTGCTAAAACGAGGTTTAGACCACGGCCATGGCTTTAAACCGCGATTGGGTTGCTAAAACCTCACTGCTGGTGTATACGAAGCTCAGGTTCTCCACCTCTCTCCCCTCGCCCCGCCGCACAATCCGTAATGTAAATGCGCCTTGTGGACTGTGTAAGACGAAGCATGCTCGTCTCAATTGCCAACCTGCTCAGAATAAAACCAACAACTTCCTTTCCTGAGTACTTTTTCAGAACACTGTTTTGTCATTTATTTTTTAATCGTGGCAATGAATGCTAATAACATTTATGAAGTGTAGGATCATCCTCACATGCTATATGGAATAATCGCCACTGTTCAAAATTGATATCTATTCAGTTTGGTTTTTTGAGCACCGTTTGTCTATTTTTATGTAACATTTTCACACACTTTAGGCTTATTCATTACTCTTCGGATTTTATTGGTGCTTACTTTTCACTCGCTGTTTCCCTTAAGGCCAGTCCTTGACTGGCAGTGGTGCGTTACATTCAAGCTCATTCCTTGTTAACGGTGTTTTAACTTTGTGAAATTGCACGTTCTCTGTTACAGGTGTTAAAGCCTTTACACCAAAGACTTCAAATAAGATAAAAGTTATGTACGCCTTTGCTATTTTGGTATTTATCAACCCCTGCACTCTCTACAACATGTGAAGGTTGTTTTGTTTTCTTATATTTTCTTCCAATCCTCCAATTATATTAACAAAGAGATTAATGTTCCTTCGTAAACTGCTCTGGATGATTTCTGGCTTTGGTCCACGGAGGTTTTGCGGTTCTACTTAGCATATGGATAAACGTGCATTTTCTATAGGCTAGGGTTAAGACTGTTGTGTTGGCATGTTCAATTTTTTCTAGTGATAGCCCATATTCCGAGAAGTGCGGTCAAACATGAGCACCCCAAAGATCATTATACCGGCTTGCATGCTCTAGGAACTTAAATTTGGGAACAAAGCAACTACAGCGACGCAGAAAATATGCCAGGTCTTCCGAGCTGATGCTAGGAATGAACGGACGGTGTAAAGATGGTTGACTCCAGAGCCACTTGTAACTTGTAGTTATTAGTAAAAGTAAATGCTTGTACTTTACAAGCATATCTCCTTCATACTTACAAATGTACTAGTGATTTTTCGTTGTTCTGTTCCACAGAAGCATTATTATTAAACGGGCACTGGTAATATGTATAATTTCTCCACAAGTTATTGGTAACTTCAAATACTAGCATAAAATTTATTATCCTTTTTTTATGATTTTGGGAGTCAGTTGACCTAAATATGCAAAATATTAGCGAAAGTGATGATTATGATGAGTAGGAATATGTATAAAGAAAGAATAAATATTTGTGTACAATGATAAAATTAGGTTAAGTGCAATTAAAGTGCGGCTTATTACTTCATTTTGGATTTTCCCGTATCAAATGCCTCTTACTTGAATAATTTTTAAGGTTTTTGCTACATGCCACGAAAATAATTTTTCATTCTTCATTCTCTTTTAAAATAATTTCTTTTGGCACTTTTTTTCCTTATAATGAGAACGTGATTGCCAAGAAACATAAATAAATAAATATAAATGATCAAATGGACCAATAAAATAAATGACCTTGAGCAATCAAAGCTTGATTCTTCTGCTATTTCTCAACCACTGAAATTGATGCTCCTAAATGTAGCCGCATGGGACCGTCGTCTCAAAGTAGACTATTGCGCTCGAATATTAATAAACGCATAATAAAGTATTTAAATTATCATTATATCTGACAAAATGTACAAGACCCATTTAGCACGAATGACAATTATCCGCTCTATACATACAAAGTCCCTAAGGAATCGATATAACCTAATTCAAGGTATAACAAACAGCTGTTTCTCCAGCTTACTTTTATATGACGTCACTTGTACTTTTTTACTAATACTTTACAAGTGTTGCATTGTTTCGTGGAACAGAAAATTACAAGACCATACATTACAAGAACTTGTATTAGACCAAACTTTTGTACAATAGGGCCCTGGAAGGCAACGACATTCTGAAAGAGAGTCACGGATGGGAAGACCAATGGATAGCGAGGCTCTCTTAGCTACTATTGAGGAGAACTACAGTCAGACTTGTGAAGATTCGTCACAGCAATTCAATATCAGCGCTGACACCATACAGCTCCATCTTCATCTGCCAGAAAAAAGATATAAAATTCGCTTGCTAGGTTCCACACGAGTTGACAATGACTCAGAATGCTACACGATCGGACGCATGTTTTGCAATGTTGTCACGTCAGCAGATGCATCCCTGTCTTGATATGCAATGAGAAGTGGATCTAGTAAGACACTCCAAGAAGCTATCATCATGGTTAGCAGTCCATGAATCTATCCCAAACAGAAACCGCTACTACACCAAAAGGGGAGGTATGCTCTAAGCTTATCGTGAACTGCTGATGGCCATTAACTCTTAACTAGCTGGAGCGTGTCCATGAAAGCTGAAAACAAAGAAGCCTGCACCTGTAAATCGCAAAGGTGTTGCATCATGATAATGGAAAACGTACAGATAAGGTGACCAGTGAAACCATGGTTCGTTTTGGTTGGGAGACCCTAGTGGATTGCATTAGATATTCTCATTTTACTTTCTTTGCATAGTTATTTTCGAGGATAGCAATTCCGAAATTTTGCCTATCTATAAAACTGCACTGACGGATGTTTTTACTTCCCGCTCTAAGCAGAAATTCTCATTCTCTTCGATATCATTGGTAATAATATTTAATAATTAAAATATTATTTTGCTCAGAATATTCATAACTTTTTAATGTCATTGTCTTCTTTGTGCATAAATTTAATAATGTACAAAACAGAACCGCCAACGCGAGTAACAATTGCACGCATTCGAGACAAATTTGAGACTTATTGTACCGTATGCGATGTTCACAAGGGAGACTTCGCACTGCAACAAGCCCCGCGCACTGGATCCTAGGCACTATCCAAGGTACTGGAGAGAACGAAGAGGTCCGACTGAGTTTCCACCGCGTTCTCCGGATCTAACTCCGTTGGACTTCTACCTATGGGGAACTTAAGAATGTTGTATACCGTAGAAAACCAGCACTTGCACAGCACTTCTGGAAGAAATTGAAACGGCACTTTCGCAAACGTTCCTCAATCAGTAGTGCAACATACTCGGAAGTGTATCGACGTTAATGTTGGGCATTTTGAGCAAGTGTTGTAATTGTAAAAGTCTAAGATGATTAGTGCTCATCATTTTCTGTTTGTGTGAATTCCGTTTAGTTAGGTTAACGATTTTTTCTTTGCTTAAAGTGTGTATACATTTTTGGTACCCTCTGTACATCTCAGTTGTTCTATGAGAAAGAGGTCACCAGCCAGCTCATGCATATATCAACCTTGATCGACCACATTTTGACATACGCATAACTCTTTTTCTTACCGACTGTTGATAGGCTGGTATTTAGACATATATAACTATGCGAACAATATTCGAATGCCTCCACAATTTAGGAAACACTTGAATGTCTTTAAAAGTAAATGCAGCTGAAGTCATTTTCCTCGGCTGTCTTAATGAAATTATAATTTTCTAAAAGTGGTAATATTTCTTTTTGTCCCCTTATCAATAAAATCAACAGGATTCGTTCTGGCTGTCATTCTGTATTATATAAGCACTCTAGAGTGTTTAACTGCGTAAAGGTTTCAGTTTGAAGTTACAAAAGTTGTTAAGTGGAGTTTCATTTCGTACTTTCCAAAATGCTAGTTTGTACATTGCGCTTGAAGGTTATAATCTTGTTTGGGAGTAGCATTATTCCAGAACATTTTCTTCACTACTTACTCTGTTAAGTTACGTCATATTTTCTACCAATTAGTGCAGTGAAATTCTGAATTTCAAACAATTCGCAGCATATCGGTGTAAATTTGTTGTAATTTTTACCATAATTATTTTACCGGCAGAAAGTGTATTTTCTTCTCTTATGTACTCAACCAGTGCCGTCAATTCTATTTTCCCACAAACCTTTGAGCAACAATCAACGAACATAATACAAAGTGATTAAAGGAGAAAATAACTAACCGCTCAAGCCAATCGATTCTTGTATCACACATAGCACAAGCTGGAATCCAGGAACAAGCACTTACCAAATTCACGAAGCATATAATGCATCTGCACTTAAACCGCAAACAGATTAATGAAGAACATCGTTCGGCAATATTAAACAAATTATGAAATTCTGTTCCTACAATTTTTATCTACTAATTTTGAAATGACCATTGTATCTAAAGAAAATGGATCCCCTCCATTCAGTTTGGATAAACATTATTCATGTTATTCCTTTAAATAAACGAGTTAAAATAACGAAAACGTATTCCGATAATAACAAGAAAAGAAAGCACAATATATGCAATTAGCATTGTTAAATCTTTTATTTTATTTTTCTCAGTTAGTATTAGTGAGAAAATGGAATTGTAGTAATCGACTTTCGTCTATTCCAGCTTCAAGATTTCTAAATAGGTAGGTATTCATAAATGCCAGTTTAAAGATTTTATACAATTATTGATATTTTGTGAGCAATTTTACTTTTATTCTAATTTTGACAACCTTTGAATATGGTGTATCAATCACATTTGTTTTGTTTCCCAGAGCTAACATCAGAGGGTGCGTGGATTGAATTTTTTTAAAATACAACATCATTATTGAATATTGATTGTGCAAACCCATGAAATTTGCCACGATTTCGGTGAAAGAGTGCAGGTTGCCTTATTGAAAATGATTTATTGCTGTAGAGTACTGTTTTTTATTTATTTATTTATGGACGCTCTTTAACATCTCTGGTCATCAGCGTCCCATTCAACCCAGGGCGTGAAACGGCCGACTAATTTTGCTCAGAGGCCTCTCTTTCAGGCTTGAGGTTCTTTTTCGTGCCGTAAATGTACGTCACGGGACCCACGGCTTTACTTCCCTTCCGAAGAAAGCCATACTTAGGATTTTTACGCCCGAAAAAATCCATTTGTCATGGCCGGGTTCGAACCCGCGATCTTGGGTTTAGGAGGTAGGAGGTAACCACTACACCACCAGGACCGACGAGTACTGGGGTGGTGGCTGTAATTTTTAAATTTCTTTCTAACCAAAAGGGAATTTAAAATGAGTTTTATCGAAACATGAGTTTAGTCGACATAGTAGATGTTCGCTACGCATGTGATAAATAATGCTAATACATTCGTACACTTAAATGAAATTCTGCACAGGATCTGGTGAAGGTAAGTCGTGAAGAGAGCATTCCAAGTTTCATATTGCTTCCCCATCTTACGCTTAGCCCTCATCCATTGTTTTGTACGTTTGGGCCTGAATTTCACCCTTGCTACAAAATTTTGCTCGTAAACAATTACATCATGTTCATAAATCTTCCCCTCGATGGTCTAAACGTTAGAGTATGCCGTTCACCCACCCGAATCAATATTAGTCCCGGGCAGTATGAAAATGCCTGAGAAAAAACAGGAAGGAGAAGTATGTGGCACCCACTACTGCACAGACCGTGAGGCAGAATAATGACGCAACAACCACAAATATTTCCTTTCCCGCCTGGTTTCAATTTCCTGTTACTGAACATGTACTCTCCTTTGACTCCAGTAGTTTCATTCCCTCAAAACCACATGCAACCCTCGTGCATCATGGGAAATATAAAACAAATGAGTTGGATGCAGTATATTCAAAGATTATCCTAATTTGATTCATTATTTATTTAAGGACGTTCTTCAACATCTCGGGTCATCAGCGTCCCATTCAAATCAGGGCGTGAAACGGCCAACAAATTTTGCTCAGAGGCCTCTACATTCAGACTTGAGGTTCTTTTAGTGCCGTTAATGTACGACACGGGAACCACGGCTTGACTTCCCTTCCAAAGGAAGCCATACTTAGGATTTTTACGCCCGAAAAAATTCATCGCTCCTGGCCACGTTTGAACCCACGATCTTGGGAAGGCAAGTATGGTTACCCACTGCACCACCAGGACCGACATTTTATACGTGAAATAGTACTAATAAATATCACTCAGTTCTGAGCTCCTCGCTTCGGTCGTAAATTTATCAGTCACATCACATCATCCTGTGACATCACTTGAGATATTACTTCCCATTTTGATATTGAACTTATGACATTGTCAAAGGTTAGTCCACAGGTTACTAGCATAGTCAAACTGTCGTTATGCTTGAGGTAAACTGAGTTATATTTCTTTATGTCCTTGTGATGGTATAGTTCGCAATTCATAATCAGATTACAATTTCCCATCTCTATTTTATTTATTTATTTATTTAAGTGCATACATAACAAAAGACAGGTGCAACCTCGAAAGAGCAAAAGTTCGTGCTCGAGTGCACAGTTGTTGATATACTTGGATTGATTGATTTATTTATGGACGTTCTTTTTAACAGCTCAGGTCATCAGCGTCCCATTCAACTCAGGGCGTGAAACGGCCGACAAATTTTGCTCAGAGGCCTCTCTTTCAGGCTTGAGGTTCTTTTTCGTGCCGTAAATGTACGACACGGGACCCACGGCTTTACTTCCCTTCCGAAGGAAGCCATACTTAGGATTTTTACGCCCGAAAAAATCCATCGGTCCTGACCGGGTTCGAACCCGCGATCTTGGGTTTAGGAGGCAAGTATGGTAACCACTACACCACCAGGACCGACGATATACTTGGAATTTTATACAAGTAAATTAATAATATAGATACAGAAAAATCTTAAAACAATTACAATATTTACTCGAATCTAATGGGCGCTTTTTTCCAAATATAGTATGCAAAGTTATGTGTGAGTGCAAATCCATCCCGCAGTTCGCCGTTCATTCCATTGATCATTTATTACGTCATAATGCAATGCTGCAGTTCTCGACTCGTTACATTAATTGTTGGCCTATTATTACACAGAGCGTTTGAATAGTAAGTAGTCACGAAATGAGGACACACATAGAAGAACATCTTATGATGCTACTTTCAAGATAAAGTAATTCTTTATGGTGAAAAAATAATAACAGAAAGACAGGAAGAGAATTCGGTGTAGCAGAGAGCAAGTTCGCTTGTGGCGATAACGAAAATTGACATCATTTACAATTAAAGCTAGTAGGAAGAAATTCACTGGTCCTCGCAAAGGAAGACATCCTGACACTGAAGAAAAAGTTTTATAATTCGCACATGAAAGGAGGAAGAACGGGCAACCTGTGACTAGTGACACCATAAGAAATAACTTTTTCTTCTTTGACATGCGCCAACTGTCCTGGCAACAGCACGAGTGACGGATTTTATCATACGTGCTTTAAGATTTAACAATAGTACACTTACAAATTCTATGTTCTGATCGTTTTATAAAGGGAACGGGCTTATCTCTAAGACGCCGCACAACAATATGCCAAAATCTTTTATATGGTTTTAAGTTTCAAATTGGGGCAGTTTTATTTGGTGGGGGCCTAGGTGGGTTTAATAAGTAAGATGATTAATGATGTTTGTTGTCTCAATGCCCCACGTTGAAGTGGTTTTTAATTGCTGGTGAGGGCGGAAGTTGGTGTGTACGGGGGGTGTGGAAGTTCGGTTGATGATTGCTAATTCTTGGATTGTTGTTCGGTCGGCTCCTAGCTCAGTCCGCTGCTCCACTTCTATCATGTTGTAGTTGTCAGGGCTCAGTGGAGTGTTTTGGAGATCTTTTGGATCCACGGGGACAGGGAATGTATCGCACCAAAAGACATACGACATTAATTTCTTCAATAACAATTTATTCAAGTTCAGGATACCAATCTATTAATATTTGCTCGCTGTTGCCTAACCAATTCCTATTGCTTTACTGTACTTGATATAATGTCCCCCACTCTCTGCCTTACAATTGTGTCTTTTCTTTTTCCTACTCTCGATACTATAGCAAATCATTGACAGTCTAACTCAGCTCTGGCCATCTTCACACTGGCCTAATTCTTTTGAAGCTATCGTTACCCGCTATTCTCAGTTCTAACCACAATAACTGTCTATCTTTGCCCTATTCACGATATCAATTTCCATCTTATAGTCCCGACTACGCGAAATTAAGGCTCTATCTTTTACTATTTTATTCCCGACTTATTCCCTATCTTAAAATATTTATTACATTGCTAAGATATTCTCTTTCGCTCATTTATGTGCGATGGCTATGGTCAAAATTATCCCCCCCCCTTTGACATTCACTTTTCCCACAGCCTGGGGTTTCCTGGACTCCAGTCGTATAATTCGGCCAAATCTTTGATAATTTGACAATTTTCCATTCCATTTTTCCATTCATTATCCTAGATCTGGGAACTAAAATATCGAGATACCACACATATAATTCACATTACTACCAGCTTTCTATCGCCTGAATAGGTGGCATAACTCTTTGGTTTCTGCTTTCGCCTGTCTACCTGTAATAAAACACTTTATCTCGGTTTTTGACATTTCAATTTCCTTTTATAAGTATTTCTTTCACAGTGCGTTCCTTATATTCGGTTCTAACAACCTGTTATAGCAATTTCTCTAGCTTGGAAGGTTTTAAGCTGCTAGACTTTTGTCGGCTTCTAGTTCACTTCTATCTTCACATAAAGTATCGGGCGCTTGACCCTTAACAAATGTATCTCTTTGCCATTTTGTTAGAAGGGGCGAGCTGCCATCCCATACATCTGTATACAATAATTCTTCCCTTCTCTAATGGATTTTTCACAGGGGCTTAAGTCATCACAAAACATGGAAAGAAACATAACTCATGCAAAGTGCTGTTACATACCAAAAATACACATACAAGAATAATTCTTATTAATCCACAGTAAACTTAGTTCTAAATCATCAAATTATATAAATACATAAATATCCACATCCGCGCATTAATTAAATAAACACAACTCTGCATCCTCAATTTTTATGCCTATGTAATTATTACTCCTATCAACTTTTTAACAAAAAGGTAGCTTAAAATTTTGGCTGCAAATTTGGGGTACGCATTACATTCGATGGCGCATTAGATAACGTATATATTATCGGTATATTAAATACACATGTGCAAAATAGCAATGTATCATGTGAGTTAAGCTCACCCAAAACAGTGTGAATTTTAATTAACGGGTTGTACATTATGGGCCCAATACATCTGCTATGCAAAGATTCTGCAGTATTGTAATAAGTGGGTACTGTAATAATTAGAAAAGGGCATTTTTGTCTCATGGGATAGTGATGGTATTCAGCTTCGAAATTGTCCCGGTACTTATGAAAATAGGTGAGCACAGAAAGTTTATATGTTTGTTCAATAGTTACAACTTTAAACTGCACGAAAATGTGATTCGTTGGATAATCCATTGGTTTACGTAAACAAACATTGATAATATGCATCTATAACAATGTTGCTGCAGAGAGCGTTGATTTAATGCCTCCTCCCCAATTTAATATTCCACACTGAATTTCAGAGTGAAACAGAGCTAAGTAGTACATAATTAGGTAAGAAAGATCTAAGCATGTAGAATTTTGTGCATTTTTTTTTTTTTTTTTGCATTCTGTTACACATGTTGAATAAAGTTCTTCATTCTCCAAGAAAAAACATGCGTTAAAATTGCCTTATACATTCACCACCACCCCAAGCAAATTTTTAAGTTTAAGTATAGTTATGGATATGTAACATTGCTAAATGTGGTTAATTATTTTCTTGCATGCATTAACTAAAGTTTGAATGGCTAGTTCCTTTTTATCTTCACGAAACAGGCTAACATTGCGTTTATTCCCCTTGAGGGTATTAGCGCTGAACACGAGCGTAAACATTAAACGACATTTTATTGGTTTATTGCATCACTTCCTTTTTAAAACCGGCGCTTTTTCTGTCTGGAACGAGTAATTTTATCACCGACAAGTTCACTTGAAACCTTTCCTTTGAGTACTGGAGAAACTGTCGCCCTGTTTGATGATGCCTCAGCCTTCTATTCGCCGCTACAACCATAGGCGCGCCTTATACCAAGGTGCAAGAGGCTGTGAAACGTAGAGTTATTCCAGAAGACCTGGACCTGGCAGATAAAGGAAGACTACATCCAGAGATGATCACTTGCTCGTCTCCCAGGTTCTAAGAAACCGCCATACAACAGCGCTTGAAGTTTGGATTCGTTTACAACATGTAAGTGAGAGGACTGTTCGAAATCTTCAGTCACGACGACCTGCTACGTCACCAGTTCTGGCCAGAGAGCAAAGAGTCACCCCTCCACAGTGCGCTCGTCATCAGCCCAATGAACTATGCAGCAGTGAAGCTCTGTGCTGTTCTCTTTTCCCTGAAATCTCCAGATGATAAGAAAAGGATCTGCGACGACGTGGAGAGCGGTTCGCAGAGTGCACATTCGGCAATGGTTCCGAGATGGTATGGGGTGGTATCTCTATGGAGGCTCGAACCGATTTAGTGTTCATCGAGAACAGTAGCTTCAACGCTCACCGCTATATCAGCGAGGTTCTCGCCGATCACGTCTCCATTTGTTGGGGATCAATTGATATTCATGCACGATAATGCTCGTCTACACTCAGCTCATATCATATCTCTGTATAGTGAGACGTGGGGATTGTTCGATTCCACTTTCCAGCTCACAGCTCCGACCTAAACCCTACATGACATCTCTGGGATAAGTTGGTAGAAGCATCCGAGGTTGTAATCCTGTCCTGGAGACCTTACAGGAACTCCGAGTGACACTCCAAGAGAAATGGAACAGCATCGACTAAAGAGACTTCAGAATACTAATTGAAACCATCCCCGGGAGAATTAATTAAGGCTAGAGGGGGGGCACACCAGATACTATTTTGTTAATCTTAGGTTGAACTTAAGTTGTATGCATCAATATCTCTCCCATTTTCAAAGTAGTGAAGTTTAGTAGACAAATATTGAGCTTAAAAGTTAAGTGAAAAAATTGACAAAAGTATATAAATTTCGTTTATGAAGGTCATTGTCCCAAAATTTATAAAATCAAGTGCAAATTGATATGTTACATTAAAGTGTAATCTTTAAAATAATGATGTTTAAAACAATTATTTCTGGAATTACTTTGAAATTTATATTTAAGCTTCACTTTAACCAACGATAATATTTTTTTCCCCCGGTGAGTTTGATTGCTATGTAGGTTGACACTTTAAGTCGGAAGGTAATAAGTAAAGCCGTGGGTCTCGTGTTGTAGATTTATGGCACGTAAAAGAATCTAACGCTAAAGAAGAAACCTCTGAGCAAATTTTATGAACTCTTTCACGCCCTGAATTGAATGAAACTCTTAATGACCTGAGATGTTAAAGAGTGTCCGTAAATAACCCCCCTCCCGTCCCCTAAAAGACACCTTAAGATTTGCTGTCTTCTCGCAGCACCGTCAACTTGAGTTTCCACATTTCTATGACGACCGCATTACCTTGACTATTGTGGTGGTCTGAAGAATGGCGTGTTCTTTTTCATTGACAGGATCAAACAAACAAAACGTACACTTTCAAGGTTGGGATACATCTCACACTTCGTTATGAGGAGATAGCCGTATGGGAGACAATTTCAAGTCATGATATTACTACCTTGAATTTTATACAAGATGAAACTGGCTGTACAGTAAATGCTACAGTACACAGAGCAAGTTAATGACAGACTTCAAGCAGTTTACATAGCTTTTTAGCAGAACGGAGCCATTTCACACGTAAAAAATCTTGTTAAGGAAACGTTGACTTTGGTTTGTCTCGAGGGACACCTGCTTCAAAAGATCTGCAGCTTTGCGAGAATAATGAAGCAGTGATTTTGTTTGTTTGTTACAGTTAAAATCCCTTATAATAACGAAAGTTTAATGAAACGGTGAATGTATGTCTGGATGAAATGAGTGCATAAATATGCACAGGATCCACCAAGCTTAAAGTCAACTGGTATTCGCATTTTCAGAGCAAGGAAAACCCCGTAGAAAACTTAATACAAGCTACTGAGCTTACGGGATTCGATCCGGACCTCCGGAGTTGTACCTGATCGCAAGACTATGGAGAATCAGTGATGATGTGATACCAGAACAGTGCGATAAAATGATTTAATGAATCCGTAATCAGATGATACGAAAGCATAGAAGATAAGCAAAGAACCTATTAGTATTTCGGTTACCTTTCTACTTGTCCCATTTTGTACATACCTTATCAATATGGTGCTTAAAATCTTTACCTGTATTCTGCAATATTACACACTAAAAACTACCAAAACATGCATGCAAGTATGCAATATACAAAAATAACTTTTACTTCAACTATGTAAAACACATCCCTTGTCCAAAGAAATTCATAAATATGATGTAAACGTAAATACAATTAATAGTTATCTATTATCATTTTGTTGATTTTTATTATTATAACTCAATAGTCAATGGCGAAGTGACAACTTACAGGTGTATTTTTGTTGTAATATTTAGTGACTGATTCACTAAATGTCTGTCAACTGCACACGCTGCTTCGATTTAAGTTGAGGCAAGCTGAGTAAATTATTCTTTTTTCTTGTTTAGTCTTCATACACACTACTTATTCCTAAAAGGAGGATTAAAGATAACTTAAGACGCTGTAGACAAAGGCCTAATTCACGTCATTAATTCATTCTATCGTTCACGTCGAGGACTTATGGTATCCATATGGGACGTTAACAATCTTACATCAATGTTCATTTGTACCAATTATACCAATAGGAGTCGGTGACCGACCGCACAAAGTTTATGCGCGTATTTCTCCTATAAAACTGGTGTACGCAATTTTTGCTGAATGAAAACGGTTTTTTATACATATTCTTTACCACATGGAATCTCTCAAACCAGCCTTAGTTTTGTTTCATTGGACTACGGTTTTTTCAGAAATCAGTATTATAGAAAAGAATAGTTATTATTTGTTCATTGAGAGATATAAAACAAATATTTTGAGAGATTTACACAAGACAATAAATGGTTCACTTTGTGAATGAAACAACAGGGCTAAATCAGAGCATTGGATCAGGAAAAATGGCCACAAAGGAGCAATTTAGTTCGTAGAGAAAAAAAAATATGAAGTATGAACCATTGGTTTCTTTTTCTATGTACTTCTTCCACCGCTCCATATTAAGTTAGGCCTGATGAAGCAATTTGTTATTCTGCTGTGAATAAGAATAGTGATTGTTTCAACTTTATTTTTACAAAGTTCCCGCAGAAAACTGAAGCTAATATAGCAGCACATATTTTCGATGGACCCCAGATTCGTGAGCTTACGCAGGATGAGACCTTTCCTCAGTCGATGCCCGAGTTAAAGAAGTAAGCATGGTTGGCATACAAAAAAGTTACAGAAAACTTTACTGGCAACAAGAAATCTGAGAACTATAAAGAAATTGTGGAGGAAATGTTAACAACATTTTAGAAATCTCATAAGGACATTAAAATAATGGAAACCACTGTCTAGGTCATTGGGTTGTGTAAATGATATCTGATTACTGTTGGTGTCTGAAAAGGGATACTAATAAAGAACATATCAGAACTTCGAAAAAATTAAGTTTTCTTCTCCTAAAAGTAAAAAAAGTTTGGAAATTCATAATTAATTATTGACACATAGCTCTTCTTTAAACAACACATTCAATAATATAAAAGTTAAAATGAAACTTACAAAAACAGTTTTGTCTTAGATATATATCTTAAAACTTAATAATATTTCATCAAAAATATAAGTTCATTATTACATTTGATGTGATTTTGTGTGAAAACCTAGCCTGATAGAGTAAAACTGAAAACATATTTGAATTTAGAGCATTTATATTACACATATCCAGGTGGAAGAATATAAAAACGAGAATAAAATATTTTTTGTAGACCAGTGTTATATATTTTTGTAAACTTTATGGCCTGGAGATTTCATATATCTAGCATTGGGCAACCATTTTGTGAATAAACAACATGGATATAAAAATTCTTATTCCAAAAGTATCATCAATTAAATTTCATTTAAGAAAGGGCATGAGTAGAATATCGAGGGTGCCAAAAAATGTATACACACTTTCACAGTAGATATCTATTTAATTTGGACCGAAAAACAACAGTAATGTGTAGTACGATGTTTTGTAAACAGATGTGACTCACATACATTATGGTAGCGTTGCTACGTGACAGGTAAATCAACAAAGAACAAATGAAGCCAAGATTATCGTATGATGCTTTGTATACAGATGTGATTCACATAACGTTATGCTAGCTTTGGTACAACAAAATGGAGCCAAGATTATCGTTTGAACAGCGGAAAGTGGTGAAGTTTGAAGTGGTATTGGAAAGCCAAGAATATTGAAGTTCAACGGCAAGAAGACGAAGAGGTTTCCACAGCGCTCTCCGGATTTAGCTCCGTTGGACTTCTACCTATGGGGAACTCTTAAGGATGTTATATACCGTAGAAAACCAGTTACACTGGCAGCACTTCGGGAAGAAATTGAAACGGCATGTGCTGTATTCGCTGAGGACACTTTCGCAAACGTTACTCAATCAGTATTTCAACATACTCAGAAGTGTATCTTCGTCGATGATGGGCTTTTTCAGCAACTGTTATTACTGTAAAAGTCTAACATGATTAATGCTCATTATTTTCTGTTGGTGTAAAATCAGTTGTGTTATGTTAACACATTTTTTTTCTTTGCTTGAAGAGTGTATACATTTTATTGGTACCCTCTGTATAATCGCATTTCAACTTACAAAGGAAATGCACGTAATATGAAAATCTATGTAACTTACATAAACAGTCATAAAAGCGAAAACAATCATTCAGGTTCTCACTGTGAGAAGATGCTGATGGGAATTAAATTTGCCATGTAAGCAGGGCACACGTAAAGTGAGATTATTGGAGTTAAATGCCGGCAGAGCGCGGCTGTGTACAGGGAGAAGCCGTCGCAAGCCCTATAATACATGTGCAGGTAGCAGCTTATATTTATGTTTTTATCCGTGCTTTCATTGTGTGTATTTATACCACTACACAAATATAGTACTGAAGAACATGTTTTTAAATACTACACATGTTTGAAAACGATCCTTGCAGAGAAGTGGTAGAGCAGTTCGCAAGCAAATATTCTGGCAATCATATACCAGGTAGAGAAAATGTTCGCCCACTTATTAAAAAATTACAGGAAACATGATCTCTCAGTGACCCGACTGCCGTGTTCTTGCGGAAGAAAAGACAAATGAAATACAGGAATTTCTTGCGCAGAACTCATTATCTTCAACATATCTTACAACACAGGTTAGTATTTATTATCAGTTTCAAATACAATGTCATTTTATGCTTTCAGTAAAAATATAAACATTAAAAAAAAAAAAAAAAAAAGCTAACTTGACGCGCGGCAACTCTATCCCCACAATGCAAATAATCTTCCTAGTCCATGCTTCTTGGGCATAGATGGCAACTACCTTTCTTCGGAATATTTCCCATTGTATTAGGAATTACTTTTTCGTTAAACCATGTTTACAGTTAATGTATAAAAGATTACACTGTAACTGCAATGGTATATTGATTGGATTGATTTGATTTGGTTTATTTTCGGACGCTCTTTAACATCTCAGGTCATCAGCGTCCCATTCTATTCCGAACGTGAAACGGCCGACAAATTTTGCTCAGAGGCCTCTTCTTTCAGGCTTGAGGTTCTCTTTCGTGCCGCAAATGTACGACACGGGACCCGTGGCTTTACTTTCCTTCCGAAGGAAGCCATACTTAGGATTTTTACCCCGAAAAGATCCATCGATCCTGGCCGGGTTTGAACCCGCGATCTTGAGTTTAGAAGGCAAGTATGGTTACCACTACACCACCAGGACACCTTACTGATTGGCAAGCCATATACATAAAACAAAGCTAATCTACGCACTTCTTGACAATAGCTGAAAAATGAAAGGCTACCAAATGCTGATTTTTATTACAATGTGTAACGTTTAACAATACTAAAAATAATGATAACATAAAACTTTTTCAAGTGTATATATATATATATTACTCAACCCCTCTCCTATTGGTGTGAGACTGTTAACACAATAAAATAAATAAAGCTGCAATGTACATTTAATGTCATTTTATAATTATATTCCTTTCCTCTAATGACAGTAACCTATGGGCAAAGAAATATCTCTCCAAATGACACGAAGTGATGGCATATTTAAAATGCTTAATAACTTGAGATGAATTAAAATTGTTTTTTTATTATTTCTGTATAACTTTGCGGTTCGCTTACAAGCCTGGTTTCCGCATCCAGTGACTTGTGTATGCCTCTGACCCCAACCTCCTTATCAGAAAAGAATTTAACGTGAAAGCAAGGTCCCTTTACGAATTGCTTTCTTCAATAGCCGCCTTAGTTTTTCACACATGCTGTAAACTTTTTTCAATTTTATGCAGAACTTAAAAAAAAAAAAAAAAATAAAGCAAAATTTTTCAAATGATCCAGTTCATCCATATTTGCATTTACCTCAATACTGAAAACTATAAAGGAAATTGGAAACTGGTCTTGTAACGTTTAGGTAAGTTTATAAATTTATTCTCTGCATGCTTTGCACCAAAACGCTATGTACCATCATATTCCTTTGTGGTATTCCCTACTCGTGCCCCCAGTTGCGTTTAGATCATCCTTGTTTCCTCTTTGTGGTGTACATTTCAAAAGTTTAACAGTAACTTCCCACTTGTCACTCTACTAACTTGTACGAACCAGATGAACTGTTTCCTCTGCATAATAAATATCTCCATCTGGCATCTTTGTTTCTTACTGTGCCTTGCTCTCAAAAGGTCAATTTCATTAAGTATTAAATTATGTTTAATAATAAAAAATAAATTTTTTTGAAATATTTTCTTTTCTTATTTTCTTCTCTAATATTGAATTTAATGTCCTAGTATCTTCGTCTTCCTGTCAAATATTTGCGTTTAGTTATTAACATATTTACATTTTCGTATCATTCATTGTACTTCATTTGATCCTTTTCCTACTTCTATCTTCCGGTTCTCTATCCCGCTATTATGTCTATATTTATCAAAGTTGATAGCTTTTGTATGGATTTCCTGCAATTTTCTAATCATGTATTTTAAATCTTGAACTTCTGCTATCCTGGTATATTTGACCAAGCCACCGCGACCTGCAGATCTGTTGCGCGAGATGGAGGGCCGAATTATTTAAGACATTCGCCTAGAGAAATGAGGGAAAATCCCCGTAAAAGCTTCAGCTAGAAAGCTAACCTAACTGGGAATGGAACCTTGGTCCGCCATGTGGAAAGCGTGAATCCTACCGCTAGAATACAGGTAATAAGAAAGAAATCATGCATCTTCGTGGTCTAGTTCACTGACTTTTAGGAACGGAAATTGAAGCAACTACCAGAAGCCATGTTGAGGTCCTATAAAACAAAATATAAGGGGCGCTTGCAAGGGGAGGCAGTAGGGGAAATTACACTTAGTGATATATATTATGTATAATATATATCATAATATATTTTTATTGTACTAGACTCGCCACAATATGTACGGGAAGTTAACATAGTGTACCGTTAATAACAACTAAAGAATCTAAGCTATTTGTTAGAGGTTTCTCGGCTTAAAATGGATGCCTTTGTTAATATTTACCACCACAGTAAGATGGAGAAGGGAGACAGCCTCGTGTATTTGCAAGAACTGAGTCATTGGAACTTTGAAAGAAAGATAAAAATTGAGTACTAATTGCAGAATAACTTTTTTCTCTATTTTTCCTTCTTTTTTTTTCTTTCTTTCTTTTTCTTTTCTTCCCCCCCCCCTTTTTTTGGCCCCACCTCACTACTCCAAAACGGGTGAATATGTTATGCTCTTTGTCGGTTGGTTTGCAAAGAAATTACTATTTTGTGAATTTTTAGTGTCAAATTGTCTAATTCAGAAAACTTTGTTTTTCATGTACACCACTATGTGTCAGAAGAAGTTATTGACAATACAAACATTTGTATTACATTTCAGACAGCAATATTTGGAAAATTTCCAAAGATTTAATGATGCAGCAATGTACAGCGTGTATACAAAGTCCGTGAAACATTTCACTCAGCTATATTTTCCAAACAAAGCATTCAAATGTACTGAAATTTCACAACATAAAAGATAAACTCACCAACATTTTATATACAACGCCATCTAAGGCCAGTTACCGTTTTAGTTTCGCGCCGGCCACCGAAATCTCCATGGAAGTCATTTACAACAAAAAAAAAAAAGCTCCAAAACTTACTACAAAATGGCACAGCTAACACCAGTTATCGTTGCCTAACACAAAGCGAGAAAGTCATTTTGCGTTCTTCAATTTGCTCGTTCTGAGTCTGCTGTGTATGTGCAAAGAACTTATCGTCCAGGTATCAAAATGATACCGCCTATATTGCCTCAGTAGTAAACGCTATTAAAAAAATCAAAACGAATCACTTTTCATAACAGCCTAAAGAAGTGGTACAGGAAATTTCCACAGACTGGTTGTTTATGTTACGACAAGCGTTTGGGGCGGCCTGGCGTGTCAAGAAGAATTTAGGGGCGCTTTCGTAAAATGTTCTATGAAGTCCAAGCAGGAACTCAAAATTCCGCACAAAAGGGTGTGGAAAATCCTTCGCAAATGTTTACGAGTGAACCATACAGACTGCAGTATCAGATAATGATCACCCATTCACACGCTGGCCACAGAGGTCACCCGACTTGACCTCATGCGACTTCTTCTTGTGGGGTCTTGTGAAGGACGGGGTCTACATACCACCCATGATTCAACTCCAGGATCTGCGATATCGTATCAACAGCTGCCATCGCCAGAGTAACTCCTTATGTGCTGGGTCAAGTTTGGGACGAACATGACTATAGGTTAGATGTGGGCCGAGTGATCAACGGGCGGACATGTTGAATATTTGTAAGGTAAGATATCAAAATTTGGTGAGTTTATCTTCCAGATTGTGAAATTTCAGTACCTTTGAGCGATTTGTTTGAAAAATATAGCCGAATGAAATGTTTTGCTGATTTTGTATACACATTGTGTTATAACGGACACTTAAGTATATGTTTTGGTGGTCTAGTGGTAATCATACTTGCCTCATATACCCAAGACTCGGGTTCAATCCAGTGTATTGGAATTTTTCGGTCCTAAGTATGGCTTCCTTCGGAAAGGAAGTAAACCTTGGGTCCCTGTCGTAGATTTACGGCACGTAAAAGAACTTCAAGCCTGAAAGAAGAGACCTCTGAGAAAATTTTATCGGTCTTCACGTTCTGAATAGAATGAGACGCTGATAACCTGAGATGTTAAAGAGCGTTCGTAAATAAACCAAATGAATAAAACACTGATAATTAAAGAGCACGTGTTGCAACTATCCGAGTTATCCTTTAGGAGCTAACTAAACTGGATCGATAATACCGTTTTAAATTTAGACCAGCCAATCAAATTTAACGTAAGTTTTGAAAAACACACAAAAAGTTGACCGAACAAGGATCATCTTTGAAGGGGTGAGTTTACTTCTGGTTTTATTCTGGAAAATTAAAACGATTGTATTACAATTGGTCATTTTTGTCTGTAGTAGATACTCTAAGATGCGTGAAAACATCACCAAGAACACATTGACAGATTTTTCCAGCGGTTTTGGTATTGATGGACCATTACGGGAAGGAGCTAAGCCGAATCCAGTTTCAGTTTAAATAATTCCGACCTAAATGCAATTTCAGCGATTTATGCTGTAGATAAAAGTTTGGTATTTAAAGTTTTAATCTGTAATTTCAAGTAGTACGCCGATGCTTCCTTTAGCTTCTCGTTACATTTTAACAAATGAATGATGTTGCGTAGCTAAGGGCCCCGCAGATACCGCGATGCGGGGGTATCGAGGTCATAAGGGGCACACTGCCCGCAAATAACAACATATTTGAAAATAAATAATAAAAAAAAAGGAGTGTAAATAGGTTGTCATAATATGGGGAGGGGGGAAGAGGAGGGACATGCAAAGTAGTAAAAGAAGACTGTGTCACTTTCAGTAAACACGTCCCGGGCGGTACATGTTAACAATCAGCAAACTGAGTCATGAAAAGTAACACTAGCCTGTTGTTTGTCGCTGCGCCGTGGTCCATCAACAATGCATATTTAGATTATGTTCGTGAATGGTGAATGTACTGGTTTTCCGTTGCTTCAGCCAAGACCTACTACATTTACCAGACCCTAATACGGAGGGGAAAAAGATGGCGCCCGAAGTCACCCTACTACTGCCAATAGCAATATTGTGTTTACGAGATGGTATTATTTACCATTAGAAAATATTTCGATGATTTTTAAGAATTTGAAATTGTTTACAAACAATATTTCTCATACAGAAACGAAATATAAAATAATATGCATTATAAACTTCTCCACTGGTAAGCATAAATCTTTATAAAATACACGAACTTTCAAATTACTGGAAACCTTAAAACTAATTGACATAGTTAGGGCAGCATCATTGTCATTATCATTACTTTATGATTGTCTATTTTAACGAAAAGAACATAGTTTTCCTTCCCAATAGCTATAAAGGGGTGTACCTGTCATGTGTGAACATAACCTGTTCACACCTTTCATTAAAACTCTCTTCTTCTCGCTCCAAAATTCGCTTCATACGTTCTTTCGGTTCTTTCCTTTCATTGCTAACCCTCACTGTCACATATGGTGGCATATTTGGGAAAATTCCATTCTCCCTATCCAAAAATGTTGATACGAAATGTTTAGTATACATTGCAGTTTCATCATTAACTTCAAAATTTGCACGGTGTGTACTATTTATCCACTCTTTCTTTAATTACTGCTATTTGGGAAATGTAAATATGATATTATGTGGTGCGGTGCATTAAGTAAGACATACAAGAGCAACCCATGTTGTACTAAACACTTTCTATTACACAAGTTCCTGGTGTGATTTCATTAAATTAATATCAACTGATTAAAAAATTAACACACTACTGTTGATTTATTTCCATTTATAAACCACTATAATAAAACAGGTAACTGCAGTATAATAATAATAATAATAATAATAATAATAATAATAATAATAATAATAATAATAAACTGTGTGTTAACAGCAACAATATGATCGACTACACTATGGATGTACCTATCTTTATACACTCACTTGCATAACATCAGACTCACACCATTAATTAAAAGTCTTATCATCTCTGTCCAAACCCCAGCTTCATAAATTCTTTCGGATATTTCCTTTCTTTGCTAACCCACACGTCACTTACAATGATAGATTATAGTAATTTGCGAGGAAAATGTCACCTCTAACCACAACTTTTGGTACAAAACGTTTAATACAGAGTACAGTTTCGTCATTTACTATAAAATTTGCAATATGTATGCTCTTTATCCACTCCTTCTATAATTACTATTATTTAGGAAATGTAAACATGGTATTATGCGGTGCACCGATAATTAGGACATACAAGAGCAGCCCATGTTGTACTAAACGCTTTCTATTAAAAAGTTCATGGTGTGATTTCACTAAATCAATATTATCTTAATAAAAACAAAAAAGTAACAGGCTACTGTTGATTTACTTCCTGCTATAAATCACTGTAATATACCAGGTAATTGCAACCAACTAAATTAACACAGCCATGTAATTAACAGCACGGAACATCATTTTCACCATTGGGTCTGGTATATGTAGTGGGTCTTCAGCATTATTGAGGGAGATGTAGTGTGGCTTGGCTTGGCTTGGATATTGCATCTAATCTAGTACGGTGGTAGAAGTGAAACTTAGTGTTTGATTCTGATCCCATGTCGCTTAAATATTAGACTAAAAATAGCTTAGTTCTAGCAATTCAGTTTTTGTATTTTATGTTTTTTGTTTAATCCTTTTTTTTTTCTTTATCTTCCTTTTTTTCCCGAAATGAACGTTTGAGTGGTGCGCAAAAACGGAGAGAAAAGAGAGATGGGAAGATCGGTTTAAAAATTAGTGAAAGTTTATTCTTTGTTTTAATACTAATTTAGAAATAATAAATGAAAATTGTAATAACCCATGTTCTGGTATATCTGTTTATCTAAGAACAAAACAATAATGCAGATTGAGGCAGTGGTACAGTGAAGAATATTAGTGGTGATGATGAAGAGGTGTGAATCTTGATAATGACAAAAAGCATGGTATTTCTACTGAAATTGAGAATCTTCAAGTGATAACGCACAGCAGAATGTAATTTTGATGATATTACTAGTACTAGGGAGGAATTTCCTACTGATCGTGCTAATTTTCCATGTATTTTAAATGACACAAAGATTATAAGACGCGAACGTTGCAAACCCAAAGTTCATTTCTCAAAGAACCTAAGCAAAATAATATAATTTTCTCCATCAATTACTATGAAATATTAAAATCTGGGTTAGAATGACAAGAGAATGGTTCGATATTCTGGAAAAGCAGACTTTGTTTATTGAGTCAAACTTTTATATGCTAACAGAGGTTCAGCATATTTTCAATTTGCCTGGATAAAGGGCGTTCCTGATTGGCAGGGCTTGTATACATATATGTAAAATAACATTCGAAATGTTCCATTGCCATCTGAAGGCATATATTGATAAATGGAAATGAAACGGTAGATTGTATCTGAAATGTGAATTGAAGAAAGAAATTAACACATGGAAACAAATTCTTTATCCCATAATGCCCTCATCACATTATCAGTATGTAAACTAGCTTTACAAGGTCATAGAGGAGCATTAGGATAAGCCCACTGTCGAATTTTCTTTTACCCAAATGTCTTAGTACGATCCGATATTACAGCAGCATGTACATCGACCGGAAGTATCTGGAAAATATCCCAGTCCAAAAATCCAAAATGAATTAATTGAGTTGTTATCAGAAAGTAGATAATGAAATCAAGTCTGCACAAATTTTTTCTGTACTTTTGGAGACTACAGAAGATGTGAGCAAAAAGATTAATTAAATAAAACTTTCATATATGGTCATATAGTTAAGATTCCTTTGGAAAAGTCGGTCCTGGTCGTGTAGTGGTAACCATACTTGCCTTCTTAACCTAAGATCGCGCGTTCAAACCCGGCCAGGATCGATGGATTTTTTTCGGGCGTAAAAATCCTAAGTATGGTTTCCTTCGGAAGGAAAGTAAAGCCGTGGGTCCCGTGTCGTACATTTACGGCAAATTTTGAGGCCTCTGAGCAAAATTTGTCGGCTGTTTCACGCCCTGAATTGAATGGGACGCTGATGACCAGAGTTGTTAAACAGCATCCGTAAATAAACCAAATCAACAAAATCTTTTGGAAAAACTTGTGAAATAAAAATAAATTAAATGTTTTTAGGATTCAAAGAAATGGAAAACCATGCTGCTGTGTCATTGGAAGCCGAAATTTTAAATTCAATGGAAAGGCCAAATGCTATGGCCAAGGTCATGACGATGCAGCTAATCTATCCCTATAGCGGAGTAAAAGCAAGGATTGAACAAAAACAGAAAACAGCTAATATGTTCACTGCGCCGCACATAACTTGAATCTAGTTCTAAATGACGCATTTAGAAATGTATCTGAATTTATGATGTTTTATTTGTTATTTTTCAATCAAAGTGCAAAGCGATGGTAAATGTTATCACTAGCTCCTTAATCTTAGAAAAAAAAAATGTCCTATAAGTTGATCATCAAAATTGGACTCAATAAAAATTCAAAGACATGGTTATTAAATGTTATGAAAGCACTAACTGCAACATTGTTGGAATCGTAATATGCCAACGAACCGTAATGATGCCAGTGTTCTCAAAAAACAAATAGAAAATTTTGATTTTTTTTTTTCAATTTGTCTTGCATTCTAAAATACTTGAAAGTTGTTAATTTTGATATCAAAATTACTGTAATCTAATGACTTTGATCATTCCCGAAATTCAGCGTTACTTCAAATTGCTAAATGACTACATAAGTAATTCCAGGAAGCATTGTTGTCCAGTATATCTCTTGCAAAACAACGGGAAGTCAACGCCAAAGTGAAAACAAGAGATTCCGCGAAACTAAAGAGGCATTTGGAGGAACTTGCTCAATATGAACTGTCAGATCCTGAAAAATATTTTCAAGTAAACGTGTTTTATGTAACATTAGATATCATTGTTAATAAAATCAAATTAGATTCAATTCTATAAAATGTGATTTTCAGTGTACTTACCCCGCAGTTTCTGTCTACTGCAAAAGACGAAGAATTGCATAGTAAAGCACATTTATCAATGCAGTATGTTGAAGACTAAACAGAAGATATCTCATTTCAGTTACGGTGCTTCAAAGATGCGTTAAAAACGAGATAAAAGATAAAAAAGTATGTTCGAGAATTGACACATCTCTTGGTAATCAAAAATTATACTTTAGTGTCAAGTTGCACTGCCTTCATTTTATTTCCCTCTCTACCTGTAACTGTTGTATCAGCTGAGCGATCCTTTTCAAAATTAGAACTGTAGCCGAAAATAAAGGCCACATTTGATTAAATTAATACGGTTATAATCAGTGTTAATAATTAATGTAAATATGATCCGATGCATGCAAGCAATTTGAATTAAGGGTATTGTATTCATTTAGATAGCACCTATGCTAAATCTCTAGCAGAAGGTCATTATGTATCTGTGTGAATGTACAACCGGACTGCTTGTTAAGCTATGGAATGTGTCGTATTGAAGTTTGTCCCAATGGAATTTTAAACGGTTCGACCAAGGAAGAAGGTCGCCTTTGTTCTGACGCGAACGTTTTCTCGGAAAGGATTTAGGAAAAGCGATTACCCGAGACTCAGAATGTGCCTTTTTAACTAGCGCAGAGAGGTGTTATTTCAATAGGTAAGGTTAACAGTTCATAATGATAATAAACAGAGAATTCTTTCGAGAAAGGAACACATGTTAATCTTAGCTGACAGCATATGTTTTATTGCACTTTCAACAGTAACATTTAGACACGTCAACAGGTTTCTGACATGACTTTAGAAACAAATAGATGCTTCTTATTTATAGCCGAGACGTGGTCTATCGCGATTTCATTGTGGGTAAATCTGAAAGAGTAGAAAAGTGAAGGGGTGTCAGATCAGAAAAGTTTCTGAATATTTATGGCAGGAATGTCCGTTCTTGGAATTACTATAAAGTGAAAAGATTTATTGTAGAAAATTAGTCCAGTTCAACTAATAGGAATCTTCCAAAATTGAATGAATCGGAGCAAGTCTGTATAATTATAGATATTAAGGAAGGACCAATAAAGCAGCTAGAATCGAACCGAGCTCCATAATTTTGCGGGTCTAATTTTTAGCGGGGGAGGTTCCTAACAATACAATAAACTTTAGTCTAATATAATGTAAAAAAAAGTAGTTAGCAGTGATGGGTGAGCAGTCGAGGCTATAAGTTGTGAAGTGTCAATGGTTCGGAGTCGGAGGAAGGAATAGTAAGAGCTAATTGAAATAAGTGGGCTTAAGAATGGATAATCAGAATCAAGTGGGCAAAGTCTGTAGGAAAGGAATAGAAGTCAGTTAAAGCAGTCGGTAATTGTGAACGGATAAGCATTACTTTTTTTTTTTTGATTGATTTATTTATGGACGCTCTTTAACACCTCAGGTCATCAGCGTCCCATTCAACTCAGGGCGTGAAACGGCCGACAAATTTTGCTCAGAGGCCTCTCTTTCAGGCTTGAGGTTCTTTTTCGTGCCGTAAATGTACGACACGGGAGCCACGGCTTTACTTCCCTTCCGAAGGAAGTCATACTTAGGATTTTTACGCCCGAAAAAATCCATCGATCCTGGCCGGGTTCGAACCCGCGTTTTGGGCGTAGGAGGCAAGTATAAGCATTACGGAGAAGTCAACTGAGATCTTCGAAACATTTCCAAGTCAATGCGAAACCGTCACGAGTAGCCGAGGTCGTTAAGGCGCGGACTTGTGAGCGGGAGGTCTGGGGTTTGAATCCCGCCAGGATTGTCCTCCCTGATTGGGCTTTTTTCCAGGTTTTCCTCAGTCCTCATTACTGGCAAATGCCAGGGAGGTACCCTAAACTTAGGCCTGGAACTCTTCCTTCCTTAAAAAAAAAATATCCTTTCACAATATATCATTTCATTTCATGTATCATCAGTGTCACCGCCTGTGATGCCTCAGTAGTAAAAACGGGCATTAAACACTATTAAAAAAAAAGTCAAAAGTCAATACGAACAGTCCGATATTCTTATAATAACTGAATAAATGGTGTCAACTGAGAACTTTAGTGTTTCCGTGTAGCCTGCTAGATTTCCTACCCTTCCCTCTGACTCAAACGAGTCACAAAATTCCAGAATTTCCCTGATTGATTTTTTTGATTTGTTTTATGAAAGGACGCTCTTTAACATCGAAGGTCATCAGCGTCCCATTCAATTCCGGGCTTGAAACGGCATAACAAATTTTGCTCAGAGGCCTCTTCTTTCAGGCTTGAGGTTCGCTCCATAAATGTACGGCACCCACGGCTTTACTACCCTTCCGAAGGAATCCACACTTAGGATTTTTACGCCCGAAAAAATCCATCGACCCTTGCCGGGTTTGAATCCGCGACCTTGGGTTTAGAATGCAAGTGTGGTTACCACTACACCACCAGGACCGACATGAATTTCCCCGAGATTAATATTCCTAATCCCGGCGCAAAGGGGCAAGAATTCAAATAATCACTAAATTTCCTCCTCATCTCACGAGTAGCGACTGCATCCTAGGTACGGCCCCAAACTAATTAATATGTAGCACCATGTCACAAGCGCGATTAAGTACCAGTATTTTAAGTACCGAGTGTGAGAGAACACGAAGAATTGACTGAGTGAAGTAGTGGAAATTTTTGCCTCAAAGAATACTAAACGTCTTCGCCGCCTTCAATGATTCTTACGGATTCTACATATTACAGTGTTCCGTGTATCTGGGAAATATTACTACTTTATTTCCTAATTTCCTAAACCACTACCACCAATAATCTATAACAACAACGACAACAACAACAACAACAACAACAACAATAATAATAATAATAATAATAATAATAATACCTTCTACCTGTAATAATATTACACTAATTGTTAATACCTGCAACTCTTCCGAGGTCCTATCAGAGCCTATTAAATTTGATATTTCCCGCAGTCGAAGACATGCTACTGAAAAGTATGCTTAAGTTTGGGGGCCCAACCTTTCCCCGTTACGCCACAGATGAGTCGTCCGCTAATATAGAAATTCTAATTATTATTAAATAACCTAGCATGTGTAGTTTGTTTGCTATAACATGTCGATAAACACGCTTAAAAAAGCGCAAAGCAAAAACAGAAGAACAACGATGAGAGTAGAATGATGCCAATGACAATTTTTAATTTTTAATTACAATGCGCATGTGTCTGCTCCTACTGAAGCGAAAACCTGCGGGCGCCCGGATTAAATATAAAAACAATCACGATTAGTTTGAAAGTAACTGTGATCAAATATTAAAATATAAGAATAAAACAAAATCACATTTCTCTGTGCGACAGAAACAAAGGTCATTTGCCCAAATTCGCAGTCGTTATTCATGTAACATTTTGGTTTATCTATATAAATATTCGTCCAATCCGTATCATAGAGCCTATTCGTTGAAAAATTAAATAAACAATATGTGGAAGTTTCCATAGTTAAAATAATCTGGTCCTTTGCTGTGACAGATCGGTATTTACTATGATAACAGTACAGTTGTTATTTCCTGCACTTCTTTCTCGGAATTTGTGATTCTGTTATCTTCCTTAATACCTTACGAAGTTATCGTTCAATGCAATATAACCTTTTCAGAAGGAAATTTGAATGCAGAATTTATATATGATGTACTTATACAGACAAAATTAGATTTAGGGTCTAATGTTCTGTATCTGAAAACTACAAATAAACATAAAAATAAACTTCTGAAAATTTAACCACTGTATTTAACAGGCTTTTTTGAATTTCCTTTGTGAGACGGTCCAAAATATTAAAACTGGAAGGAAAGTATGTTACTACCACTTACCTTTCAGAAATATGATTCTGTAAAATAAACTGAGCAAGGCCTATGTTATAGTGATGTATCCTTTACAGCATACATCACTATTTAGCAGTATATGTTTAAATGAAAACCTGTAATGGAAATTTGCAATCATTTGTATAACATAATCCAATTACACAGTGCAGTATAAAGTGTATATTACTATACACCGATTAGGTTATTATGCAGTGTATTTAAAATTCATATGTTGTAATTGATATGGAAAGCAAATTATTAGCGATTTGCATTGCTGTTGGCTATCGGATGTCGTAGCTCGTGACAATTTATTGTAATGTTCTTGTTAATCTATAATGAAGTTAAGTGTTAGATTAGGTTACACCTTAGGTAGGTTTTAATTCTAATGTAAGTTTAGACATTCACTTTGTTATTAGCTCAAAAATACTTTGATCAAATTGAGGAACTTTTCCCTAATTTCGTACTATATTAATAAAAATTTACATGTAACATTCTTCGTCTATTATTACGCGATAAAAACAATCTTAAAAAGTAAGGCGATCTGGATGACTGCTTTATACTCTAGGATATCCTTTCATAAGATCTTTGTATATAATTTTTACAGCGTTCATACGAAAAACAAATTATGAACGGAAATACAGCTCAACGCTGCCTTTTATTAAAAAACATATAATTACTGGTTCTTTGTGTATTCTAATGCATTGTATATACCTAACCTAGCTTACTTGTTAAAAGAACTTGCACTTTCCTCTTCTGATGATTTGTACATTTGTATACAGCATAAGCTTTGCTATGTCATTAAATGACTGACTCAGGTGTACGCTTATCATCAGTAAATTGAAACACGCATTATGAACGAGTGCACACACTGTTACTTATTTGTCTTCATTACAATAATTTGATAAACTCCAACAAAAACAATTGTCAAGTGATTACAGACACCACGTGAGCAGATGCGCGGTTTTTTTACTATCACAATTCCCGTAAAGCCCTGCAAGGAGTCTAGGTGGTACCATTAAATGCCATACATTTACAACTTATCGTTACGGTCTGTCAGTACCTCCCGAACTGAAATATCTAGTCGTGGCGAAGAAAGCCCACTGGTTATGACTGTTTAGTGGTCAGACAAAAGCACGTCAGTTACTTTGAAACTGTGATCGAATTTTCGCCCATTTCACCGCTCTACCGCGTACGTAACAGACTTGTCTCATGAAACTGCTATTTTGAAACTGTTTGGACCTTGCAACAGTGACGGTTGCAGCTGTTTCACGAAAAGAATTGGCGTTGACTTCACTTTTGAGTTCGGATTGCTCCGCCGACGTTCGCTACTCAGGAACTGACACTAAGGTGAAGTCGTTTCTTTACCACCCGGAAAATTCCAATAGCGTTCTACCATTTGCCCGAAGTGCATGGGTCAGTCACTCATACTTCCAATTTAAACGATTTCTGCTTAATGTTAGGCCGCAACATTTTCAAAATGATTCATAAACATCTGCTAAGGATACCTATCTCATGAAATGCTTATGATTTTTATTTTACAAATTTCTTACCACAAAATGGCATTGACTTAATTTTAGTGTTAAGTAATAAAATATTAATTATTGTATGTTAATTTATTGTTCATATTTGTTTTAAAATGTCATACACACTATGCACATTTCTTTATTAATTTCTTGATGCCATTACATCTCCTCTTTGACCTTTAATATTCCCCAGAATGCAAAATATGTACATAATCTACAATTGTTTACAAAATTTATGAATCCATACAATTGTAATATAAAAAATATTCTTTGAAGTAAAAGTTTTCAGTCAGGATACCCAGTCTTATGATGATGATGATGATGATGATGATGATGATGATGATGATGATGATGATATAATACATGCACATCTTAGTTTATAGCACAACCTGTCCTGGGGTCCTCAAAATTCCCTTTTTACTGAAGAACTTCTTATTGCAAAATATGTGCAAAGCATCATTCTTATGTACCTCAATCACATAGTTTATTTATACTGTGTATACAGCACATAAAATACTAACTATACAAGCATAATTTCAAAATTTTAGCATCATTCTTATATATCCCAATCACATAGTTTATACTGTGTATACAGCATATGAAATACTAACTATACAAGCATAATTTCAAAATTCTAAAAGTAGAAACATGGAATAAAAACCCACTGCTACTAAAACATTCAGTACACTATTAGAGAAAAAATTATATGAAATATTATTCATTTATAGAGACATCAAAATAAATTTTTGTCAATAAAGGATTTTTTCAAAACAAGAAACTTGACTAGTACAAGTATTTTGTACAAATTGTGGAGATGAAGACCAAGTAAAAGCTGTAAAGATCACCTTTAATTAAATGTATATTATTATATCTTAACAATTGTGCAAGTCCTTTGTCATTTAATTAGACAAACCCTGATATCTTTAAATGAATTTATTATGTTTAACATATGGCTCATCTATCATTGTTATCCCTCACTTAATATTACAGGGGACACATTGTTGTCTACAATAACACTTTATGATGTTTCATTCTTGTAAGAATTCACACTGTTGCTAAACACATCGTTTACTGTAATACTAGTTTATGATTTGAAATGTGAAATTTAGTATTTTGTGCTAACTAAATCATTCTGTGTGAAAACTGTTAACTGCCTGCAAGAATAATGGGCTAATCTTGTGATTTGACATCTCAAAAGATTGCATAGGGAAAAGCACTGGTTAACGCTAATGCTTTTCCAATCAAAAGAAATCTGTTGATTAAAGCAATCTGAAGCATCTGTAAGATGAATTAAAAAGAAAATTGAATTGAGTGTGAAATTAGGAATTAGTGATGAGAGCACTTTTGAAATTCTAGCAAACAAAGTTAGAAGTATTAGAAAAGTATTAGTATAGTGTAGTGTAGTGTAGTATAGTATAGTATAAGTCAAACTGCAAAACATCCACTAAAGTCATGATTTAGTCAAGTCACAGTGACAAAGGCCCTGGACACCTTTTGGTGTTCAAAGGACAATGCACCAAGACCATACAATGAGGTGTTGGGAAGCAGGCTACTTTCTGAACTAAGAAAGTGGTTCCCAAATGGAGAGTCATTTATTTTTATGCAAGAGGGATCAACTGACATACTGCAGAGTCTGTGATAGCTTAAGAAAAGAAAGTCAGTCCCTGTACTGCCCTGGCCAAGAAATGCACCAAACATGAATCCCATTGAGAATGTTTGGCAGCTGGTGAAGAAAAGAAGTGGCAAAGGAAGTAATTAATTATCATGATAATTCACCTTATTGAGATGATAATCAAAGTCTGGTATCACCATCCACAAATGCAAGAGAGAATACAATCATGCATTAACCATATGCCAATATGAATCAAAGCCTTAATAGCTGCCAAAATAAGATTGACTAAGAACTAAATTGTAAATTAATTGTGTATACTTGAAAAAAATTAATGCTTTTTATTATCACCATAAATATGTTATAATGAGAAATAGGAGTATATAATGAATATAATGAGAATATGATAGCTTATACTGTGTAAGATGTAATGAAAGCATGTACAAGATACTTAGAATAATGAATATATTATAATTAGAATAAGGGTAAGCATAATAAGAAATATTAAGAGGACATGACACACACACATGCGTCTTGAGAGGTGACGCAGCCTGGAAAGGGTCTCAAAATTCCTTTAACACTAGTAGTCTTTTTATGACTCTAGGCAAGAAAGAATTACCTATTAAACTTAAACACTTGTTTGACATATTAGACATACAAGACCTAATTGGTCACATGTGTGTACATGTTGCAATCAGAAAGACTTCTTAGGATATTTATAACACTTGTGCTGATGCAACTAAAAGGAATATTTGCCCTCTAATCTCAACACACGCAAATCATTTATAAATGTCATAAAACTTATTTATATTAAGTCCATGTTGTTTATGGTCATCTCACATGAACAATGTAACAAGCTCTGCCGAGAATGAGAGATACTGCTAACAGAGTCCATCCTAGTTGTAAGCTGGCTCTACAGTTTTAACACAGTAAATACTTATATTATTCTTCATAAGGGTTGATTTACTTGCCATTAGAAACCCGAAGCACTTTACCTTTCCTGGAGGATATGACTTAGCTCTGTCTCCAAACCTTACCTACTATCTCAGAACATTTCTCTATTTAGTCTTAATCTGCCTAGCACTGAGTAGAGATTAATTGTAACTGAGTCTCTATGGGACAACTATCTAACTAGTTACTTGTCTGCTGGCTGACATTACACCTTGATCTTCATCAAACCAACATCTGGTGGTAGGGAGGCAAAGAACAATAAACATTTACAATGTATATTGTTTTTAAATTCTTTATATATGCTTAAAGAAGAGTAATTTGTCATTGTAGCCTAGTAAAATTGAAATAAATTTGCTATCACAATCTCATATATTATTTAAAATTTAAGGGGCATCCAATAATATTGCCAGGGAGTGTATTATTGAACCAAACATACTTGTTATATTTTTTGAACCAAACATATTTGCTATATTTAAAACAAATTTAAATCATTAATTAAAAGGCATAGTAGTGAAACTTGACAAATATGAAACATAGTACATGAAAAATGAAGATCATGAAATTTAAATTGATTTAATCCATGTGTGTATTATATTATTTTATAGATATTAGATCCAAAATATGGACTGTCACTAGCTTTGATTTTAACATTTAACCAACAGAAGCCTCTTTTAGAGAAATGTTTGCTCATAGCCACCAGAAGTTGCTTTGCAAAGAAGATACAATCAATACTTTTGACTCATGATTTAATAATTTATTAACTGTCAATTAGCATTGATGCTCATTCAAACTGGTACACTCAGGATGACCTCAGATACTGATGCATACCAGTGCTCTCTCTCTGAGGCTGACTGTCAGTATGCAGTAGATAATCTGCAAGAGGACATTGGCAGAAGAGATGCAGATATTCAGCACATACGTGAATGGCTAAATTCCCAGCCACATCTACATGCAAGATCAGGCAAGCTATATAAATGTTTTAAATGATAATATATTTCTATCTTTCAATCTTCTTTCCCTCTTTTTTCTTTATCAAACCTTCTTTACTCCAAAGTTTCCAATTTCCAGAATTTGAGCTAATATGGTGACTGAGTAAACATTCCACAATAAGAATTACTAGTTATTTTCCTCAGTATGAAGGTTAAGGGTGGAATGCAACATACTGCATGCAGTGCTAAGGACTGAATAGCCTAGAACATATCAAGCTCAAAATATTGGATTGTAGAAGTTTTCTAAGGTGAACAACTTTTGAAGGTATTCAGTGTCCTCATCATTGGGAATGATGTACTTAAAGCTTGCTAAAATGGGACTTATGTACAAAACCCATTAAGTGTGTGAAGTCATAAATAATAAAAAGAGCTTCTGATAGGTTAAAAGTCTTGATAGCCAGTTAAGAACCTTCTCTGCAATTGGATTACCTACTATGGACATCATGAAGCAAAACTGCTGATTTCATCTCAGCTACTTGTGTATTGGCTAGCTCCCTCAAGATTTTATGAAGCTCTTTTATTACTCATATTTATGAATCCACCCACTTCTTGGTAAATTTCTATGGAAAAAATAAGACTAGATTAGTAAGTAGAATAGCAACATTAAATTATGGTTGTATATACCTGAAGATGGGCACCTCTAGTTCTCTGGATTCCGGTAGATAACTACTGATGAACCAGGAATTTAAGCTAGTTGGAATGTATTTAGATAATATATTTATTGTATATTATTTAATTTGTATTGTTTAATACATTGGGACAATCTATGGGAATAATGATCGGGTCAGAATCTATAGATATCCATTATTTTGTAATTTACTTAGAATTTAATAATGAAGCACTTCACCCACACTTAATTATATATACCATGTTCCAGTAAGCCTCAAATACATTGTCCTGGTGATGAGGGCAATGTATGCCTTTAAATGCTCCAAAACAACTTCATTGTTAACCTGAAAACTTCTACAATTGCTGTCGCCAGGAAAGTTACAAGTCTCGATCAAAGTATTGCAGGACAGCTGCATCTTAGTTTACCCTGTTAATTATTTCTTCCTTTGTTGATTTATTGTATGTGTTTGTTTATTTTCTATGAATGTGCTATATGTCAAATGATAGCACAAACAACAACAACAACAATAATAATAATAATAATAATAATAATAATAATAATAAAGTCTAGTAAATATGATTTTAAACTAATAGAATACTTACATTATTGTTCCATAAACTAATTATACAATACACAATTTCAATATTGTTTATGGTAAATCACAGAAATAATTGCTAAGTGGGTGGTTGCAAGCAGCATTTGCATCATCACTATTTGCCAATTATGATTGACTTTCAGTGGTAGCAATACAGTTTCCTTAACAATTTATGTAATAAAAGTATTTAAAAAAATACAACTTATTCTTTTAAGGAAAGAAGATACTAAAATGGTTACTTTCATTGTCTATCCATTTTTGCACCTCTGTCTGTAAAAATTCAGTAATCACTTGTTATAGTTCTCTGTCATAATTGGAAGCAATCTCCTGTGAATATAAGTTACAATTCTCAAATGGTGATATAATTATTATTTATATTCTCTATTTTTACTCTGGAGATAAAAAAAAATACCAATTGTACTTGCAACAAGGGACCTGGAAGGAGTACTAACTCTTACTCATTACTCTACATTGCTTGGATACTTTTTCACAGAAATTGACTATTGGGGGTATGCAAGAGTCCTGTTGAAAAACACAAATTCCCCTCTCAGTTCACTCTTAAGAAAGAGATTGAACTGAACATACTATTTGGCAGTTAAGTCATAAAAATATGATACTATGATTCTTTTATAGCTCATGGCACCACCTTTCTCACAAATAGTATTTTTTATAGTTTTAAATTTAACAATGTTGTAGGTCTTATGCACAGAAGAATGTGAAAGTCCTGTTTGTTGTAAAAGATGCCAAAGGAATTTTTACAGCATTTTTCAATAAGTGATTAATGCCATATTAATTTTCTAAAGTAAGAACCCTATTAAATAAATTATACTTATGAAGCTGTAGACAATGGAGTGGCAATATATCCTACACTTATGTATTCAACTTGTTTATACTAAACTTCACTTACTTACATACAGAAGTTTTATGTAAGTAAGTGGAGTTTAGTGTAAACAAGTTGAGTATAGGAATAGGATATATTGAGTATAGGATATATGGAGTTTAGGATAAGAACCCTATGCTAACTTTTTGATTTTTAGTCTAAAATTTACCAGTCTCCTAAAATGTAGCAGGCTCCAAACTTAAATTTTATGAACCAGCTGTGTTAAAATATATAATTATATACAGCTATTCACGTTTGCTGCAACAATATACCACTGCTTGCAAGTAGATGATCCTTATATTTCATAGGTCACTGAGCTAGCAATCAGTAACAGATTTAAAATAACCTTGAATGCTGTTTGCAGTAATGTTTGCTCATCAAGAATGACAGAGGTCAGTAATGGGGCACGCAATTCTCATTAAATCCTTGTTCCAGTCTGCATATTAAATTATCATAATTGAAATTTTATTACTTAAATTAATATCTAAAGGGAACTGAACTTAAAAATTGATATATTACTTATTTGTTATATAAATAGTACATGCATTTACTTTCTACCTTTACATTTTTGGCAATGAATATTGCAATATTTTTTTTATTTGTTTGTAGACACGATTATTAATATACAACAGTGTTAATGTTAAGTAAACAATTAAATGTCTTTAGTAGTGGGAATCAATAGTTGAAAATAGCTAAGCATTTCACCATCATCATAAATTTGAAAGTAGCATTTCAAAAAACCAACCTGTGGTTTTTGTTGCTTTAGTTGCAATATTTATTAATTATATGTATTGGTTTCATTACAGATGCATATACAATCATTCGCTTTTTGCGTGGCTGCAAGTTTGATTATGAGAAGACAAAACATAAAATTACTAACTTCTATACAATGAGAGCCAAAGCTCCAGAATGGTTCAGTGAACGAGATCCTCTTCTCCCAGAATTACAGGAACTTATGGAGTTAGGGTAGATGCACATTAGAAATATTCAAATATTCTAGATCATATATGTTACTCTTTAGTTTCATAAAATTTTATCACTTCACTTTAACTTTGGAATTGCTTTAATTCAAATAATTTTCAAGCCAGTACTGATTCCTGTGCATTTATTCTTCTTAACAATAAATACATAAACAAATGTATATTTTCACTAGGCATATTTTGTTTTGATTACTGAAGCTGGATAATTCCAAATAATGTTTGAATTTAAAATTTTTATTTCACTATATATGATTTTCACATTAAATGACGGAAGTTTATGTTACAGACTAAGATACTATGCTAAGAACTGCACTTCAGTAGTACTGTCAGAACCTATGGCAAAAAGTGCATCAACATTTCCTAAAAAAATCTATTGTATAGACTTCACAACAGCTCAAGGCACCATTAATATAGGACCAGTTTATTCTAATATTTAGTAGCCAATACTTCAAACTTCAAATAATGTTAAGTCATGATATGTTTAATATATATAATATGAAGATATTTTTTTAGGGAAATTAACTGTCAAAACCACTGCATATAAAGTCAACACATTTAATTATTGCTCCCATCAAGAGCAGCATCAGATGAATTCCTATGCAATAAGAGAATTATGTTTACAAATGCTTCTCTGTAGACATTTTTGAGAAATCTCTTCACTGTACTATAAATTACACTTTGAAGAACAAATATTTTGAGTCAATTATCTTCCTTTTTAAACATTTCTTAATTTTTGTAAAATGTCACAGATAGCCTATTAAATCTTTGTGATTAGTTTAATTTTATCTTTAAGATGCCTAACTTCTTGAATGAAAAACTGCTGTAGAATTATATTTTAGCTACCTTGAAAATAAGTTGAGATTTACAAAGAAACATGAACTAAATAAGGTTAAGAATGACTACTTTATATACAATCGCCGCAATTAAATTTTTTTTCTCTACTCTCTGGTACAATGAATAACAGTGAGATTATTTGAGTTACAGCCAACAGAGTAAGGCTGCATACTGGGAGAAATCAGTTGTCAAGGCAGTATAATACATTTGCAAGTAGTATCTTTAGTTGAGTGAGTGGTTGTGTTCACATATGTTACTTCGTGATTTCATTGTGTGTAAATCATGTGCTAACCGTTTCTTGTTAAGTTATGCCACTATGTAAAAATAGTCTTTTTATGTATAATACATAAGTGAAATATAATTCTTGCAGAGAAGTGATAATGTGATTGGCAAAAAAATAAACTGGGAATTGTGTTCCAGGTAGAGAAACTATTTGCCAATTTGTTAAAAAGTCATGAAAGACAGAATCTCTCAATGATTAGAAATGTGTTTTGAACTGCCATGTTCTTATAGAAGAAAAATTAGATAAAATACGGAATTTCCTATGTACATGCCAGCAATGTCGCTGAGGGACATTATTTTCAATATCGCTTATAACCCAGGTTAGTGCTTATTATTATTAATTTTAAATACAATATCATTTTATGTTTTCAGTAAAAAATAGAAATACTAAAATAAAAATACTAACTTTACTCATGATGGCACTATATCCTTTTTTCCTGTTGCAACAGCTGAACTTCCCCAGTAAGCGTCTGTGCGGCTCATAACTCAAATAACCTCACTTATAAATTCCACTAAAGCTTAATGTATTTTCTTCTTTATTGCTCATACTGGTTGCAGGGTGTTTCTCCCTTTGCGAAAGCGTAACGCTCAGGGTCATTTGGTGGTGCTCATACGAGCTGCAGTGCACAATCCATACTGCCATCTCCAATCCAATGTGTTCAAAGTGGGTAAGATGATCTTGGATCTTGCACTAGAAGAGGATGAGAGTATTTCTGTATATGGTGTGGCAGCAGTTTTTGATTTACAAGGAGTAACTTTAGGCCATGCCTTACAGTTACCACCCCATGTTATCAAGAAGGCTGTTCATGCTTGGCAAGTATGTGTATTCTTCATGTTTCATTAAAAAGTATTGCAAGATAAATGTTATAAGTACCATTCCTTTGAGAATTGAATGTATTTGCTCAATATAAAATGGCAAAACAGCTTCAGTAGATTTTTATAAACAGAGTTAACTGTAAATATACAGCTATTTGGACTATTTTGCACATAATTTATTTTACTTAACCAGACACTTTTTTGTTCTACACTGTATATAATATATAGTAAATGTATGAAGTATGGTAATGAAGATACTTTCTATCTATTTCTCCTAAAATTGTTAATAAGTAAGGTAATTTATATTGATGTATGTTCTAATCTTTCAAGACTAACTCACCACCCTCTGCTCCTTCCAAAATCTTTTGAGGTATGATATGAATTACTTGCACCTCCCCCCCCCTTTTTTGTTTATTTACAGACACTCTTTAACATCTCAGATCATCAGCATCCCATTCAAATCAGGGTGTGAAATGCCCGACAAATTTTGCTCAGAGGCTCCTTTTTTCAGGCATGAGGTTCTTTATTGTATCATAAATGTATGGCACGCGACCCACCCTTCCCTTTCAAAGGAAGCCTAATTAGGATTTTTACGCCAGAAAATATCCATCAGTCCTGGCCGGGATCAAACCATTTCTTGCACAGTAAATGTACACATCTTCTAAGGAATATACATTTAAAGTAATTTAAACAAAAATCAAATAAACAAGGTGCCTCTAAAGCAGTACAAGTCATCAAAAAGAAGCATTATGCATTTTTTGAAAACTAATGACACTCATAAATATTCCTGGTAAAATTTCAGTTCAAAAAATCAGCCAAGGAGCCAGTAGATACCCAAGACAGAAATTGAACTGCAGTTTCCAGGGTTTCTTATTTAAGGTTTGAAACATGCATAATGCATCTATTCAATGACATATAATATTTAAATATGCTTTGTTTCTGATGAGTATTCAAAATTACCAAGTATTGCATCACCTTTAAGAATAGATTGAGAATATTTGTATTAACTTTCATTCCTTCCAACCCAAATTCAATAGTATATATGTTTCTCATTATTAGCCATATGAAACAAGTTTGGAGTTCCATTTCTTTCATCTCCTTTTACATTTAACACTATGTTTGCATATAACTCTGATATAATGTTTATTTTTTATCATCACTCTCATGAGATTTGCCCACATTTCTTAGCATTTTTTTCTCACTTTTCCTGAATACCTTCCTACCATCTTTACATTGCTATATGATCTTAATTTAAAATTCTTCTACCTCTTACATCCACTGGTAACTTACCCCACTGAACAAACTTTTTTTCTCCATAGTTTTGTTTGTTCATAATCTAAAATACAATGACACATATTATTCAATTTATCACATATTGGTCATTTTTATTTTACAGATCTCTTTCTCATCCCACTAAAATATACTACTTCAGATCTGAACCAATTCCAACCTTTGTCTGCTTACTTTATCACAGATTTTAATATACTTTTCTCTCTCCAGTCATTTGTAATGCTTTATATCATTTTAAGAATTTCTTATTTTTAACACTGGCCATAATTTCTGTTTTTCAACATCCTCCACTTTAGTTTAATTGCATTCCAAAATCCTACCCTCATTCTCTCTCTCTTTGCTCATAGTGTTCCCATACAGATTTCTATATTTATTATATGACAGCTTTGTGCAATTAGAAGTTTTATTTGCATAGCCATAGGAAATAATGCTATACTTCTAGCTTATAGCATTTAAACATTTTACAGTTTTTATAGTATATTCACATATAATTTAAGTAAAATTTTATTATTTTTTTTAATTTAGTTAATTTTATTTAATGTATTATTGTTATTGCCAGGACTGTTATCCTGTGAGAACAAAGTGCCTAGACTTTGTGAATGCCCCTCCATATGTCAATGTGGTTCTGAATATTTTCCGGCAATTTATGACGCCAAAACTTAGGCACAGAGTAAGTAAAAACTACCATTAAAGGAAGGATTTAATTTGCTTTTTTTTAGTATTGTTATGGTAATAGTGCTTATTCGTAACTAGTAGCTACACATAAAATTCTAAATCAGTCAGGCAAGTATGTGATGTCAAGAACTACTGCCTTCAGCTAGTGCTCTCTCTGGCAATGGTTGTTCTTTACCAACACAGCAGTCTTACCTGTGCCTGATTTAGAAGAAACTTTAAGAACATGGTTTTGTTTGTATAAATTACATATATGCCCAGAAAATGGGATGAAAGCTAGTGCACCTAGATGGAAAAATAGTTGTCTAAAGTCTGTTTTCAGTTCTATTCACTTCCATGTTATGAACTTGTTTGCACTGCTGAAAATTTCAAGAAAAAGATACAGATATAAGCATAATAGATACAAAGTTATGAATATGCAAAGGGATTACTAAATTTGCTTTGTTTTGTTTTCAGACTCATGTGCATTTCCGCAAGTTGTCTTCTCTGCATTCTGTTGTATCTCCAGAACTGCTTCCTCTGGAATATGGTGGTACAGATGGCACTCTCAAGGAACTCATAGGTATGTTTAACATATTAATAAAGGAGATAAAAGAGATTTCTTTAGACTGTAAATAATTTTGAAATATGCAAACGTTTAAATGGGATATTGTATTTTTTGCTTATACACAGACAAGTATCTTATTAAGATTTTTGCCTAATTTTGCTCCTGTCCTTCAGTTTATTTCAAAAGTGGCAACTTAAAAAAATTACTTTCAAAATCACAAATTATACTTAGCTACTTTAGATTAAATGTCTTTTTGAAGTAACCATAATATTCATCTCACTGCTATCATAATCATAACACTAACCTTACTCTAAAATGTTTAACAAAATTAGTTGTTATAATTAGTATTTCACTTTCTGATAATTAAATTATTTTTACCACTGAATTACTGTTTATCCATTATTTGATCAATGTGTTCATGGTTAAATCATGAATATTGCTTATTTCATTAAGCTATAGCAAAGAATTAACCATAATTATATATTATGCATTAGTAATAAATCATATCTACAAGTAACTACCTTGTGATAAATTAATTTACACTTTTGTTTATTTTTATTTTTCAGATTACTGGCAGAAAAGAGTTAAAGAAAAAAGGCAGTGGTACATAGAAAATGAAAAATATAAAGCTGATTTATAATAAGTTCTAAATTACTGAATTATGTAAGACAGTGCTATCTTTTAGAAAAAAAAATTGATATTTATTATGAATGCTTGCAGTTTATTTTATTATGTATTTTCTTAAACAATAAATTAATTGAATGAAGTTTTTCATTTCCTAGTCCTACATTCATCATAGGGCATGGCTAAAGCTTGCAAGTTTATTAACTTTATAATAGCACCTTTGTACCATGATCACCATGAAGGTTCATAGACATTTGCTTCTTTCTGATCAAACAGTAAGATCTATTCATATTTATGCAAGTATAAAGGTTATAAAGGGTTGTTCTAGAAATTATTTAAGCTGATAAACTATTTTCATTTGTATTTGTATTTCATTCCTATGTTGAAATGAAAAGGAACATTATATATATATTTTCTACTTTATCAAAGTAAAATGCAATAAAGAATATACACATACAGTGGAAATTTCATAATGCAATAGCTTTAGTAAAGAAATGATAGATATTAATACACAGAGGCTCTAAAAGCAAGAATAGATAAAGGAAGTTACTGCACTAACATCAGAGAAAGAGACATTAAATTTAAAAAAAAAAAAAAACAAATATCAGCTTTGGGCTTTTCCCATAAAAATGACATAACCTTGGCTGCACAGAACAAGTACAGTATAAAGAATCTCATAACATAACATTGTATAGAAAAAACTTCTCTTGAAAATAAATCAGGCATCTATCAGATTATAAAAAATATACATTGGGAAAACAAAAAGACGTTTAGGAATATCACATATAAACAAACATATAAATCAGCCATTTTTGGGAAATGAATCTGTAATAAATCCTGGTGTTCCTCAAGGTTCTATTTTGGATCCATTATTATTTTTATTATATATCAATGATCTCCTCTCAGTAATAAACAAACATGCTTATCTAATTCTTTTTGCAGATTATATTCTCATTAATGATCACAAACTCAGTCGTCTCTAAGAATTATCCAATGATATTTTCAGTATACATATAAACTTTGAAAAACTAAATACATTAATGTTCACACCAAAAATTAAAATGTTGCAGACCTAAAATGAAGCCATCAAATCTAATAGCATAAAAAGCATTAATCTTAAGATGGGCTTAATATGAATTGGAAAGACAATTTATTATTTATACCTTTGAAGGAATCCACACAGTAAAATGAAAATATAACTTCTTTGTTTATTAAAAAGTGAAAATAATCAACACTCATGAGCGTTGACCAAGTAACAAGTTGCAGGCATACTTCAAAAAGGTGTTTACTACAATGGTATAGTATTATTTAATTCCCTTCCATTCTATAAAGGAAGTGACTGCCAAGAGTGGCCAAAGTTGTTAAAGTGTGGACTTATGAGTGGGAGGTCTGGGGTTAGATTCCCACCAAGACCATCCTCCCTGACTAAGGTTTTTTACATAAATGGCAAATACTAGGGAGGTACTCTAAACTTAGGTCTGGAATGCTTCCTTTAAAAATCCTTTCCCAATTTATCATTCCATCACATGTATCATCAAGTGTCCAGTGCCAGTGATGCCTCATTAGTTAAAACAGGGGTTAATCAATATTTAAAAAGAGGAGAAACAAAATGTAAAGGAACTGCCTACTAATAAAAATAAGTTCAGGTTAGCATTAAAAAGATTCCTTATCACTCACTCTGTATACAGAGCAGACTTTCATACAATGAAAAAACAAGTGTACTAATATGTTTATGGAATGTCAAGTGTACTAATTTTTCTTCATTGAATTAATTCAGCTTTGTAAATATGGTAAAAGTGAAAGTTTAAGTTACAATTTTGTAAATATTCTAGATTAAATAATTTAAGCTACCATTAAATGTTTTTTTTTCTAAGATAGCATTTTAACATAAACTATGTAAAAAAAATGACTATCTCTGACAAACTCTACACCAGAGGTAAAATTTGTGAATATGAAGAATGCAACAATTTCATCAAATGTACATAATATAATTGTGCAATTTCTGATGAAATCTACATCCTAGATTTAGACTAATTCTTTTAGAGTTGGCTAAACTCATCTACAGATTGAAGTGATATATATGATATGATAAATAGAAAAGAAATGAAAACTGTTAAAATCAGCTAACCAACCAACCAATTACTAGAACTTTGTTTATGGGAAAATATCTAAATTAAGATCAATGAAAATAGTTTGATGAATTTCAAAATTCCAAAAGATAATAGATTCATTTCAATATTTTATAATCTCCCATTGCAAGTCAGCTGTAAGCATCCAAGAGGCAATGTAAATTGCCCATCAGTCAACTAGCAGTCCAGGATGTGTCAAGAGTCTACAAAACATGTTCTGCTGATAAACACTAAGTGAAAAATAAAAGTATGTAATGACCAATGACTCAATGTGCTTCATTTATAAATAATTCTGTTAATATTTAGAAATGAAAGAACATTTTCATTAATATATGATTACTGTTTCTCAAAATCTATTTTTAATTTCAATTCTCATTCCCAATCACATACATTAGTACTCAGTTACTTTCAAGTACAAAACAATTTACCATTTTCCCTTGTTCATTTCATAAAATGATGAATCAAAGTTCATCCTTTGAAGTAACAGGTGTACTTAAGGACAAAATCTGCTGCTGTATTGAATCCCAGAAAGCCATGCGTTCAGGAAAAAATCCTTCTGTTACTATTGAGAATGGTTTACCCAATTCCACAAAGAATAAGTTGTTTGTCTCTGCAGCTGGCCACAAAATATTGTCCAATAGCTCTTCCTCAAATGGAGTCGGATCTCTGTAAAGTAGCATAAATATGTGTAATAAAAATAACACTAAGGTTTCTGATACAGTAAATACAGTATGCTATAAATGAATTTGTTTAAAATTTTATCATAACTCTCAAAAATGACATAAAAGATCATTTTGGTAATGAATTAGTGAACAGCATAGAAACATGATGTCTAGTTTTAAATAGCATGAATTTTTACAGTGAAACATACTATGCATAGTATATACATAGTATAGCAAATTATTTATGAGGAAATCATTTAAATTTCAGTGAATTTTTCCACTTACTTGGGCATGGAACCATGCTGATGATGAAGGCAACAGCCTTCTGAACTGTCCAAGTAGGTGGAAAAATGTAGTGAAATTTGAGTGATTTCCACACAAATAATTAAATTACCATTAATTAACCATTAGCTAATAAATATTTTGCTATAATATGTATATTCTGTTCATTATAAAGCCTTAATGCATAACAATTTATATTTCACTCTACATAATCATTAGTATTTTAGTATTTTTTTGTTCTTTATACTCATCACCTATTAAAGCTTTGTTCCCTAGTGGTCCTGCAGTAATTTTGGATTGCTTAAAATTTCCCATAATGCATATATAACAATAAAAGTACCTTTAAGGATTGTTTTGGTTTATACTAAAGTTTATACTAATGCAGTAGTGCTAAATAAATGATATTAAAAGCACATTCATATAAAGAAAAAATATAATTATCAGTTAAATGACTGTGAACCCAATATTTGGTTCAATAGTTATACATTTAATTCATGATAGAATCAAATCCAAAGTCTCTCTGAAATGTATCTGACCTTATGCTGAAAGAAAATAAGTTAACTCACTTGGTAAGGTTCACTTTCAAATTCCCTTCAAAGTTTACTCCTTGGGCTTCCATACACTATACCAATGAAAATTCTACTGCTGGAAGCACCTCTGAAATTTCTCAGTTAAAATGGCTTTCAACTCTGAGATATTGAGCATAATGCCCTTTCATTGAAAAGTACTTTGGGAACAACCAGAATGACTGCAATACCTTTATTTGTCACAACATTCTGAATGCAGTACTTCTGTTCCACACATTCCCATTATCCCAGATAAATGAAAATGTGACTCACACAGAAACACTACCTTGCTTGCCAGCAGTTTCTAAGCAATTGACAGGGGTTTAGAAAAATTCAATACAATTGAACATTTCCTGCACCTGTGTGCACAGTGTTGTTAACCTATTGTTATTGACTTCTGCAGAATAAAATAAACTTGGCTAGTTTTCAGACAGACTTTGTATCTTCAAAACTAGTCTTAAGTTAAATATCAATAACAAATTAAATCATTATACAATTAATTAAATTGTACTTAGAAAACTATGGACAATGGAGTAGTAATACATCCTATTACAATACTTGAAATATGTTTACATAAACACCACTTACTTAAACAACATTAGAATATGTTTCAGGATCAGCTGTTGACTGACCACTCAGTTTGATGGCTGGATCCCAAGGTGCTTCCGTGATGGTTTCTGATGGTTCTAGTAGGAACTTGCTGAGTTCATCCATGGATGGAACATCAAAATTCATTAAGTTTTAATTAGAGAAGCTAATTGCAAACAAGGGTTCATGAAATTTGTACTTCATATAAACAAGTAAGTGGAGCTAATAAGAGTGTGTAGTTCAACTCAATCATACAATGATCTTAATCATTAAATTTTCCTATTTTTAGGATGAACATTTTTTCCCAAGTAGATAGCTCTATTGGGTTGCGAAGTTCTTTCGGCGGCTTAGCTTCTGATTTAATTTCATGATTTTGGGTCCACTCTGATTTATCAATTTGTTTTAAACAAATATTCCTAAAGTGTTCATTTCTCCAAATTTCTAAATTCCTCTTTATTTTTCATATGTACTCACTTTGTATGAGATTGTGACCAACAATACATTGGAAAAATGAAGAAAAATTTTAAAAATTTGGAAAAAGGTATAATTTATGAATATCCGCTTTAAACAAATTGATAAATCACAGTGGCAGCTCACTTTTGATCCAAAATCATGAAATTAAATCAAAAGCTAAGCTGCTGAAAGAACTTTACAACCCAATAGAGTTATCTACTTTGGGAAAATTTGTCATTGCAAAAAAAAAAAAAAAAGGAAAAACTTAATGAATTTTGATGTTTCCACCCATGGATAAACTGAGCAAGTACCTAACAGAACCATCAGAAACCACCACTAAAGCACCTTGGGATTCAGCCACTAAATCAAGTATTTGGTTAACAGCTAATGATAAGAGTGATTGCCACCAAAACATGTCCTAATGTTGTATAATAAGTGGAATTCGTGTAAACATATTTGGTACATTCTAATAGGATAAATCAATGTATTCTAATTTGGATTAGTTGGGTTTATGTTAGTAAGTTAACATACCCATGTCGAGCAAAGTTTATGATTATGTGTACTAGTTGTTGAATTATGCGGTAGTGTGATTCTGCAATAATACTTTTATCATCATGTAGAGTACTTGGAAATAAATACTGCATATCTTCTCCTTGTGGAACACCTGAAAAGTTACATGTAATCTGTTACCAGATCTTGAACAAAATTGAAGCTAGGCATTCAAACATTTATATATTAATATATCCAGTTCAATAAAAATTCAAACATTAAATGTTTAGCTTATTCATTTAATTTTAAATGGAAATAACTCAATACTTCATGAATAATATTAGCTTTGTATATGCTAAATGAACAAGAAACTTTCTGAATCCAGACAGTCATTGCAAAATGGCTAACTGTCCATTTCATTGCTCCATAATAATTTGTCATTACTTGGAAAAATGATGGTATAACAGGCTTTTTGTATGCTGCAATTTTTAGTATGAATTGGTAATCACTGTATAATGTAAGCTTCATGTATATTGTAGAATGAAAATCCCAGCTCTTGACTGGTCTATGCTGGTAAATCTCACTGATATTTTGCATGTTTTCCTGAATACATGTGCCCTTGCTTTTACATGAAACATGCTCTCACTCATACTGCCATATCATTAACAAACACTCTCAGCATTTTCATAAAAATTACAAAACCTTCATTTGCATTGTTCATACTTAGAAAATTGCAGTATATATAAAGCCTTGGGTTTTACTATCTGCAGTTGTTACAAAATGGTCATCTAATTTGGAAAATTTATCTTTCATTTATTAAATGTTGTACTATATTTATTTGAAATTGCATGATGCAGTTCTAATAATCCTATATAATAGTATGAGTAGAAACCAAGATAAACTCATATTAAAAGGATGCAAACAAAGTCTTTTAAAATACTGTATATATAAATTAAATGCTTTAACTGGTGAATTGATATATCCTCTTATTTTTCTATTTACCACATATATTGGCAGTAATTGACTCATCAGTTTATTTGGAAGTCTGACTTAAATGTGTGAGCTTACTTTACAATCACAAAATAGCAAAAAAGTGCATTATACATATAAAAAAGAGATTAATATCAACATATACTAAATAAACTAGACTATATTGTATATACTTGTACATACAGAATCATAGTCATCAAGGAATTCATGTAAAGAGTAATTTTTAAATATATATTTTTAAGAGAAATTAAGAATGCCCTTTTATCATTCAATAAATTTTATAAGAGTTAATAAGAATATCTGCTAGTGCATTAAATATTTTAATACACTGATAATAAGCTTCCTTTTAATAAGTTAAATTTGCTGCTGCTTATGGAGATTTCTTATTGTATGAGTAGATTTCTAGTAAATTTACTTATTTTGAGTTTTAATGTGCAATGTCATAAATAAAAGAAATGACCCAGAAAATAGGGTTAAACTCCCAGTTTACAAAACAAATTTCTGCAGGAGGCTCTGTGATAAGCCTCTGAAACTATTCTCATTGCATTTTTTTGCAGTTTAAAAATGATTTTGTTATCTATTGAATTATCCTAGAAGTTTATTTAAATATGTTTATAGAATGAAAATTTAAAAATAAACAGTTTCAAAGTTGTGTGAGTTAAAGTAACTCAGTGACATACACACTGAACTCAATTTAGGTGATTAAGTTTTGAAGTCTAAGAATTTAATAGTTGATATATTTTGAATAAGATTATTATTTTATTTAATTGCATCTTAGTAAAACTTTCATAGTGGAGAACATAATTATAAATGAAATGTTTTAGTTGGGATCCTTTTCATGTACATGGTCATCAATCAACTAGTAGCCAAGGATATGGACAAAGGTACAAGAAATATGTTCTGCCAATAAACATTGGTAAGTGGAAAATAAGAGTGTGTAATCAACTCACTGGCAATTTATGTATATTATTATTACTATGCATTGAAATTACTATTACTGTCCATTAACATGTAAATAATGAAAAGCATCAATGGTTTTGTTAAAATTAAGAGCTAGATTGTTTGTTTTAAACCAAATATACATTTTCCAAGTTTTTGTTAGTTATTAAAGCACTAGTATCATCAGTAAACTAAATTACATGAAGTAGATTGTTAATTAGTAGAGGAAAATCATTAATGTAAATAAGAAACTACAAAAATAGAACCCTGGGGACTCTTGTGATTTATAGTTCTATAATCTAAAAAGCGAGAATGAGCATGCACTTGCTATTTATTTAAACTCTTTCTTTCTTTTATCTAGATATAATGCAAAGAAATTTAAATTACTTTTTCAAGCAAGGCATGATAATTTACACAGTCAAATGGCTCATATTTCAGACTCTTCCTACATGCATCTTATTATTCATAGTTGATAACATTATATATATTGCATTTTCTGTTAATATTATTTTTCTAAAGGCAAACCACTTGTTCTCAAGTAGAATACTCCTTTCAAAACATGAACGAAGACAAATCATTTCTTTCTCAAGTGTTTTGGAAAATATTGTTAAGGAAGATAAAGGCATATATTTTAAGAAGGGAAGCAATAAGTCCTTTAGTTTTCATCCAGTTTTATTAAGGCATTTGGTTTGTTGTATCAAAATATTTTGTTTTGCAGCAGAAGAGTACAGATTGACATAATGAGCCATGAAATTCAGCTTAAAACTGATAAAATATATATATATATCTTATGGGAAGTCCTTGACTTTGTTCTAAATAGTTTGTTATTTATAGTGTATGTATGCAAATCATACTACAGAGTATATATATGAAAATGGAAATGAGCACATGGCATTACTCTCAGCAAATCAAAAAATAATGACAACAATGAATTTAAAACTGCAGAATATTCAGCTAAAGATTATTTCATGCAAATGTACAAAAAGAAAAAAATATGCAACAATAGTTATTGTTAATAGTAATGATATGCTAGTTATGAAGAATAGGAAAGTTATTGATTAGGGTCAACTAGAAACTAAATGATTATTCACAGAAAATACATAATGCCTAAGAAAGTCCTGGAAACTTTATTATTATTATTATTCATTTTTTTTATTATTTAAATTTAAAAACTGCATTGACTTCCCTTTTTAATCAACCAGTAATGTTTTAATTCAGTTGACATATGTCACAAACTTATATTCTGTATTGAAAATAATGAAAGGAAAGATGCTTACCAAGACTATTTTGAGGGTCTCTTTTGTCATAAGAAAAGCGGTACACAAATATAGGAGCATTGCTTACATCTGCCAAAAGCCGTACACTTTTCACTAGACCATAGTGCTGACTGTAATCTGCAATCAACTAGAGTTTTCCAGTTAAAAAATATCTTAATCTCTTCTGAGTCAAATAGAATGATCCAATAATCATTTGAGGATGTGGACAATTGTTCTGGGAAACATGTCCTGAGTAAATCCCATGTAAGTGAAACCATAAAGAGTGTTCTAAATATTTCGATTCAGAAGAGATTATTAATGCATGTTTCACTGTGTTCGATTCCAAATTTTATTAATATTGAAAATCTGGAAATAAAAATATCTTGTTTTTTCTACTTATGGAATATGAAATAAATGAAAATATGTACAAGAGCATTAAAATGTGAAGTTACCTTTTCTTTGTAATACTAAAATAGACAAAGCACAAAATATTACTTTGTGTTTGCATGAAGGAGGCAATGAATATACATATGGCATTCAAGATCTTAAAACTATTCAAATTTCTTCAGAAGGAGATGGAGAGGGAGAGGGAGAGGGAGAGGAGGAGTAGGAGGAGGAAGAGGAAGAAGAAGGAGAAGAAGAAGAACAAGAACAAGAAGAACAAGAACAAGAAGAAGAAGAAGAAGAAGAAGAAGAAGAAGAAGAAGAAGAAGAAGAAGAAGAAGAATCGGTAACTCTTACTCTCCAATGTTTGTTTAATGATAGTTAATTTCATTTCAGATCTAATTTCATTTCATTATTCAGCCTTCTTATTTTCTTTAAAACTTACTGATGCAGGAAGCATATTTTGTGTTTTCTAAGCAAATATTAAAGAATAAAAAAGCAAAAATTAAAAGTAAAACTTTAGTAGATTTAAAAAGCGAGGATTTTCACAGTCAAATATAGTATAGTATAACAAATTATTTATGAGGAAATCACTCAAATTTCGCTAGTTTTGTTCCACTTACTTGTACATGTTTCGAAGAATGTTGCCTTCAGCATCAGCATGGCTCCCTGCCAGCTTTCCTGAATGGCATCAAGATGTCACTCTGTCATTTTTATGAACTTTGTGATGAGTTTACTGTTATTTGGAACATCAAAATTAACTCAGTTTTCCTTGTTTTCATTTATGAATGTTTTCCCACACTGATAATTCTATAGGTTTTTGAAGAGCTTTTAAGAGTTTAGGTTTATTTTGGAATTTGGAGTTTTTTTTTTTTTTTGCCATAAATGGTATGCTACTATTGATTTTTTCATGTGTTTATATTTTACATATCTCATGTATTCCTTAAATTATAGTATAATGTTCCTTTTTTTATACCTATATATTTCATATTGCAGTTTTAGCAGATGATTTTGTAAATGCCTGATTGTTTTCCTGGTGGAATTTTGTCTTTTGTGTTGGTTTTTAAGAGGTTTTTTAAACTGCATTTGTTCATTGGAGCCAAAATAATGTTGGCATCTTTAAAACATCTTTTGGAATTTTTGGTGTGCCCATGGATGAAATGTAAATTTCTTATATATACCGAGGGTGCCAAAAACATATATATATATATATGCACATTCACAGTAGATATCTATTTAATATATTTGAAAGTTGGACCTAAAAAGAACAGTAATGCATGATGAGCTGTTCTGTAAACAGATGTGACTCACATACATTCTGATAGCATTGCTCCTTGACAGGTATATCAACAATGAACAAATGAAGTCAAGATTATCATAAATCAACAATGAACAAATGAAGTCAAGATTATCATAAATCAACAATGAACAAACTAAGCCAAGATTTTTGTACGATGTTCTGTAAACAGATGTGACTCACATTACCTTATCCTAGCATTGCTACAACAAAATGGAGCCAAGATTATCGTTTGAACAGTGGAAAGCAATTTTGAATTGGTAATGGAGAAGCAAGAAGCAAGAAGTTGTTGTTGAAGTTCAAATGCAATGGAGACGTGTTTCTAGAACAGAACAATATGAGTAACAATTGTATGCATTCGAGACAAATTTGAGACTCATGGCACCATATGTGATGTTCACAAGGGCAGATCTGGGAAACCTTGCACAGCCACAAGCCGCATGCACTGGATCCAAGGCACTGGATAGGACGAAGAGGTTTGATTGAGTTTCCAGCGCATTCTCCGAATCTAACTCTGTTGGACTTCTACCTATAGGGAACTCTTAAGGATGTTGTATACCATAGAAAACCAGCTACACTGGCAGCACTTCGGGAGGAAATTGAAATGGCATGTGCTGCAATCGCTGAGGACACTTTCGCAAACATTGCTCAATCTGTGGTTCAACATACTCAGAAGTGTATTGATGCCGATGGTGGGTATTTTGAGCAAATGTTGTAACTGTAAAAGTTTAAGATGATTAGTGCTCATCGTTGTCTGTTTGTATGAATTCAGTTTTGTTATGTTAACACAATTTTTTCTTTGCTTGAAACTTGTATACATTTTTTGGCACCCTCTGTATGTATGATATCCTTTGTTGCCTTTCAATAAGGTTATGTCTTTTATTTTTTGTTATTTTTTTGTTTTTTCTATTTTCTTCTGGAATAGATCCTTTATGTAGCCATTTTTCTGTGCTATATCTGTAATTTTTCGGATTCCGATTTGTATTCTGTCTTGTTTTTTGGTAGGTTTGCTAATCTGAATGTGAGGCTATTGCTTATTGCGAGTTTAGTTGTTTTGGATTGTGGTTGTTACTTTTTATATAATTATCATCTGTATGGGTATCTTTTCTGAATACACCAAATACCAGTATATTGTTATTTTTTATAACTTTTATATCCAGGTAGGGATATACAAATTATTTGTTTTCTATTTTCATTGTGAATTTAATGGTGCTGTCTTATAGTTGAGTAGTTTAATTACCTCCTCTTTCCAATTTTCATTGTAACATAACAGTACCAACATTTGCACATATGTGGGAAAGTCTCAATTAATTTTGTTTCCAAGAAACTCATGTACATATCTAAGAATGGTTAGAGTGGATTTCCTATTGCTAAACTCTTCTTTTGCGTATAATATTGCCTCTGAATGTGAAGTAGGTTTGATTGATGCAAATTTTGTTGAGGTTCAGATATTGTTCTGAAACTTCTTCAGGTAGGTTTATTGAGGTGTTTTTTTTCACAATATTTATTAGTTTTTCTTTGGGGATGCTAGGAAACACAGAGACTGCATCATAAGAAACTAGCAATTATCTGTTATCCAGTTTCACATGTCTGATTTTTTCTATTAATTCTGATGAGTTTTTTAAGCCTTGGCTTTAGTATTTCAGTAAACTATTGAATTTTTTTAAAGGTAATTGGCTAAAATGTATATGGGTGAATTTATCGTATTTATTTTTCGTCTCATTTTATTACAAGGTTTATGTATTTTCAATATGCCACAGATTCTGGGTATGGTAGGGTTGTGCAGTATAATCTTCTTTTTTTGTTCCTGGTTTAGAATGGTTGCATTATTCAGTAGTTTGCTTACTGAACCAACATATTTCTGGGTTTATTTTTTCATCATCCTGACTATCTAATAAATTGTACGTGCTGTTTTCATATCTGCCTCATTCATTAATGATGATTTTGTTTCCTTTGTCAGTTCTATTATAAATTACGCCTTTTTCTTTTAGGGATCCGAGTACCCTATGATATGGTCTTTTAGTAACTTAATATTTTAACTGATAATGTAGCAATTAATGATAAATACATTTTGTGATATTAACCATCATTCTCCCTTAAACTATTCTAGTGCTTTTGGTATAAGGAAATATATTGATATGTTAAAAGTCCCAATTTGGTTGCTTAAGGTACATATACTATTTATCATAGGAGAGAAAAACAAAATGTCTAACATTATGCTATTGAATTTATTTAAACAATGCTTTAAAAAATTAAAATTAAGAAATGCATTCCTCTATTAAATTAACCACAATTTCAAAATTAGCATAACACTGAGGCAGTGCACACTGAAATGACAATCACAATAAGCAAATTTAGCATTGAAAAGTTTCCCTTAATAATGAGTTTGTTATTATCCTCAAATTGGCATGCAAAAGAATATACAAAAATGTAACAAATTCTTAAATAAAAGTTATACACTAAATTGTATGTCTATATTAGAAAGCAAAGTAAATAAGGTATGTGTGCATTTGACTCAAAGTCTTTGCTAGATCCAGAATGCTCTAAACTCCCTTCTGACAAGATGGGAACTCTTTGTCTTCAGGGTACCTGAAGAAGAGACCCTTCCCTCCCCTAATCAGTACTATACATTAATTTTCTCAGTTCAATTTCTTACCTTATCTATATCAAAGCTGTTCTTGGGCTCCATTAATAAACTTTAAAATGAAAACATTCAAACAAAGTCAACATTAAAACTGAATAACAATACAAAATGCAAAACAATTATAACAAATGCCTGCTTTTAAGAAAATCTAATAAAACAATTCCCTAAAATACTCAATTTGACAAAGAATTCCATAAGTACAAAATTAACAAATACATGGATCACTGGCACAATTGATAAGGTAGTTGACACTTCCAAAAAGAATAAAGAAAGAAAAAATTGAGGTAGAGATACCAGGGAGACACTATTCACTTGCAGCATATTAATGCTAGTACAAAAAATGAGATGGAAGCCGAAAGATGTTTACCCCAAGAATGCTCTATTCTATGATGGTAACAAGCAACAGGAAAAACACTCAGGTTGGGAATATGTTTCTACCGAATTCTGACAAATGAACAATAAACAATTCTACATGCCCTAACCAATTAGTGGTAGACACTGTTATTTCAAGCGTCTTTCTTAAAGGCAACATTTCTTCACTTAAATGGCTACAATATTGTTGAAATGAACCATTCAACTGGTGGTATACTGAAATCCCCTATGACCTAAATTTAAAAATTATTAAACCAAATTATATAGTAGCTTCTTACCTCAGCTAATTTAGAGAGGGTTCCATAATGAAGTGTCTCATTCTTAAAATAGAATTCCCATATTTGCATTGCTATGTGCTCTGTCAGTTTCAATCCCAGGAAACTTTCCAGATATTTTTCAGGTTCAGAGTTAAGACCTTCCATTAGCATTGGAAACATCATAGCCTCTGTGAAAAACAAAAGTTATGTGAATTTATCATGTATGTAAATCTACTTATAATGAGTAATTTTACTTCTTATTTTGTCCAAATTAAAAGATTTTCAATCCACAATTAATTTTGAATACTGTTGAAATAAAATTTCTTTTACTTTTTAACAATTTGGAGATTATTTTATATACAGAGTAGCATAGTTTTCTTTAAAAATGGTTAAGAATAAGAGAAGGTGAATGAAAATACTAAATTTTGAGAGAGTAATGCAAAATAATAGTTTAATATGTCCAGTTAAAGGGAATGCCATTAATAAGAATTTTGGGCTCATTTAGCAAACCTTAGCTTTGCATTGGAGACCTGCTACTGCATTAATATTGAACCATGGATATCAGTACAAGTAAGTCATACAAAGTGTAAAATAATAAAAACAGATACTGAATTCATGATAGCATTGGCAAGTTTAGAGGGAAAGAGAAGTTTCTGCAAAATGCATTCCTAAGTTATTTTCAACATATAATGTGCATGACTATCCATTTTGTTAACGTCCCAAAATTCAAAATTTTTGAAAGGAAAAATTAAATATCCCTCTCTTTTACTTTCTATTTGCCTTATTTCTCTCATTCCAGTTAACTATTATGTAAGAAAAGCAGTATTAAATACAAAATGCATATTGTTATACAACCTGAAAGGCAATTAATGATCTATTATTAGTTAATGGTTTCACTCTAGCATACCTAGAGCTTGAGGAAATCCTTCATGTGATGTGACACCAACAAGCCATGGAATTGCCCAGTAGTCTTGAATACCAAGTGCATCAAACTTTGACATGACAACTTCTGGATGGTCCAGCACAAATGGTTTAGTATTTTTTGGAACCACTTCATCTACCACAGGCACAAAAGGAAACTTCAAATCTGTAGTGCTTTCCTATAAAAATGTTCTTATTAAATAAAGCTGCAAAGCTATAAGCCATTCCAGGCCTAGAATTCTGTTTTAAATTGGAGGAGAGAAATTTCATTGAATGTTTTATCTGTTACATTATTGCCTAAATATTTAGTAGCTCAATATTACTACTGAAGAGAAATTTATAAATATAAATTAATTGTACTAGGAATTTGAGAAGTTTCAATGAAAATATAAACAAAACAATACTATTTGTGATACAAATTAAAATTATTTATTCTATGTAATTGTAAACTTAATAGAAATATTAAAGTATATTAGTTATACTCAAAAAGAAGCTAGTATAAGTTGACACTATACTTCACTGATTATTTTGTCAGAACATGTTTCTAAGAGCTTTCACTCTCACCTTCAGCTGGGGATCAACTAATACTGGCAAGTGATGATGTGACCTCTGGTGGCTCCAATATATAGTGAAACAGAAAATCCGTTGGTGGAATGTCAAAATGCATTACTCAATGCTTATGTTAGACTTCTTTTTGTGTATAGTTTATTCTTGGTTTTCTTTCATTTGCTAAATCTTTTTCTTTTAATAAACTCAGCATTCAAGATTTTTATTATGCAATTGATTTTACTATCTGTGAGTATAAATAAAGTACATAATTTAATGTCAAACTCAAAGAGAGACATAGAGAGAGAGAGAGAGAGAGAGAGAGAGAAAGAGAGAGAGAGAGAATTTTGCTTCGAAACTGGCTCTGAATTTTTTCCAGAAATTTAAAACATTATAACATCAGATAAATGTTTTAAATTGAATTAAACTCACAATCTTTATTAAAACACTTAGCACAATTGTGTTGAATGTTTGCAATTGTGATTGATTTATTTATTTATGGATGCTCTTTAACAGCTCAGGTCATCAGCGTCCCATTCAACTCAGCGCGTGAAACGGCCGACAAATTTTGCTCAGAGGCCTCTCTTTCAGGCTTGAGGTTCTTTTTCATGCCATAAATGTACGACATGGGACCCATGGCTTTACTTCCCTTCCAAAGGAAGCCATACTTAGGATTTTTATGCCCCGAAAAAATCCATCGGTCCTAGCCGGGTTCGAACCCGCGATCTTGGGTTTAGGAGGCAAGTATGGTAACCACTACACCACCAGGATCGACTTGAATGTTTCCGGAACAAATATTATACACACATGCTTTCTGCACTTCATATATAGACTCTTTGTTTTATTAGAGTCCTCACATCCTTAATTCTGGCAGGTTTTAATACCCAACTCTTTAGTGCTCCCAACAACTATAGCAGTAAATCCTTCCCTTGACAGCATTTATAGAGAGGGGATTTGCCCTGTTAGTTTGAAAAAAAATTCAGCGGCTTACCTTCTCTCCTCTGACCTCTCTGTACAGGATCTGTGTGTTGATAACAGCTAGGTGCAATATATTGAGAAAAACATTTGTAGACCACTGCTAATAACTGAAACATGACTGTGTACAAGTGACACATTTTAGCTAGAATATCAGCTTTGTACTTATCACATCTTTCAGGAATATTTCCTTATGGAATGTGGTCTATATTGTATAATCAGCAGCATAGAAAAGAAGATATATGCTAAGTTTGTCATCCTCTTGGTCAGTCGATTCTGCCTCTTTGGCTAGAGGCAAGAACACTATAGTTGCACGTGACTTGAGTCTGCAAAGCATGGACATCAGTCTATTCTTCTGGAGGCTCTACATACCTTACATCTACCTCTTATTCAGAGGATTCAGTTTTATCAACAGTATGAGGGAGATATTCAGCGTTAGCTTTTTCATTTAGCCAACTATAATAAAAAATATTCTCTTCTTCTGACTAATATTCTGGTAAACTATTAAAATTCAACATTTAACCATCTGGAGCATAATGGTTGATATTCACACAGCATGATAAAATGAAGCCTGTATAGTTCACCTTAAATAATGTTCACTGGTCAAAATGACCATTATGGACCTTCTAGTTCTAAACTGGACATCTGACTTCAGTAATTAAATTGTAAAATGCATATAAATTAATAAATGATTTATGATATACTTCCCAAATATATTTGGTGAATGTATAAGATCATAAAGAGATTCTCTCAAATGCAACTTAAGCTACAAGATCTAAGATATCCTAAACTTAGATATTCATTTTTTACACTGAACTCCATTTACTTACATAAAATAAGACATGTTTTGGGAGAATCTCTCCCATCTTCAGTTGCTCACTGAACTGCTGTTACTCGAAATGATGGCTAGACACCCGGATGTTCCTGTGTTCACATCTGTTGGCTGAAGAAGGAAATTGCTGAGTTCATCCATAGGAGGAAACTCGAAGTCATTAGGTTTTCTTTATTTTTTAATATGAACATTTTTTCCCAACTGGATAACTCCATTAGGTTGTGAAGATGTTTCAGCAGTTTAATTTTCAGTTTTATTTCATGATTTTTGGTCCAAAAGTGAGCTATAACTGCTGATTTATCCACATGCTTAAACCAAACATTCCCAAAATGTTCTTTCCTCCAAATTTCCAAATTTCTCTTTGTTTTGCCTATGTAGCTCTGTTCACAATCTGCATATTTTATTTTGTAAATTCCTGATTTCTGTTCTGTTGGTATGGAGTCTTTCACTGAGCAACTTAATAAATTCTTGATGTTGTATCTGTTCTTTGGGGCTAACATTATCCCATGTTCTTTGAAGATTTTCTTGAACTTGTTGCAGTAAATTGGATGGTAGGTGAAACTTTTGAATTTGTATTCTTCTTTTGTGGTTTTCAGTGTAGAAACTTCCCTTATCCCTTTTTTATCTTTTAGATTTATTGATAATTTTTATCATTGTGTCTTTGTTGAAACCATTGATTATAGCTGTCTTTATTATTTGTTTGTATTCTATTTTGTACTCTGCTTCTGTAAGTGGAATATTCATCAATCTGTGTGTCAAACTGTGAAACACTGCATATTTATGTGGAATGGAGTTATAACTCTCATTTTTATGTAGTTTTCTGTGTGTGTTTCTTTTCTGTAAATTCAAACAATCTTCATTTTTTATAATTTTTAAATCTAGAAATGGTAGCCACCCATTTGTTTCTTCTTCTATGGTAAATTTTATAGATTCATGTTGCAAATTAAGAAGTTTCAGGGCATCTATTCAGTGTTTCTTTGGTATTATTACAAAATTGTCATCCACATACCTATACCATGACTTGAAAATTAAAGGGAAGGCTTTGGCGATATGTATTTAAAATGAGCTCATGAACAAATAAATGCCTGCTAGAAAAGGGGACAAAGGATTTCCCATAGTTGGGCCTGAAACTTAATGGTAATATTTTTTGTTGAAGCTGAAGTCATTTTTAAATTTTTTTAAAAATTGTAAATCTTTAAAAAAGTTTTCATATGGAACTACAACAGTGAAGCTCATGTGAATTGAATCTGTCGTCCTAACACTCTTCATACTTCACTAACCTTAAAAATATACAGAACCAGTTTCAAAGATATGTTATCTCCAACTTTGGCCGTGGACGACTGGTGTGAAAGGTTGTTGTTGTGTAGTATCAAAAGTAATTACTTCAGCCTTTCCACACTTCTTTAAGTGTTGGTACAGATATGTTGATGATGTTTTTGTCATAGTTAATGAAAAGTTAATTGAAGATGCACTAAAGATTTTGAATATTCAAGATAAAGATATAAAATTCACACATGAAATAGAAACAGACAATACGTTGCCTTTTTTAGATATTAAAATTATAAAAAGTAAAGAAAACTTGAAATTTGGCATATATAGAAAGGACACACATGCAGATAATTATATCAAAGAAAATGGTTTTAATCCTATGGCTCACAAACATGCAATTTTTAATAGTCTGATATGCAGATTGATCAATTTGCCAATCAATAAAGAAGAATATAACATGGAATATAAAAAAGTTAAAGAAATAGCAATTCTAAATGGTTTTAATGAAGACTTAATACATAATAAGATTAAAAAATTCCAGAAGAAGAAAAGAATTGAAAATTGCATTACATTATCAACAGTTAAAGGAAAAATGTCCTTTAAAAAATTCACATATAACCCAACAGTGATGTATAAATTTCAAAAAAATATTAAAGATGTTAATATAAAATTGGCTCCCACTAATTGATTTAGTCTAAACAATGTTTTGAAAGACAATACTACAGATAATACCTCAAAGGAGAAAAAAGCAGGAATTTACAAGATTTCATGTGCTGAATATAATAAGATCTACATAGGAAAAACTAAGAGGAATGTGGGGATACATCTAAAAGAACATATGAGGAATTTAAAATACAAACAAATAGAAAAATCAGCGGTGGCATATCAATTTTGGACTGAAAATCATGATATTAAGAAAAAAGTTGAACTATTGAGAGCTGTTCAGGGACCAGTAGAATTGGATATTTGGGAAAAGATTTACATCTACAAACATAAAAATCATTTGATGAATTTTGACATTCCGAAAGAAGAAAATATAAATTTTACGTTCATAAAAGTTTCACCAGAGCAAAACATTACTTCTGATACTATGCAACAACAACCTTTCACACCAGTCGTACACGGCTGAAGATGGAGATAACATATCTTTGAAACCGGTTCCGTATATTTTTAAGGTTAGTGAAGCATGAAGAGTGTTAAGACGACAGATTCAATGAAGTCATTTTGTTTAATGCAAATGTTAGTAAGCTTTAATAAGTCTTCTGTTTCTTCTGTTTTTAATTTATTGATATTAACCATTTCTTTAGCATAAGTATAAGTTTCTCTATAGGTACGCTTGGGAATAAGGCTTTTACATAAAATGAAACCATTATATCTCCAGTCGTAATTCTGATATTTTTAAGTTTTTTTGACAGATCAACTGAATTTTTAATGCTCAAACTTTGGAATCTCTTAACAGAATTGAAGACTTTGATACATTTTTTTGCTACCTGGTATGTGGATAAATTGATATTGTTTATTATTGGTCTCATGCTGTTATCAGTTTTAACTAAGATGTTTCAACTAAGGTATGTTACATGGAAATTATTTCTATAAGCATAATGAATACAAAAACAAACATATTACATAAGCTTACCAAGATCTTTGTAGACTGTGTTACTATATCTTCTGCAGACTTATTTTGAAGACACAACATTAATGAGTTTGAATCTTCCTCTGTACAGCCAAGAGACTTTCCTAGCTTAAATGCACGTGTTCTAGCTTCAGTAGCATTTATGGTAGTCCAGGCAGATAATGCTGTTCCAGATAAAGATACTGCTTTGTGAAATAAACCTAAAACACATTTCATTATAAATATAACTTTTGTTTGAATATTAGAATAATTATAATAGAACTTTATTATTTTATATTTCATTTACAAAAAGGCATAAAAACTTGTTTTTAGTTTTATCTCAGAATATTATAACTTTAAAACCTGACAGTTACCACCACACTGCAGATAAGCAAATACACTAGGAAGCACTATATTCTAAAACATTACTGAGGTAAAAATATACCCTATATCATACTCACGTCTTGAAAGTGGAGCCAGGGTGTGAAAATGGACACTGGCAGCACCTGCATGAGAACCTAGAAGGGTAACACTAACAGGATTGCCTGCAAACTCAATAATGTTCCGCCGTACCCAACGCAATACATCAATTTGATCCTTGAGCCCATAATTTCCAGAGCTTGCCTCATCTCCTGTGGCTATAAATCCTATGGAAAGATCAGGAGATCATTTAATGCTAAATTTAATAGAATATTTAATGTCAACTTCAATGAAGTGCCACAGAGATCAGTACAAGAATCATTCCTCTTTTGGATATATGAAAATGTCCCATCAAAGCCAGCAAATTTTATTATATGAAGATGATAAATCACTAGACAGTGATTAGTGTTGAAAATATGATTACTGGCCAAAGACTTGATATTTACAACTATTTAGAAACCATTGATCTGAAGGTAAATCTACATAAAACAAAATTCTTTAGTTTCAACTCCATAATGATATCTGAATAATGAAACATGTATATGCAGAAATACATGAGAACATAATTGTGCAGGTTGTAATATCAATTTCCTAAGATAATCTACAAATAAGAATAACAACATCCTTTGGGATGTGGTCCATAGTTTCTGACCTGTTATAGAAGGTTACAATTCATTGTTGTGATGTTGTTAAGTTAGTGGTTAAACATGAAGTCTGGGATAAAAGTACTTGCAGAATTATAAACTATTTCTTAAGGAATAATCTCTCATTGTACAGATAACCTTAGGAGGTCTCTGGAATATGTGTATAGAATTAGATTAAAAAGGTTTGAGGTTCCATGCTTGGAAGAGGACTCAGTTGGTTAGAGCATAGGCTGGAAGGCCCAAAGATCTGTGGTTTAAATCCTGGCTGTAATCCATCTTTTTCAAGTCTGATTCTTCCTTTCCATAGATATTATTATTTCTTAGTTGGATTTACTTTTTGATCTAAATGAGCAAACAAATAAAGTCCAAGAAAAGCTCTTAAAGCTCTGTAATAAAAATCAGAGGGAGGGAATTGCCTGGTTCTGATTAGGCATTTTCAATTTAAAAGGCAAGGGAAATATTTTGCAGGGTTCATGCCCAATTTGTGGGGAAGAACAAAATGAGGTACATATATTGATTGATTGTTAAGGGACAGATACAGTTGATAGGATAGAAATGGTTAAAGGGAAGCAAAGAAGTTAGTTTATAAAGATTTTTACTGATGAAAAGCAATTAGAAAATTTAGGAGAGAATCTAGGAAAAGGGAAACAGAAATGGAAATGGTCAATAGACAAGGCTGGTAAGATTTTTTTTTTTTGATTGATTTATTTAAGGACGCTCTTTAACAGCTCAGGTCATCAGCGTCCCATTCAACTCAGGGCGTGAAACGGCCGACAAATTTTGCTCAGAGGCCTCTCTTTCAGGCTTGAGGTTCTTTTTCGTGCCGCAAATGTACGACACGGGACCCACGGCTTTACTTCCCTTCTGAAGGAAGCCATACTTAGGATTTTTACGCCCGAAAAAATCCATCGGTCCTAGCCGGGTTTGAACCCGCGTTTTGGGTAAGGCTGGTAAGATAGAAGAAATAGGTTAAGGTGATAAATACTCAATAAGCACTAAGCAAATTATTTATTTTACTTAGTAAGCTATAGACCATGGAGTGTTAATACATCCCATTAGAATTTATTAAATATGTTCACACCAACTCCACTTATTTATACAACATTAGGACATGTTTTGGGAGCAATCACTCCCATCTGCTGTTGACAAACTACCTTGATATAGATGGTCAACAGCTGATGATGAGAATGATTGCCTGTGAAACAAATCGTAATATTGTATAAGTGGAGTTAGTGTAAACATATTTAATAAATTCTAATAAGATTAACACAAATGTTGATGAACTTAATAACAAGTAAAGTTCATGAAGACATGTCTAGTCTAGTGAAGGAATGATTATTGAAGATGTAAATAATGGAGCACTCAAAACACAAAAATTAATGGTTGAAATTGATTTGATGAGCATATGAAAGGATGGACGAGAGGGGAAGGAGCAGCTTTTCACATAGTATTAATATGAAGATGACTAATGTTTTTGCCTTCTGAGAGCCAAAGACACAAATATTGGTCACAAGAATAAGGTAGATACAAGATTCTGGTATTTATGTATTAAAAATTGTAATTCATTGTGTTGTCATTTGAGAAATTTGTATTGGTCTATGAGAAAGAACTTAAGGACCCTTAAATTATTTATATTCTATTTTCTTTGCATGTAAATAAATGTATAAATAAGAAAACAAAAATTCTTAATTTATGAACCAGCTACTCATAAGTTATGCAATCAAGAAAGATATTTATTGATCATTTTTTTCAGGCATTATTCATTTGTAAAATTCTTTCCTCTCTCTCTAAACATGATAATAATAAGGTTTTTGTTTTATAAGATCTTACCAAGTGCACCAAGCCTATAGTTGAATGTTACAAGAACTATATTGTTGTCTAGCAGATGGTCAGGTCCATAACGTCTGAGATCACCTCCTCCATGAGTGAACCCTCCATCATGGATGAGCACTATCACATCTTGCAAGTCTGTTCCATTTGGTAACTATCATATAAATGGAATTAAAAATATGTTAGCATGTTAAATATAACAGAACACCTAGCATTTCAATAAATGACAATAAAAAACATACTTTTACAACAATTCTGATAATGAAAGATTCTGTTCACTCTTAAACACCAGCACCTTTGTTAAAAGTCTTAAAAGTCATTATAAGGGCTCTTAAACTTTACATTCATTTGTGTAAATTTGATTGGAAATGCAATTTTTCCAGTTGAATTATGCAAAATCTGTTAAAAAAATCTATAGTATGAATTCTGATAGCATTAGCAAAGGGCTTTTTCTCCTTGATTAATAAACCAAAATCATGGACTCTGCTTAGAGACTAAAAACAATGTTAAAATATAAGAGTATTAGCTCAGGAGAGAAGACTAAAAAGCTCATAGATTATAGATCTTTAAGTGTAATTCTTCCCTGTCGGATCCAAATTTTAAGAGCATTCTGCATTTCAATAAAGCTATATTATTTGCATAAAAATGAGAACAAATGGTTAGTATTCCTCATTAATTTATAATCGAGGAGTAGAATGATAAATATATAAACATTTTTTTAGTTTAAATGGGAAGATAGCTTTAAGAAAATAAAAAGCAGAAAGTAAAAGATGGTAATAAAATCTCACGTCAAAAGGTATGTAGCATCTGAACCTTTCCCATTGAATCTCTCAGTTATAAAGTGTTTTTGTACATGTAATATGCTGTACTCATTGAATAGGTGCTTAGTTTTCAGATCAAATGTCTGAAGGACACCTTTATTTAGAAATGTACTAAAGAAGGAAAATAAAGGGATTTCAAGAACATTTTAAGAAGTCTCCTTCTCTTACAGCAGTTACCGGGAGTCAGTGACATTCAATTGCAGTGGATTTGTATTATATAGAACAGAAGACACCAAATACAATATTCTAATCAATTATGTTATATATAAGACATGCTTTATTTCATACAACTTATGCATATATTAAGAATAATATAAACCTTACTTTAGGTGTGTAGACATTAAGATAGAGACAATCTTCTGAGCCATCATATTTACGTTCAGGATTGGAGAGCTGCGGACAGGAACTACCTTCTTCTATTACATCACGCACACCATTCCATGCTGCTGGTGGCTTTGGAGCCTGAAGTAAATTTAGACATGACAGACATTAAAAAATGCTCTTACAAAATATTTAGTAAATGACAATTTTGCTTCCTAGTATCGATAATAATCATTATCTTAAATATAAATAGTTCTAAAAATATAATTTGGAACAAATATCTGTGGTATTACATTTTTATTTAATTAGGCTTTGCAATGGCAGAATTCAGGATTCATCAGGACCATTGTGAACTTTGTATAGATCTCCTCATTTACATACTTTAATTTCCTCAATGATATAGACAGCACACTTAGAAATGCTATTTTGGATTGGTTTGATAGACATTATAGGCCTAATTGATGAAATAAAGGAGTAGCTTCTGAGTCTTTAAATTAAGAAAAAAGGCCCATCCTCATTCCACCTTTCTTGCATGCTCCCCATTTTATCTTTTTGTTTTCAAATACACCTTATATTAAAATACAGTAGTTTTTATGAGGAATTATGGAAGAGTAAAAATAAACTGAAACAAGAGTTTCGGTAGTTTTAAATAATGGAAATGTTTACCGTGAAATATAGTATAATTTTGCAATTTTTTATGAGGAAATCACTTAAATTTCACTCATTTTGTTTCACTTATGTGGCCATTTTGGAAGGCTATCATTCAAAAACACATAGAATCAACAGTGTGAGAAAAAATATTCATAAACAAAAACAAAGAAAATTTAGTTAATTCTGATATTCCAAACAATATTCCCATTATATTCGTAAAATCTATAGACCGATATCTTAATACCCTGCTGGGAAGCTGACAGTGGAACTGTGCTGATGGCTAGGGCAGCAGTCTTTGAAACATGTCCAAATAAGTGGAACAAAATTAGTGAAATATGAGTGATTTTCTCATAAAAATGTCAAGATTTTCTGTGCCTTTTTAAAAAATGATGTGCTTAAGATAAAGTTTTCTTGTATTTTTTCATCTTAATTTGATATGGTATTGGCATAGTCAGAAAGAGCAGCAAAAATCATAAAATCTTTCTGCAGGCCTAAAACTGTTCTATTTCCTACTATTGATAATGGAATTGTAATGGGATACGTTGCTGTACCTCATAATAATGGCTTTACTATTTCTTATAAAATATTGCAAAATAAAGGTCAGAAAATAACCTTCACTCCCAATATTAACAGAAATAAAGAAATTAGTACTTTGTACAGAGACTACCAAATAATGGCTAAAATAATGGCACAGGTAGAGTAATTGAAAAATATTTATTTTAGGACCTTGGGTTGAGTTCGAACCTGGTCCCCTGGAATTCCAGTAGGTTGCTGCTGATGAGCCAGGGACTGGGGACTAATGCAATCAAGGTGGAAATTTTGCACTTTGTATGATTATATTAGATTTTAGATAAAGGGATTGTATAAACCAATTATTGTATTAAATTTTCTTAATTGTTAGGGGTCATACCTAAAAGGGTCTGGGCCAGGTAGGTGGAGGTCCCTTTGTAGTTTGTATTTTTCTTAGCAATAAATAAATTCAAATTCAAATTAAGAAATGTTAGTGGTTTTTCTGTTGTGTGTTCAGATGTAAGAAAGTTTTATCATAAATTCTAAATTGGTATAGGAACTTTAAAATTACAAATAATGGTTTAAAAGCAAATGAAGATTTGTAAAAAGAGTTCAGAAAAATAGGGTGAGGCATGAAAAAAATACATACTACAAGCTTGATTCAGCACCATTCTTCTTCTGTAGTCATTTATCATTTGAATGTCTAATTAGACCTGTTAAATTTTGTTTATATGCAACTTCTCATAGATAATGAAAAAAGGGAAATGAGGAATCTTTGACATGTTGACACATAGGATTGGAAAAAAGGAAAGTTTTATTTTTTTTTTTTTTTTTTTTTTTGGTTACAGTTTGATGTCCCTTATAACAACAAATGTCTAAAGAGATGAATGAACCTTTGATGAAATAAATACATAAATGAGCATGAAGCTTACAACACTTAATGAAAAGAAAGGTCATGAATTCAATGTTAAGATGCAAAAAACGAGCATGAAGTTCTCATTTGTTTAAGCAAAAATAAATTAATTTTTAAATATAAGATATCTTTCTGCAGTTTTTACTTCTGTTTACATATGTTTGCACCATTACATTTATATAAAAGTCAAGCTAATACTGAAGCAAACCATTTTCTGAAATGCCATACTAAAAGTACAATCTTTCAACAAATAAAACTGTATTTAATTCACAGACCATTACTCATTCAACACTGCACCATGTTGCAGCATTCCCATGCAATACATTTGTGTGAGCACTCATATTTACTTCCATTTGCTCTACCAAAAATATAAATTATTATTAAGGTTGATGTAAACTGAAAAATTAGAAAATGAAACTGTGTTCTACATACTGCAGTCCTTTTTGAGTAAATAAAATGGCATATAAACTGTTATGAACAAATATGGAAGAAAACTAGTTGGTTTTTAGAGGCATAAAAGAACATTCTCTGTATAGCTTGCAAACATAAGGGATATGCGTTCCTAAGATTATGTGCAAAAGAAATAATTTTTTACCATTATATAATAAAAGGCTGCATTTATTATATACATAAATATATTTAGAAGATATTGATGATAATAGTGTTTGTACTGCACTTAAAATACATATTTCTTTCAATTTTCATATCATCTATATGATCCAAATAGATTTTTACAACCAATTTTTTTATATATAAATAGAAACAATTTAGAATTAAACTTACCTTAAATCTAAGCTTTCCTAGAGGTGGAGAAGCATAAGGAATGCCCAAATATGCATAAATGGTTCTACCTCCATAACTGTGCAAGATTGTGCCTCTAATTGCTCCTTCTGATATCTGAACAACAGGAGCAGATTCTTGTTTCCTATTTCCATAGACATATCCCAATACTATGCTGAGAAGTAAGATATAAATAACATGCATGTTGATTTTAGGCAGTATCTTAATGTCAGCATTGCACAGAGGGCAAATCTTATCTGAAGAAGTTTTTTAAAGGCAACAGATAAGTTTGTTGCTTATCACCTGCTTGTTCCATTTACATATTACACAAGGATGTTTCCTGTGAATTTGATCCTCCATTTTCTAAAAGATAATAGGGTGCTCCATTCCTTGCACCCATGTGTGTTGCTGGCAGCCTGTGATAGTAGCATTGTCTTTTAGTTTAGTATATGAAAGTCTTCTCTCTGTTTCTAGACATTAAACATTCAAGTTTTATGTTTTCATTTATTTATTAGGAAGAATTAGGAAGAAGTTGTTTCATTTTTTAATTTCCAAACTATATGATAGTCAAATGTTGTTAAAATAAAATTGGTCATATGGTTAATTGGATGGTCATTTACCTGCTTTTAGCAAATATCAGCTGTTCATTTGTGATGTGCATGATAAATAGAGAGAGAAATATTTTTTAGATATATCTGAAAGGAAAATGATCTAAGAGACAATGCCCTTAGTACATGACATATATTCTTATGATATAAGTATACTGAAAGCATTTTATTAGTTGAGTAGTGGTGCAACATGAAAGAAAAAAATTCAGCTTATTAAAAACCTGAAATATTTTTCTCTGAAGTTTTTTTATTGATTCTCTGTATATAGAAGTGGTCCAACAGAAAAGAAAAAAAATTCAGCATTTTAAAAACCCAAGAAACATTTTTTTCTCTGAAGTTTTTTTTATTGATGCTCTGTATATAGAAATGGTCGAACAGGAAAGAACAAATTTCAGCTTAATAATACCTATGAAATATTTTTTCTCTGAAGTTTATTTTATTGATTCTCTGTATATAGAAGTGATGCAGCAGGAAAGAACAAATTCCAGCTTATTAAATATTCTATGAAACATTTTTTTCTCTGTGGCTGCTGGCTGAGGAGCACTCAATTAGCTATCTACCTCCCTATGTTATATAATTGCTGGAAAGTTGAGCTTGCACTTACAGATTGGGACAGACACAGTTATAAATCAAACTGCAATAAGCACTGGAACTGAGAGGATGGCAAGTGGATTTGCTGTGAGGGTCCACAGTAAAAGCTTTGTTCTGTGCTTAATTTCCTCATAAAGGAAGGGAAGAAGCCTAAAGAAATCCAAGGGAGAATGAATGTGGTATATATTAATTATACATCTTCCAACTACCAAGTAAACATTTAGTCCAAGCAATTTAAAGAATCTACTAAAGACAATCTTACAAGGCATATTGTGAAGTATTTCATAAGAAATGTATAAATAAAAGTGGAAGCTGCATTATGCAAGTTGCTAGTGTCAAGGATAATATAATGATCTAAATAAGCATTTCAATTGGCACAATTTCACAATAATTCATATCCATGTGATGATACCAAAAGACAGTTCCTGATAGGTACCCTGAATGCTGACACCAGAGCAGAAAATATATCACCAGGAATTGCATTTTTTGGACCTCCTCTCATAAAGTCCTGGGGATTTTTTCTAAAAGATTGTTACTGGAGATGAAACCTGGGTTCCTCACTATGGCCAGAAATCAAACAAAAGTTTATGCATTTTAAAAAATTGAGTTGAAATTGTAACATACACACCACTAAAATTCAATAAAATGGAAGACTAGTTTCAGGAGCCATTGCTCCTATCATCAGTTCCTGGTCGACTATATTTTATATTTTATATAAAAGTTTATGCAATGGAAGCATAAGGACTCACCACCATAAAGTAATTCAGTGTATGTCATTCATCCAGAAAAGTTATGACAACCATTTCTTGATAAATAGAGTGTGTTCTGCTGTTGGAATCCATGACAAATAAATTCACCTTCACAGAAAAAAGCCTATGCTTCTGTAGTAAAGTAGTTAAATGAAGCCATCAAGAAGAAATGGAATGGAAAATTGACAGTGGGCATACTGCTGCTTCATTATGATGCAATTTGCCATTAATTTCAAAAAGCAAGAATTGTTATCCAGTAATGAGGCACTTGAAGTTTAACCATCCATCTTATAGCTTAGGCCTGATCCCTAGTGATTATTTTTCTCTTTCAAAATCTGAAGAAATTTTTCATGAATGGAGATATTCCAATGATAGTGCCATGAAAGCAGGAGGGTAATGGATTGATTGTAGGACTATGACATATTCCAAAATTCTGAAGGCGATGTGGATTAAGTGTGTGGAAGTCTAGTGAAAATAATGAGAATTTCACTATCAACTTTCATTTTCACACTCAGGCAGAGAACTTACTGAAAAAACCCCTTTTACATTACATAGAATGATAAATTGGGAAAAGAATTTTTTTGAAAAGCATGCATGACAAGTCTAAATTTAGGGTGGCATTACAGCGTTTACCATTTATGAGTGAGGAAAATCTGAAATAAGCCTGACAGGAAGAAGAGTCCTGGTTAGATTTGAATTTCAGACCTCCCATTTACAAGTTATGTGCCTTAATGATCTTGGTTATCCAGAATGCTACGATGATTATGCATATATTACCTATGGGATACACTTGTATTTTGGCCATACTATGGCTGTTCTTATATCAATAAAAAAATGTATGCATGTAAAGGTCCAATGGCTTTTCTTTTCCCCTGAAACAGGATGTGAAACAGCCAATAAATTTTGCTATAGACCTCTTCTTTCAGGCTTGAGGTTCTTTTATGAGTTATAACTCTATGAAATGGGACCAACAGCTTTACTTCTTTTCCAAAGGAAGCCATACTCAGGATTTGTTTGTAGTGTGATATTTATATATCCTTCTCATAAATTCTAACCATAAGGAAGATCATTGAGAAAAGTCTTCCAAATTGCAAGTTTTATAAATTTTAAAGTATACTTATTTATAGAAACCTGTAATTTAAACTCAAAATAAATAAAGATTTAATTTTTTATGTGAAATGATTTTAAAATTATAAAACATGATAGTACCTAAAATTCAAACCTACTGCACTTATTTAAGAGAAAGAATTTCTTATATAATTTGTGAAACAGGACTGAAAATATAATTAAGATCATTTATGATTGGTCAAACTGAACACTCTTATTGGCTCCATTTACTTATTTAAATGTACCATGATTAACTGATGATGCAGACGAAGATCTGCGAACATGTACTACATTTAAACAAGTAAGTAGAGCCAATAAAAGTGTGTAGTTTGATTCAATCATACTATGATCTTAATTATATGATTAGCTTCTAAATATAAGTTCCAAATAGCATTTCAAGAACTGAATATGTTAAACACTTTTTTCAGGAAGCTTTAAGATAGAAAAGGAAAAGGGATATAAACCATTCATAAGAAGCAGGAAGTATGGTAAAATAAACTGCAAAAATATGAATATATTCTGTTTAATACAAAGTTTACACTTTACAGGAGTGTGACAATTTATAGAAAAGTTTTGATTTTAAAACTTTATTATCACAATACAAATATTTAATGCAAAAATAACTACTGTACAACTTCACTTGCTGGCCAGTGATTAAAATGAAGTCAAATTTTTCATCTTATTATTGAAGTCTAACTAACAAATACCGTTTACCTAAGCTTCTAATATTGATAGCTCTTTATTTTGACTGAAATAATCAAGATTAAATGTTGCAAATCAAACATGAGAATGAAGAAGTAAATATGATGGCTAATGCTCAATTCAGCTTAGCAAGGAATACATTTCATCTTTTATTAGTCTTTTCATTAAATGGAAAATAAAAATGTCTAGTTGGAAAGGTTTAATAAAAAATAATAATAATTCTTAGGTTGTTATTTCAATTAAATATCATGACTATAATAACACAAATGTTTAGAAATTCACACTCCTGAAACAAAAGGCTAAAACTTAATTTGAGTATGTAATTGCTAACTGCATTTCCTATTGCTGGTTTCTTCTAAGCTACATACATACCAAAATACATTTATTTACATTCATATATCTTAACTGAATACACAATTTCTACAGTTTGGAAAAGAAGAAAAAGATTATCTACAGAGAATAATAATAATATCTGTATAATACAAAATATATTCTAAATTTCATACATAGATGTTACGAAACTGTATGATTACTTTTAATTAGCAATTATTCATAAACCCTTTTGCCCTCTCCTTTCCAAAGACCTTTGTTAAGATATTACCAAAAAAAGTAAACTTTTAAGTAATCTCAAACAAAACATAATGAGTGTATTAATGAATATTATTATTATTATTATTTACTACTGTGATTATATATTTTAAACATGACTGTATATTGAGCTAGTTACATTAATAATTACATATCATTTTTAAATCAGTTTGACTGTTTTCGTTGTATGTGATATGACTTGAAACTGACAATGGCTTATATTATTCAGAAATTTTATGACAGCACTTCTTACTTTGGTTATATTTGAGCTCTTCAAAACCATGAAATGTACCATGAAGAGGAAATTTAAGCATGAAATAATATGCCTATGAAGAGAATGGAAGTACTACTAATTATAAAATGAAAAATCAGACTAGTAACCTTGGGGTTTGGAATATATGCTGCTTTCAATATCTCAGCACTGAATATGTAAACTACAAAAGTGAAACTAAGAAAATCCTTGAGTGAATTCCTCATAAATAATTTGTTATATTAAAGGAAAATCCATTCTTTAAAAAGCATATGTTGTATTGATGAGGAAGATTACATCATATTATTTGTGATATTCAAAAGACAAGTTAATAAATTATAGAATGGAACAAGATAAGTAAACTGGATGCAAGAGTCAAAAGTTAAATAAATAATAAAAACAATTTTTAGCACATATGTTTGCATTTCTAAAATAAGTTAACATTCACATACCAGCTATCTTTATTCCAACTATATTGAACTCTGAACCAAATCCTGAGTTTGAAATAGCAGCACTTTGGAAGACAGAAAAAAAAAAAAAAAAAAAAAAACTGAATGGTTTGTATTTGGTACAGAACATGCTGTTACTTATACCACAGAATGTTCCACATCAATGTTTAGGACCAAATCACACACAGATTCATCGAATAAGCACCACATTGAGAGATGATGGAGCTTCTCGCACCTGCCGTAGTTTCTCTCTCCCTCCAAAATTTCTAATCGCATCCATTAACACATCTCTAGGGTTGCCAGCAGGCAATGGGGGCTGACGTGGACGATCAGATACTTTTTTCAACGTCATGGCAAATGGTGGTGGAGGTGGTGGTTGAGTCTGCTCTGATGCATTGCCATTTTGTAATTCCACTGACTTTGTATTTAGCAGTTCTACTGACTTAATAATTTGCCTGCTCTGATTTGCCTTCCAATTTCCAGAAGCAGATTCTGAACGCTGAACCTTGGTGACAGAAATCTGAGGCCTTACAAGTGGTGGATTCTCTCTGTTAGCTGCAGGTGCTGCAAACTGAAAACCTTTTACTACTGGCATCAGTTGTTTGGGTGCTGTAATTCCATTTACTCTCACTATAGATGAGCCGAGTTTGAGATGTTGAGGCTCACGGAAACTTGATGAAGAAGATAGTATTCTGTGCTCTTCATTTTCAGTATTATTTATGCCAACAACAGATGTGTATCGTCTAGGACTGCGCTGAGACTTCTGCTGCTGCTGCTGCTGCTGCTGCTGGAGGAGATTATTAGAACTTGAGCTTCTCTGTCCCATTGAGCTATCCTCTTCTTCAGTCCTTTCTATTTTCCCATACATTGATATGGGTCTTGGTGCTCTAAAACTTGCAGGTGGGCCAAATTTCCTTGCTAATGAGTTGACACCGATAAATATTTCATCATCTTGACTATTTTGTTTCATTTCTGGTTTATCTATATTGTCTTTGGTTGAAGTGACTTCTGAAGTCTCACCATTTACAGAGTTCCAGCCAAGAGTACGCTGAACAAAGGATTTTTTGAGCTCTACTGCTCGTACAATTGGCACTCTGGATGGATCTGTTGCTCCTATACGAACTGGCTGTGGAGTATCTAATGGTTCTTTGTGGCCATTGATACTGACAGAGGAAGATTTATAAGTTGTTGGTGCTGTAGTTGCATGAGAAACAAGTCTCATTGTCAGTTGCATGGGCTCTGTCTTTGCTGGTATTGTTTCAAGCTGCCCATTCTTTTCTTCCTGTCTTATTTCAGAGGCTGCTCCTCTACCACCTACCCTGTAATCACGATCTAGTTTGATGCTCACTTGACTTTTAGGTCTCTCACTCCATGTTGTAAAGTTGATGGCTGGAGGTCCCTGGTAAGAATATCTTTTTATAACATTTGTCTTATCTTCATTACTATCAGATTTTTCTTTATTTAAGTTATCAGTATTTTCTGTTATTCTGATGTTCTCATTACTACTATTACTGGAACTTTCTTGGTTAATGTTCCAACTGTTTCTCTTTTCAATGTTATTGCTCTTGTAACCAGTCTTTTCATTGCTTTGGTAGCTAGGGACAAATGTTTCCTTACTTCGGTAACCAATGTTGGTTCTGTTATCAGTAGAGCTATTATTTTTATTATTAGTAGTAGTAATTGCAGTCTTATCATTGTGACTCAGTGTCACCAGGGTCTTTTTTCTTACTGGTTCAGCTTCTACCACAGTTTTCCCATTCAAGTCTAGTGAATTTTCATAGGAATTTGATCTGAAAACATAAAACAGGAAATAATTACTCATTTGAAAAAAATTATACAGCAGAACAAAGATCATATAGCTCTTTAATCTAACATTTGTGACCAGAAAGCTGGAATATTATACTTATTTATTGCTTTATCTTATTTTCCAATTTTTCCATACCTCTGGAAAGTATTTATGCTTGATGACGTTTCTGAAGCTACCTGTGTCAGTTGTGGTAGAATGCTTCTAAGTACCTTAAAAAACAAATAAAAAAAATCTCAATACAAGTACAAAAGGGAGAAGGAAAATAACTTTAAATGAAATAGTAATGAAGTTAAAGTTTAATTTACCCATAGCAATGCTTTACTAATTTATTTTTAGTTGACAGCATCTTGTGCAAATAAAAGTTCTATTAAATATTTTAACAAATTTTTATTAAAAGTTTTATTTGATTCTGCAAGAATAAATTATGAAAAATAAAATAATAGTTTGATTTACTATAATCAGAAGAGCTCTCAATAATTCATTGAGTACATGCACAGATAAACTGTAATTGCACCTACAGCTTGGAGATTGCATTTAAAAGTTTTGCTGTCAGTTTAAAAGAAAAAGACACTATAAATATCAAACATAAATATAACAGTTTTTTATATGAAGTCATTAGAATCTTTTTGAGATGGAAACAATGAACAATAAGAAAACTGCCAATTATTGCAAATTTTTTAAAAAATACTATCCAACATAATTTATGAACCAATGTATCTGCTTTAATCAATTCTGAAATCAACTACATAGGACTCAGCTCCTGTTCATAGCAACAGCATATTGCAGACTGTAGAATTAATGTTTACACAGGCATTCTTCAGGCTTAGTAAGACAAAGAAATTTAACAATACCATATGAGGTAATAAGTTGGATACATGATCAATTTCACACTTCATTTCTTCAGAAATGAGATTGCTGGCTATATGAGGACAGGCATTGCCATAATGCAGTAAAATATTCAGCAGCTCTGTTTTTGGTGATCTCCCTTGGATTTTATGAATACATTAAGTAGACATACCTATGTATATCACCCAGAGTGACTGTCCTCTGGTCTTTCAATATGATAGTGGCAAATGGCTGCTTGTTGAAAAGAGGGGAGCCATTATTTTTTATCCTATTCCTCTTGGTCTCTTCATCTTTATTGGAGGTCAGTCATTTGGGATGACCCAAGCCAACACCTTGTTAAGATGCAATTAATAAATTGAGATCATATAATCTGTTACAATATCTGAAGTCATCTAGGTATATCTGTTGGTCCTGAAGCATTCGTATGATTTAGTTTTACCTTTTGGTGAATTAATCCCTAAGGCTACTTCAGTAACTTTACAGGCTCTCTTTGCATTTACTATCGTCATAGTTTCCATCATATATTAAGTTTTCTTAGTCATTGTCATGGTGCTTCTTTTTTGATCTAAAGAGATGTTTCCCATTACTGTTTTGACAAATAAGCAGAAAACAGTAACATATGAAGGAGAAATTTCCCTGAATAACTTTGTCAAATCTCAGTTGATTATGATTTCCAAAATCTGCATTTAAAAATCATAAAAAATGATTGCATGAAAATGTTCCTTCTCAAGTTCTATTTTACACATACTGGATTCAAACAACTTCATTGAATATAGGATGCCACACAGTGAAACTATCATAAATGTTGTTGAATTTAAAGGTAAAACTTCTAAAATCATGTCAACATATTAAACTCTCTTGATGTTTCACATTAAAACTTTTTTTTATTAAAAAGTAAGTTGGGACTAATTTCGTGAGTCACTTGCTCACATTGTCAACCAATTGATGACTAATGGATCTCTTCAAGTAGGATGTATACTTGGCTGTGTGTGCTCTGGTGGTTTGTTAATGAACTTGTACAATATGTTGTCTGCTTCTGGTATATCAAAATTCATAAGTCTATGTTCATATTTTTTTATATAAATCTTTTCCCATATACTAAGTTCCTTTGGGTGCTGAACTGCTCTTAGCATTATTATATCTTTTTCTATTTCATGATTTTCATTCCAAAAATGTGTTGCTACTGCCGATTTTTCTATTTGTTTGTATCTGATCTTTCTTCGATGCTCTTTCAATCTAATACCCAAGCTTCTTTTGGTCTTGCCTATATACTTTATATACTTGCCTATATATACTTTATCACACTCCTTACTGTGGATCCTATATATGCCTGAACTATCTTCTTTTGATCTGGGTTCAATTTTGTTTAGATTCAGTAATTTGCCTACACTGTATCTATTTATGGGTACCAAAGCAATGTTGTATTGTTTGAATATTTTTTGAAATTTATGATTGATGTAAGGGTGGTGCATGAACTTTGGTAAGTTTTTTTTGTGACTGTTTTCCAGCATAGGAAATAAGAACATTTACATATTAATGAAATTTCACTTTATTTTTACTCTTCTTAGATGATGATGCATGGAACAGTGTTGGGTGATTAACTAATGAACTATAAAAATAACAGGTGTGCACGTAGATTCTATATTCAAGTCTTTGTGTACATTGTAATTGCAACATAGGATATACTAGAACCTGTACATGATTAAGCAAAGGACCCAAAGCTGTACTATTTGGATTCTTTTGAGTTGAGAACTTGATGCAGATCCCCAATATGTGCAACCATACATCCATGTAGCTATATAAATAAGTACATTAATCTTTTTAAGTTTAAGGGGATGTAACCTAAATGAGTGTTTTACTTGATATATCCTGTTAAGGAATCTTCAAACTAAATTATTTATTTGTACAATCCAGGTTAATTTGTTGTTTAATATACTCCTTGTTATATCCAGAAAATTAAACCTCTTCACCCCACGGAGCAACAAAGTGGTTTGAAATTTTCCTTTTATAAGTGAAATGGATGAATGTGCAATTTTTAAGATGCTGGCTTTAGGAATCAGGTACATATTTGAGACAGTGTAATGGTCCAAGAGCACTTCCTTGTGGTACACTAGATTTTATATTTCTAGTTTGGGAAGTTACATTTATGTATTTCACATAAGGGTTTGAGATATATGAATTATTCTGAAGAATGTATCAAAAGGTAAAATTTTATTTTGAAGAGAAGGCCCCTATATTATATTTATCAAAAGCCTTTTCTGTATCTAAAAGGACCATGACAAATTTCTCTTATTTATTTTTTCAAATGTGTATAGGATGGTATCCACTACTTGTTATAAATGCCATGAACAGGAATGTGAGGGTCTGAATCCAAATTTTATATTAGGTAAAATCATACTAAGCGCATAAGAGGTCTGGATAAAAGTCAAATATCTCTGAAAATATAGGAAAGATTGATTGGGCAGCAGTTTCTATAATTTTGTTTTGTTTTTCAGGTTTTGGAATCATCAAAACAAAAGCATATTTCCCTTTTTAGAAAATAGGTTAGATACAGAATATCATTGTATATTTGAGTTTAAAATACTATAATTTTTTTGAGAAATGCTTTGAGTAATGATTGAACATTAGAGCTTTCTTAGGTGAAATGCATTTTATTATATTTAATACTTGAGCTAGAGTAAAGTAAGTAGAAAAGGGTGACAGTTGTAATGGTTCCATCTCTTCAAGAGTGCACTGATACTGTCAGATCATTTGAAGAGCAATTTCCAGGTGCTGCAGTTCCAAGTCATAACGTGATTCATAAATCAGCAGTATCCACACATTTTAGATGAACTAATGGTTAACTTGGGTGAAAAAGATCCATTTAATTTCTCAAAAAGAAATAAGGGTAATGAGTCAGTTCATAAGCAGATGCAGAAATGCATGGAAAATTAAAGCAGTTCCAGTATCTCCTTATGCGACATGAGTGAGCATATAAATTTTTGAATGAAATTAAAATTTATTAGACTCACACTCCAGTGTTTCTATTACACACAAACTTTTGTGTTGCCGCAATCTAGTGCAATAATCTAACTAGCCATGAGAGATGGTTTATCAATGCAGTCCCAGTCACCATGTTAATCATAGGGAGATTCAGTTCATAAAAGTTCTTATTGTAAGTATTATAAAGTTAACTTAAAAAGCTGTGACTGATTAAAAGAAATAAATTTTGTTTGTTTGTGCAAAAGAATAGCATGATAAATGAAAACAAGTAGATAAAGCATATAAAACAATAAACAATTCTCCAATCAAATTTGAGAACAGCTTATTATTTGGGCTTAGAAATTGATGAAATATTATCTAAGATAACATAGACAATGCAGTAAGTTATATAAAGTCCTTTTGCTAAAAGCTGTATGAAATAGTCTAATTTTATTTTGCATTTTCTCTTTTTCCTCTAATTATTTCTTTAAAAAATACATTTGTTTTTTATTATATTTCAGTTGTTCATTCAATTTTAAAGCATTTTAATTATTAATTATGTATTTCAGAGCTAGAGAATGAAAACAAGTGGTAACACATCTTGCCAGTAGTGTAAGTTTTATATGCATTTCTTTTCATGTTACACTTCTGGCTCATGTATGCACAGAGTGCACTTATGCATGAAAATTTTCCTCAGGCTGACAAATTCATATCAAATATACCTTTAAGCATCTTCATGAAAGTGCCCCTATAATCTTTTGTCTCATGATAGAGCACTTGGATTTTTTTATGTACTTATTTTACCAGCACATTAAGAGGAGTATTTTACATATACAGAAATACCCTTCAAGAACAGTGCAAATCTTTTATAGAAAATTAATTTTTTTTTTCGCTATTTGTTATATAATGCATTTAGAAAATTATGGTAATTTTAAGACAATTCTTCATTTCCATTTCCATTCTGCCCAATCAAATACTAAGATCTATTTATAATAATCCAAACTAAAGATATTTGCCAATGCACTTTCATCGATTCAGCATGACAAATTGAAACTTGAGGAAAGAGAGATAATATTGGCCTTACTGCATAACTGCTACCAACCATAAGAACAAAGAATTATTAGGTCTGGTTTTTATTGCTAAAGAGCTAAATTTTAGGATGTTGTCTTTTGCCAATTATTAGGTTATAACTCTTTGAAACAATCACCACATGGATGAAACACATTCAAATTTAGAGTTGAAATAAATAACTAGAGCTGAAAATATCTCAATGCATTAGTAAATAATTGTTAAGTATCTTAAAAAAAAAAGTAAAATAATTGGAATTGAAAATATCTCACTGCATTAATAAATAATTGTTAATTGTCTTAAATAAAGTGATTATCTTGCAGGCAGTCACAATGAAATATCAACAGTCTTATTTTTAATCCCTTAATAAATTTTACTTGTCTTATTTGAAAGAATAAGAAAGAAAAGGGTTTTATGGAATATGGAATAGATATGATATATTCTTCATGATTTTGTAATGTATTAAAATATACAGTGCTAACAAAAAATATATTAAAATATTGCTAGAATTTTGATGAATTAATAGAAATGCTGATTTATATAATGGTTGCCCAAATGAAATTAAGACATTTGTGCATAGCTTAACTATGCACTGCTTTGTACTTGCTCTTTTTTTTTTTTTTGAACAGTGTTTAATGCCCGTTTTTACTACTGAGGCACCACAGGGGGTGGACACTGATGATACATGAAACGAAATGATATATTAGGAAAGGATTTTTTAAGGAAGGAAACGTTCCAGGCCAAGTTTAGGTACCACCCCGGTTTTGCCATTTATGAGGACTGAGGAAAACTTGGATAAAAACTCAGTCAGGGAGGACAGTCCTGGAACCCCAGACCTCCTGCTCACATGCCTTAACGACCTCGGCCATCCGAGCAGTTTGTACTTGCTCTGGTAGGAGGTGTTGTATGTAAGAAAGAAGACTGGTATGATGTGATAATGCAGCGTGTTGTTTACATGTGCAGAGGCATATTGATCTCAATATGTTCACCACATGGATTCACCTAAATCAGCCCAGCAGGCAGTAATTAAATTTTTGAAGGCAGGAGGAGTTAGTGGAGCTGAAATTTATCACCCTATGAACAATGTGTGTTTGTCAAACCAGCACAGTGTTCAGACGATATGGTAAATTTTGTGACAGATGTATGTGTACTGAGAACATGTCAAGACCTAGCCAAGCTGACTGGAACATCACCACCCAACAGATTGCAGAAACATTGTCATTGAACAAAGGAACTGTTCATACCATTATCAATGGTTGAGATACCACAAGATTTGAGTGCTGTAAGTTTCTAAGTGTTGGCAAATGGATACTTGAATGGAACATCTGCTGCTTTACCAGAAGAGGGGAATCATTTCTTTAAAGATTAGTTCCACGGTCAACCATGGATGATGGGACACTTGCTTGAACAGACAAAGTGACTGTGTGTCACCCATGTATCAGTATTAATTCCTGTATGTTCATATATTGCAACCAATAAATCATTAGGGAAAAAAGAACAGTCTCACTTTCATTTGGGTAAACCATATATATGTGAAATGTAAATTTTAAGAATAAGTTACATTAAATTCAATTTTAGAAATACTAAGAACTATTCACTTAATATGAGGAGGATGAATACCTGGAGAGATTGCAGTGGAACATCACTTGGTGCATTTGCTTGGAGCTGTTCCTGGAGCTGAAGAAACTGTTGCATCAAACGCTGTTCATTTCCAATGTCTAGATTGCTTGTTGCTTTTCTGAGTTTAGAGCCTTGCCACTGTTGTTCTTCTTCTGCTAATGCTAAATTTCCAGTTGATTTTGTTCTGCTCACATAAGAGGAAGCACTACTTCCCCCAGAGAGCAGCTGCATTGCTGGTGTTGCATTTGCCTCAAGTGAAATGTATGATGTAGATCTTTTAACAGGGGAAGCAACAGAGATGCCTTCATCGTTGGCATTAAAAGAATTTGCTCTGGAAAGTTTTGTTGCTGTGGAATTCAAATAAATTAAGGATGTGCTTCCCCCAAGTTTTCCTGATGACCACCTGTTATTCTCTTCTTCATTTAACATTTCATATGCTGCATCATGTGGTCTTTGGTATGTAGTGATTATAAAGTTAGACAAATGATTTGTCTCTGAAGCTTCAGAAGTTAAATCTTTGGACTGCCTCGACTGTGTTTGTTTTTCTATTACTTTTTGTGCGGATACTGGCTTTCTTTCCAGTGCTGTTACATTAGGTTTAAAATATTTATTTTCAGATTGTTGAGAAATATCTTTCCTTATATTTGGCACTAATGGTTTGTTGCTAACAGTTTCAGATTGCCCTCTTTTTACAGTTTTATTTGCAACATATGTTGCTTCCTGCTCCTCCAATTCTTTCTTTTTAGAAGCTACCAATGCTGAATCAGTTTGTTTATTTAAATATACTTCTGAATGTATGATATTTGATTTTACTTCTGTTCTCATTGGTTCAGGACAAACCTCTGAAATATGTGACAGTTCCGTTCTAGAACCATGAGAATCTTCCTGTATTTTAATATCTTTCTTCATTTTCCTATTTTCTGTTATTTCCTTTACTGTCACAGTGGGAGCCAAAGAACTGAACTGTTCATCATTTACTCTGGTAGCAGAAGTGGAACTCACACTTTCTGCCTCATTTTTCCCAGAATTTTGCTTCTGAGTGGCTTCACAGCCTCGTACTGTTTCTGCAGCTGATTCTCGGAACACCTGTAAAACAGTTACTTTTTAATTTTTAGCAAAATTCTTTATATAATGCTGGTATGACTAGCATATGCTCATTCTAAATAGGGCTATAATTTGATTTACAAAGAAACAGCAAAGATAATAAATGAATTTAAAGAACATTACTTCAGTTGTACATATAAACAAAGTTAATATATAGTGCTATAAAAGAAAATTCTTATGGATTAATAAAAGAAATTCTTAAGCATCTTAGTCAGTATATACAGTTATTATTTACTTAACTTCAGTATAATGGGTAGAGAGTACTAAATATCGGCTCACTTTATGGCTGACTATAACAGAATTTGCACCTATGAAAAATAGCTTTATTACTTCCTCAGCCTAGCAAAGTTTAATAATACTGTTTTTTTTTTTTTTATGGTTTTTGTCACCCAACTCATGGAGTTGACAGTCAGAGCAGTAACTAATGGCAAAGCAAAATGTATAATATCCATGCAAGTTCTTGCAATTACAACTACAATAACACCGAAAATATGCATATACTTTATGATAGAGATGTTATTCTGCTATCCACACATTTCTGGCATCTTTTTAGGAAATTGTCAATCACATACATCAGTTCCTTTTCAAAACTGAGTCGCCTTTCTTGCCTGATATATGTATATTTTCCCCAGTTCTTCTAATATATGGATTTATTCCATAAACTGTATGTTTCAGCTTCACCCATAAATAAAAAAGTCATTCCTGTATCTCAAATAAGTGTACTTACGAAGCTGTTGAAAAAGAAGTTCAACAATTTACGAAAACTTCACACCAAAAATGTACCCAAAAAAGTTACACAAACCACAGAGAACGTAATTAATATTTCAAGCACCACATTTTCAAACAACGAACTAAAATTCCTAAACCAAGGCCTAAAAACATGTGTAGGTTTCTCCAAAAAAATAGAAGATTACATCGCGGATATTAATATAGCCACCAATGAACTGAAAGAAAATGAAAAATCGTTTATCAAATTGAAATGTACAAAAACCTTAGAGAAAATAAAAAACCAAAGTAAATTCAACAATTACATAAACATAATAAAACAACTAAAAGAAAAACCGGTAGTATTCACAAAAACAGATAAAGGCAATAAAATCGCCATATTGAACCAAGAAGACTACATAAACAGGATAGAAACCATGTTAAAAGGTCAAGATTATAAACCAATTACAGAGAATCCACTAAAAACCTGCACTAAAAACTTGAATAAAACATTAGATGAAATAAAAATACTGTCCACTACCGAAAAACGAAAACTCACACATAGCAACCCAGTTTTACCTAGAATGTATGCACTTCCTAAATTACACAAAAAAGACAACAGCATGAGACCTATAATCAATAATATCAATTCACCAACATACTTGTTAGCAAAAAAATTAACCGACATTTTCAAATCCTTGAAAAAATACCAAAGTTTGAGTGTCAAAAATTCACAAGATTTGGTAGAAAAAATACAAAATTACAAAATTACAGCAGAAAATATAATGGTATCGTTTGATGTAGAAGCCTTATTCCCAAGCATACCAAAAGATACACTTATGCTAATGTTAAAGAAATGGTTAAAATCCTTAGATCTACAGACACAAGAAATTGAAGACTTGATAAAACTTACGAACATTTGCATTGAACAAAATTACTTCATTTTCAATAAAAAATATTACCAACAAGTCTCAGGACTAGCTATGGGAAACCCGTTATCTCCATTTCTAGCAGATTTTTTTATGAGTTCATTTGAAATGCATATCACCAAAGCCTTCCCTCTAATCTTCAAAACATGGTATAGGTATGTGGATGACATATTTGCAATAATTCCGAAAAAACATACAATGGATGCACTAAAACTTCTGAATTTGCAGCACAAATCTATAAATTTCACCATAGAGGAAGAAAGAAGGGGATATCTCCCCTTCCTAGATGTAAAAATCATAAGAAATGAAAACTATCTTACATTTGGAATTCATAGAAAGGATACTCACACAGAAAATTACATAAAAAATGACAGTTTTAACCCCATTCCACATAAATATGCAGTGTTTTATAGTTTAGCACACAGATTAGTTAACATTCCACTCACAGAAACAGAGTACAAATTGGAATACCAACATATCATAAAGATAGGAGAAACTAATGGATACAACAAAGACACAGTAATAAAAATCATCAATAAAACCAAAAAACAAAAGGCAATAAGAGATGTTTCCACTCTTAAAAGTGCCAAAGAAAGGTACAAATTCAAAAGTTTCACATATCACCCAATTTATCACAATAAGTTCAAAAAGATATTCAAAGAACAAGGAATTATGTTAGCCCCAAAGAACAATTTTAATATAAAAAACTTATTAGGTTGCAGAGTAAAGGACTACATGCCAACAGAACAAAAGTCAGGTATTTATGAAATAGAATGTGCAGATTGCGACAAAAAATACATTGGAAAAACGAAGAGGAATTTGGGAATCCGGAAAAAAGAACACTTCAGAAATATTCGCTTAAAACAAATTGATAAATCAGCAATAGCAGCGCACTTTTGGAATAAAAATCATGAAATTAAATCAGAGATAAAACTACTTAAACAACTTCATAATGCAATAGAACTTTCCACTTGGGAAAACATTTTCATTACAAAAAATAAGGATAATTTGATGAATTTCGATATCCCTCCATTGGATGAACTCAGCAAATTCCTAATAATACCAACAGATGCCGCCACAAGAACATCAAGAGACCCAACCGCCACGTTTAACGACAGTTTGTCAACAGGCTGAAGATGGGAGGGATCGCTCCCGAAACATATGTTCCAAATTTATGTAAGTGAATGGAGTTAGTGTGAAAAAAACTGTATACATTGTTTATATATATCATTCCTGTATGTTTCTGCATTTATGGTATTTTCAAAAAAGATAACACCTATAATTCTGTATGCATTTATTGCACACCATATACCCATTTTCTTCTTGTGCAAAGAGGTATGTGCATACAATGAGGTTTTTCTGTACTCCACTACCTGTTATTTTGCATTCCAAGCATGACCACGTAATTGCAATGATGCCTCATGAGTAAAGAATATCAAGCTTGGATTGATTATTCAATCATTTAATTAAGATCACTATATATTGAGTCAAACTACACACTCTTATTGCTCCACTTACTTGTTTATAATATGTAGACTAGTTTTGCAAATCACTGTTTGCATCCTCAGATAACAGTTGACCGCTGGATTATTTGTTATGCTGTGGGAATAGGTATTCTGCTCTGGTGGAGGTGTGATGAACTTAAAGTTTATGTTTTCATCCCCAGAAGTGTCGAAGTTCATTAAACTGTCTCTGCATTTGTGAATATAGATTTTCTTCCATATTGCTAATTCTGTAGGTTCTTGTACTGATTTTAATAGTTTGCTTTATTCACTATGTCATGGTTTTCTGTCCAGAAATGAGATGCTACTGCTGATTTCTCTATTTCTTGTATTTCGTTCCTAAAATGTTCTTTTAACCATGTGCCTATGTTTCTTTTTGTTTTTCCCGTGCAAATTTTTTCACATTCTGCACAACTTATTTTGTAAACACCGGCTTTTTTCTCTGATAGAATACTGTCATTAACATTGTCTATCAGGAGATTTTTAACATTAAATCTGTTTACAGGTGCCAACCTGATATTAAAATGTTTTAGAATATTTTGAAATTTTTGCATAGTTCATATAAAATTTAAAATAATATCAAATAAAAATTAGCTTATCTTTTCCTATTGAAAGTGTTGTGGTTTCTTTAACAAGGTTTTTTTCTTCTTTAATTTCTGTACTTTTGGTGTACTAGTACTTTTTAAAACTATATTTAATCGCTGTTCTTTCTATTTGTTTGCATTCTTTAAAATATTCTTCTTTGGTAATTTGTAGGTTAACTAGCCTGTATGTTAAGTTGTTGATCACTGCATGTTTGTTTGTTTTGGGGTTCAAAATGTCAACTTTGATGTGATTGTCTACATGCGTATTCTTTCTGTATATTCCAAATTGCAAGTTTCCTTGATGCTTCATTATTTTAATGTCCAAGAATGGTGACATGTTATCTGTTTCCATTTTGTATGTGAATAATATGTTTTTATCTCATATATTCAGAAGTTTTAAGGCATCATCAATGAGTTTTTTGTTAACTATGGCAAATATATTGTCAACATATCTGTACCAAATTTTAAATATGTATGAGAATGCTGAGTTGATGTGTGTTTCAAATCTGCTCATGAAAGGGTTAGCTAGAAATGGAGATATGGGACTGCCCATTGTAAATCCTGATTGTTGTTTGTAGAATTTGCCTTTGAAAGAAAAGTAGGATTGATTTATGCAAATTCTGGTAAATTTTATGTATTCTTTTATGTGTGCATCATTAATTCCACTTTTTCTTAGCCAATCATGCAGATAAATTAGGAGTTTGTCTCTAGATATGCCTGTAAACAGTGATATGTCAGAAGGTTATAATTTTATATCCTTAATTTTTTGTATTAACTGAAATAATTTGTTCATGCTCCTGCTTTGAAATTTTGTGTCTTGAATCTATGAGCTAGCCATTTTTCTAAATAGTATGAAGGAGTATTGATATTATTAACAATGGGTTGCATATCATTACCGGTCCTGTAAATTTTTGCTGTTGTTGAGTTAATTTGTTTAATTTTGTATTTTGTTTCTTTTGGGATAACTGCATGTTTCAGAGAAACCTTAACTGAGTTAATACATCCTTTTAATGGGCCTGAATGAATCTGTACATAATCTCTCTTATTTAGCAATTTTTGCATCCTTGTATTATAGAACTTCATTATCTAATATTACTATTCTGTTCTCTTTGTCGGCTTTTGTATAAATTACATCTTTATCATTTAACGATTTTATTGTGTTCCTATATATCTTTGTTTGCTGATGCTTTCTTTTCATTTATATTTTTTAAAACCTTTTCTCATCTGATTGTGACTATTTCTTTTTCTTTATTGTTTAATCCTTCAATTGCCACTTCTAAGTCTACCAAATAATCTTCTTTATTACTGCAGTATTACAGTATTACTGCACTTGTACTGCAGTACAAGTTTTTAAGCCTTTATTTATAGATGCTAATTCTTCTTTCTTCACACTTTCTTTTGATGGATTTTCCACATAATTCTGTTTAGGTTCTGGATTTTTAGATTTCTGAGGTTTTTGATTTAGATTTCTAAACTTGCTTTTTTTGATTGCTGAAATTTTTGTCTACCAGATAGTGTATATGTTCTAAAGCTATGCTGATTAAGTTATCCCATACTAGGTTTCCCAACCTCTTTGAAATCTATAAGTGTTTTTCATATAGCTTAAGATCTATATTTTCCAGTTTTGTTCTTTGGTTTACCTTTTCCATTTGCAATACATTTTTCTCAGTTGCTAATTGCTCCCAACTATAACAGTTATACTTAATGGTTCTCTGCATGAAATTTGGGCATATTTTATGTTTTAGGCATAGGTTTAAAAAATGAATATTTGCTGAAATTTTTTCTTTTAATCTTATACACTCTTTGATGTCTTTTTTCAAGTTATGGAAATTGCAGTTGAAGTCACTAAGGTTATTGTATCTTTCATCAGTATCAACCATCTTAGAATAGTTTACAATGAATTTATCCATGTCAACTGTTGCTTGTGGGCTCAAAGGCATATTTATTAACTGAAAATGTTAATTAGAACTTGTACAGTGAAGCTAATTATATAATTAAGTCAATAGATTCCAAACACTACCAAAATTTCAAAGCAGGAGCATGAACAATTCATTTCAGTTAACAGAAAAAATTAAGGATATAAAATTACAACCTTCTGATACATTTATGTTCTCCATGTAGAATCACTGTTTCCAAGTATACCTAAAGATATAATCCTAATTTATCTGCATGATTGGCTAAGAACAAATGGAATTAATGAAGCACACACATAAAAGAATACATAAAACTCGCTGAAATTTGCATAAACCAATCCCACAACTCTTTCAAGAGCAAATTCTATAAACAACAATCAGGACATACTATGGGCAGTCCTTCATCTCCATTTCTAACCAACCTCTTCATGGGCAACTTACCTCCTACACCCAAGATCACGGGTTTGAGCCCGGCCGGGACCGATGGATTTTTTCGGGCGTAAAATCCTAAGTATGGCTTCCTTCAGAAGGGAAGTAAAGCCGTGGGTCCCGTGTCGTACATTTACGGCACGGAAAAGAACCTCAAGCCTGAAAGAGAGGCTTCTGAGCAAAATTTGTCGGCCGTTTCACGCAATGAGTTGAATGGGATGCTGATGACCTGAGATGTTAAAGAGCGTTCATAAATAAATCAATCAAAAAAAAAAAATCTTCATGAGCAGATTTGAAACCACATCAACTCAGCATTCCCATACATATTTAAAATTTGGTACAGATATATTGACAATATATTTGTCATAGTAAACAAAAAAACTCATTGATGATGCCTTAAAACTTCTGAATATATGAGATAAAAACATATTGTTCACATACAAAATGGAAACAGATAACATGTCACCATTCTTGGACATTAAAATAATGAAGCATCAAGGAAACCTGCAATTTGACATATACAGAAAGAATATGCATGCAGACAATCACACCAAGCTGAGATTTTTAACCCCAAAACAAACAGACATGCAGTGATCAAGAGCTTAACACACAGGCAAGCTAACCTACAAATTAGCAAAGAAGAATATTTTAAAGAATGCAAACAAATAGAAAGAATAGTGATTAAAAATAGTTTTAAAAAAGAATTAGTATACAAAAGGTACAGAAATTAAAGAAGCAAAACATTATTAAAGAAACCACAACACTTTCAGTAGGAAAAGATAAGCTAATTTTTATTTGATATTATTTTAAATTTTATATGAACTATGCAAAAATTTCAAAATATTCTAAAACATTTTAATATCAGGTTGGCACCTGTAAACAGATTTAATGTTAAAAATCTCCTGATAGACAATGTTAATGACAGTATTCTATCAGAGAAAAAAGCCGGTGTTTACAAAATAAGTTGTGCAGAATGTGAAAAAATTTGCACTGGAAAAACAAAAAGAAACATAGGCACATGGTTAAAAGAACATTTTAGGAACGAAATACAAGAAATAGAGAAATCAGCAGTAGCATCTCATTTCTGGACAGAAAACCATGACATAGTGAATAAAGCAAACTATTAAAATCAGTACAAGAACCTACAGAATTAGCAATATGGAAGAAAATCTATATTCACAAATGCAGAGACAGTTTAATGAACTTCGACACTTCTGGGGATGAAAACATAAACTTTAAGTTCATCACACCTCCACCAGAGCAGAATACCTATTCCCACAGCATAACAAATAATCCAGCGGTCAACTGTTATCTGAGGATGCAAACAGTGATTTGCAAAACTAGTCTACATATTATAAACAAGTAAGTGGAGCAATAAGAGTGTGTAGTTCAACTCAATCATACAATTTTCTTAATTATATGATTAGCCTCACTATACAAGTTCGAATTAATGTTTTTAGTTATTCAATCATTGTTCCGTAACATCCAATTACAGGCATTTATCCGAGCTTCAGGATCCCCTGCTTGTAATTCATGGACATCAACATTGTATACTTTAAAGTTTAAATTGACTGAATTTTAGTAGATTAACTGATGCATGTGAAAGACAATTTTCTAAAAAGATGCCAGGTGGATGTAACAGAAGAACATTTCTAACATTGCTATCATAAGCTATGGGCTTATTTTCATTGAAATTATAGTAGTAATTACAAGAACTTCTATCAGTGCATGGATATTAGCTCCACTTTAGTGAGAGTTACTGCTCTGATTGCCAACTTGCATGCTAAAAAAACGTGAAAAACCGTGAGAGGCTGGGTATCATATAGATTAGCTGTTATGTTTTAAAGCAAGCACTATTTTATAATGTCAGCATATTTGATTTGAAAAGTGCAAATCCTACTATGCAAAACTTCTAAGCAATCAACCAGCAAATATTTCCTACTATATATACATTTCAGGATTATCAAACATAAAAGTATAAAATAATTTCCAATCAAAATTTTTCTAATCTCTTCCGAGTATAAATATTTAGAGCACACTTTATGGTTTCACTTACATGGATTAAAGAGTGTTCTAAATATTTCAACTCAGAAGACATTACTAATGCAAGTTTGACTGTGTTTGATTCCAAATTGATTTAATGCGGAAAATTTTTCTGTTATTGAATGCAGTCTTCAGATGAATTTGCTTCTTAATTTTGAAAAAATGCTCCAATAGTAATTAATTTTAATAGTGGCCAGTCTTATACGGGGTGATCCACAATATTCAGGACTGGTGCTGCCATCTCGACAGTAGTTGTAGTAGAGTTTTGTACCACTTGGTGGCACAGTAGCACATCAGATGAGTGAATGTTTAAAGTTTCATGCAGCTGAGTAGATGTGTTGAGGTTCTATAGTACTTTTCATGATACTCTGTGTGTAGTGCGTAGCGATTTTACGATGAATCCAAGATTAGAACAGAGAGTGTGCATCAGATTCTGTGCAAATCTCCGGTAAAATGCTATGGAGACCCTCACAATGATTCAACAAGTATTTGGGGGACAAAGCATGAGCTGTACATGTATGTTTGAGTGGCATGCTCGGTTCAGGGCCGGCCGTACAGCTATTGAAGATGATGATCACACCAGTAGGCCTGTCAGCTGCACAATGCCTGATATTGTTGCTAAAGTTTAACACATCGTTTGTGAGGATCGACGTCGAACCATTGATGACCTTGCTCATAAATTGGTTATGGGACATGCCAACTAATTTTAACTGATAAATTGAGCATGCATCATGTCGCTGCAAAATTTGTGCCAAGGATCCTGAAGCTGATCAGAAGGCGCAGCGTGTTGCAGTTTGCACGGAGCTTCATTAGGCCGTATCCGATGACCCAACCTCCTTGTCCAGGGTCATCACACGCGACAAGAGCTGGATGTATGCTTAGGACCCTGAGACAAAACACAATCCTCCCAGTGGAAGAGCCCAAACTCACCAAGATCAAAAAAAGCGAGACAAGTGAAGAGCAAAGTCAAGGGCATGCTCCTCCTTTTCTTTGATGCCTAGGTGATTGTGCATAAAGAATTCATCCCACCAAATCAAACAGTGAATTCCATGCACTACTGTGACATTTTGCGACGACTCCGTGAAAATGTGTGGAGACAATGGCCCGAACTTTGGTGACAAGGTAACTGGCTGTTGCATCACAATAATGCACCCTGTCACAATTCCTTGTTCACCAGGAGCTTTTTGACAAAAAACTACATGATGCTTGTCCTCCACTCACTGTACTCGTTGTACTCACCTGATTTGGCTCCCTGCGACTTTGTTCAATTTCTCAAACTGAAAATCAAGTTGAAAGGACGTTGGTTTGACACCACTGAGAGGATTCAAGAAGAAATGCAGTCTGTGCTAAACACCCTCAAAGAACATTACTTCCAAGGTGCACTTGGAAAATGGCAGAATCGCTGCGACCAGTGTATACATGTGGAAGGGAACTACTTTCAGGGTGACGGCAGTCATTAGTCTCAAAGTAAGTGTTTGACCAGATGGCAGCATCAGTCCCGAATATTCTGGATACCATCTCGTATATATATATTCCTGGTATTAAAAAAATGCACTATATATTTATTTCTTGCTAACTGCCTTAAAATTATACTGAAAAGACCTACTAATGCTTGTTTGAAGTGTACTTTGATCACACGATGGGACATGGAAAGATGTACAACTTGCTTACCTATTTGGAAACACTTTATATAAAAATAATTATCAACAAATGTATGTTCCTTTCGGGAATGTAAGAGATGCAACAGAGAAAGCACATTCAAATTGCATTACTGCACTATGACCTTTTGCAAAGATTGTCATTACTCACTTTATTTTTAAAATCCTTTAATGTTCATAAGCAGCACATTCCAGTGAGCTGCAATGCAAGATGCCATAAATATGTCATTCAGAATTAAATTATTTTAGATACCACTGGATATTTTACATGGTTTATTTTTTATCATTGATTTATGCACTATAGTGCAAGGGAAGAATTTAAAGGCAGTTTGGATTAATGCAACTAGTATGGACTGTTATCTTGAGCTTGCTTTCTTTTGGCAAAGGCCACATCTCAGAACTTGATGTTTGCATATCTTGTAGACTGGGAAGAAGTTCATCAACAGTAGGATAAAACATTTGCAGTTCCAAGTTATGAAATTCTTCAGTGAAAGCACAAGATATAAGATCATATGGAACTGCCAGTTTATGATCAAAAATTGCCCATGCCATTAGTTTTATAACTAAAAGAACTACAAATGATATGAAAGCATTTTGCATAAAAGTACAGCTTTATTAATTTTCTTGGGGTGAATTATTGAGCTGAAGATGATAATGGTACTTCTTGATAAATCATTAGTTACAAAAAGCTATGTAATCACCTGCGTATCAGCAAGCACAACAGTTTCTCCTGCATCGGTTGGTGTTGGTGAGCCTGTTGTATCACGAAATGCTGAGGGAGGAGCAGGCAGTTGATATTCCCAATCTTCCAGCTCACTGGCAGTAGGTGATAGAGGTGGAGGTAAACCATTAAGTTGTTCTTGTTCTTCTTCCTGGCGGATCACAGCTTCTAGTTCTGTCACACTTTGGAAGGCTGCATCTACTTGATTCACAGCATCATCCACTTCTGAATCATAAACAAAAACCTTATTCTATTAGAAGTTTATCTTATAAAGTGATTCTACTTTATTACTTAAAAAACAACAAATAATGACAATATCTTGTATCTGTTAATAGTGTGACAGAGTTTAGGATTTAGAGTTCCCTGAAGGAAAATATGAAAAGAAACCAAATTTAATTGCATTGCATCTACTAGGCTAAATGATAGTTATGATATGCATAATCATATAGTTAACTGCAGATATAGTATAAGCATGCCCTTTGGAGAAAGGGGGTGGGGAAAAGTCATTGCCAGATTCTATGCATCAATCAGAAACCTTTAGGGATGCTTGTGAAAGCTGTAATCACAAGCACATGCAGCCAGTGCAGTATGTACATTGCCTGTAAATGTAATGGTCACAATTATAAGCATTTGGAAAGAGAACCTTAGTGAAGAATAGCAGTGGCTGAGGGATTTAGAAGCCATTGCTCTTCTGTGTAAGCTCCTGGGTTGAAATCCCACACATTTTTGTTTTTGTTTACTATTGGTTTTATAAGTATACATAGAACATTATTGCCTAAATATAGTATATTTTAATGTATTATTTTAGTTTTATGACATTATCTATGCATACATACAACTGTAATCACAATAATCTCTTCTGAGTCGAAATATTTACAACATTCTTTATGGTTTCACTTACATGAGATTTACTCTGGACATGGTTTGTGGAACATTTGTCCATATATTATCAGAACAAAAACTTCCAATTAGTAGGTTTAAAAATGAACTTGAGCAGGAACAGGGAGAAGAATTAGAAATGCAAGAATGCATAAGAGAGTTGGAATCTTGAATAAATGAACTACAACATCAATTAAACTAGAAGAACTGCAAAATCAAAGATTTCCATGATGAATGATATGAGGTATTTACATCCCCAAAAAGGGTGAACAACTTCATGAAGTTATGTTGAAAGAAAAAGTGAAAACCCTTGAAAAATGTGTTTCTACTCAACAGCCAAAAATAAGTGCTATGTAATAGGAAAAGGATTCATTAACAATGAAGGTTGCAAAATTGGAGGGCCAGTGCTTGTTTTGCCAAATAAAAGCAAGGGAATCTATTGCAAACTGCTTAAGGAAGACCTCAAAGAAAAGGAGCAGCAGTTGAATCATTTGCGTGAAGTTTAACATCTTCAGAATTATATTTGAGAAATGAAGCCTGCACGCAGTAGACAAAGCTCTGACTTTTGACTTCTTATCTACTGAAAAATGCATATCTACAGCATGCAGCAGTGCAGAGGCTTTGGAAAAGGTAATTAATCTTTAGCTTTAGGAAAAGAAAGAAGAATTAATTAAAATTAAAGGAGACATTGCAAACATATATAAAAGAAGCAGAGAAACAGCAGCAGGAAGTATGCAGTCTTTAAGAACAGGTGAAAGAAGTAAATTCAGATTTAATGAAAAAGGTGGAGGAACTGGGTACAGCAGAAGAAAAACGTATAGCTTTGCATTCTGAGCTTACTAACACGAATTTCGAGCTTAATAAACATTTTTATGCATCAGATAAACTTAAATCAGATCTTAATGAGCTGCAGCAAAGGTATTAGGAATTACATGCTAGCTTTAATACTCAAAATGCAAACTTCATTAAAGTAAAAAATGATGCTGAAGAAACAAAACATTTTAGAGGAAATATCATATGAATGCAGCAATTTACTTCATGAAAATCTGGAACCCAAGTAAAGAATAGAATTTGCAGAATTGTAAAAAAACTGGTGGATAGGAAAAGTATTATTTCCAGGCCTAACCTCAAAATCGTCAACCTCTCTAAAGATACTTTTAATTCAGAAGAAATGAAATTTCTAAATGAAGGTATTAATACATGTGTAGGTTTCTCATGTTATCTAGATGAGTATATAGCAGATATAGAGTTGGCAATAGAAAATTTAGACATAACAAACAAAAATTTTGTTAGGAAAACATCGGAAAAAATGCTATAGGAATTTAGAAATAATAACTTTGGCCCAAATCTTATCAACAACTAACAAAAGCTCTTAACAATAAAGATTGATTTACACAAAGGTTGATAAGAATAACAAAATTGTTATTTTAGATAAAGAAGACTATAAGCAAAGAATGCAAGATTTGTTTAGTAGTGACGAATTTGTCGAAGTCAGAACAGACACATTATATAAATGCATTAAATCCATGGAAGAAGTTTTGGAAAATAGTACCCTAATTCCAAAAACAGATCATTATAAAATTAAAGCCCACTACCCATCTTTAGCCTGGATATATGACCTTCTGAAGATCCACAAACCTGGGAGAAGTATGAGGCCAATTAGTAATAACATAAATATCCCGCTTGACCATTTATCAAACCGGTTATCATTACAGTTCCATATTCTAACAAAATTTGATACCTTAAGTTTAAATACTCCATGGACTTCATCCATAAAATTAAAGATAAAAAATTATCACTGCATGACACACCGACTTCTTTTGATGTCAGCATATCAAAGAATACATCGAATTCACTAAGTTGTGCATAAATCAAGCATTTTTTATATTTGAGGACAAGAGCTGACAATGTGGTCAAATGTTCCACGAAATATGTCCTGAGTTAATCTCATTAAATGAAACCATAAAGAGTGTTCTAAATAGTTTAACTAAGAAGAGATTATTGATGTATGTTTCATTGTGTACAATTCCAAATTGATTTAATATTGAAAAAACATAATTACAAACTAATGTATTGTTTACAAATAACTAAGTAAATACATACAAAAAGGTTTATTTTCTAAAGTGAAAATACACAGAAATAAACAAAAATTGATATCGTGTATGAATATTCAGAATGTATAACTGCCCTCAAGGAGGGGCATAGAATCCCTACTGAAGGACGACTTGGGTAGCGATTATGATGTGAGCATTTTAAAGCCAAGTGCTGGATTTGCTGGTGTCACAAAAGACTTGGGGAAAACTAACTGCTAATTTCAGTAAGAATGATCATGTTGTAATTGTTGGTGGTGCAGGTAATAGCCTTGATATAGATAATTATCAGATTGAGCAAGATCTTGGTGTCATCAGCACTAAAAGCAGGCATACCAATGTGAAGTTTCTGAGACTGTTAGATAGGCATGATAGGCCTCAACTTCATAGGAGGGTGCATAGTATGAATCTGAGGCTTGAGCATGCATTGATGACACCCAGAAACTCCCACATTTGTATGATAGATGTAAATTACCTAGATAGAGATAATTTTACTCTACATGGCCTGCACTTAAATTCTAGAGGCAAAAAGCAGTTTTCGCTCCTTATTGCTGACAGAATCAAGGGTAAGATTCCTGTTGTTATAAATAGTTCAAGGTCCCATTTTTTAGGATAAAGACACCTGATCTAGGCCAGAAATTCATCAAGTCAAACTTAATAATAGTTAATATTAAATCAAATGAAAATCGTATCATTGATCATGATAGCACAGAAAAATGAAGTAAAATTGAATAGTATTTAGCAAGCAATAAAAAATCTCTATATATTTCATCAAAACGTTAGAGGACTTAGAAGCAAAACAGATGAATATTAAACAGCTTAACTTGTGACAATATAAGACCTCATATTATCTGCCTATCTGAACATCATTTGAAACAACAGGAATTATCACAATTGTCATAACATGGTTATTATCTGGGAGCAGGAGCTTCAAGGAAAAAACTAAATAACAGAGGAGTTTGCATTTATGTCAGGCAGGATGTACCATATAAAACATTAGATGTATCAAAATTTAATTCAGAACAGGACATTGAACTATGCATAACCCAATTGGATAGCAACAATACAACAATAATTATAATTGTTATTTATCGCTCACAGTTGGGAAACTTTGAAACTTTCTTGATGAAGCTTGAAGATACCTTAAACTTTTATTTAAGTCTAAGCATGAAATAATTATATGTGAGGACGTAAATATTGATTACTTAATGCCAAGTGTAAGAATGAATCGACTGAATTCCCTTCTAACTGCATATAATATGGTGCATACAATTAACTTTCCCACCAGGATTGATAAAAACTCTAGTACAACAATAGATAATATATTTTTAAATTCAGACAAACTGTCATATTGTTCTGTGTCTTAATTGATCAATGGTCTCTCTGACCATGATGCTCAAGTAATAATGAAAAAAAATTCTACAATAAAACTCAAAGAATATTATAGATATATAAAATATAGAGATATTAATGATGCTAACCTCAGTAAAATGGCGGAGACACTTCAACAAGAATTGTGGAATAGTGTCTTCAGTGCAAATGATGTTAATAGTAAATTCAACAATTTTTTACAGATTTTTTAATTGCATTTTGAAGCATATTTCCCACTAAAAATTTAAAAAAGACATTATAATATAATATAAAGCAGGGAATGGTTAACTCAAGGAATTAAAAAATTTTGTCAACATAAAAGACAATTATATTATGAGCAAAAGCTCAGTAAAGACTCTAAATTAAACATATATTTTAGAAAGTATTGTAAGATACTTAGGAAAGTCATAAAAGCAGCGAAAGGCCTCCATTACCAAACACTTATCACTCACTCAAAAAACAAAATAAAAACTACTTGGAATATAATAAAACAAGAAAAAGGCAAAAATTTGCAACAAGATGATGCAATAATCTTAAGCATTAACAATCAAGAGATACAACACCCTGATACAATGTAGCAAATGTGTTTAATAATTACTTTTTTGTGTAACAAAACATTTAAATTTATATTCTGGTGATAAAAGAGATGCTTTAAAAATTTTACAATCATCAACTCCCGTTCAAAATAATGAATTCAAACCAGATATCACTACTCCAATAGAAATTAGTAATATTATTAGAAAATTAAAATCAAAAAACTCTTCTGGCTATGATAAGATCAACAGCAAAGTCATAAAGGCCTGTGCAAAGGAAATTAGTACCCCCTTTAGTCACTTGTGTAATGAATCTTTAACATTGGGTGTATTTCCTGAGAGGCTAAAATATTCAATAATGAGGGCTCTGTACAAAAAGGGAGAAAAGATAAATGTCTCTAATTATAGACCTATAGCTATTTCACCTACATTTTCTAAAATTTTGAAAAGGAATTTCAGCAGAAAAAGCAATCTATAAACTCACTAATGAAATTTAACTGCATTTAATGAAAGAGCACATGTAGGAGGAATATTTTGTGACTTAGCTAAGGCTTTTGATTGTGTCAATCATGAAATTCTGATACATAAATTAGCTTTATATGGAATAAAAAACCAATATTTTAAAATGGTTTATATCCTACCTTGACAAAAGGAAGCAAAAGGCAGTGATAAATTGTCCCTTCAAAAATAAAAACAATGCATCAGAGTGGGGAATGATTAACCATGGAGTGCCTCAAGGATCTGTTCTGGGCCCTCTTCTTTTTCTCATAATATATAAATGATCTCTCCTTATCTATTCAAGATGTAGGAAATACTGTTCTATTTGTAGATGACACAAGCATATTGATAAATGGAAAAAGCCTTAATGATTGTGCCATTAAATTAAATTTGGTTCTCGGTTCGGTTCATTGTGTGTATGGTTCAAAGCAAACAAATTGTCTCTAAATTTAGATAAAACAAATGTTATGAAATTCCTTACTCAAAGATCTCCAGATCCACAATTACAGATAGGATATTATAACAGTGTACTTTCACAAACCAAATATATTAAATTTTTTGGTTTAATAATTGATTACCATCTGAATTAGAAAGATCACATTGATCTTATTACACCTAAACTTAGCAGTACATGCTATGCAATACGTGTATTAGTAATGTTGGAGTCAATTAAGACTTTAAAACTTGTTTATTATGCTTATTTCAACTCAATAATGAAGTACTGTCTAATATTTTGGGGAAATTCAGTTAAAAGTGAATGTGTCTTCCTGTTACAGAAAAAAAGTCATAGGAATAATCGCTGGTACACATAGAAGACATTCATGCAGAAACCTCTTTAGGAAATTTGAAATTTTAACTCTTCCCTATGAATATATTTTATCCCTCATGAGCTTTTATATAAGAAATAAACATAAATTTGTTCAAAATCAAAATATGCATGACAAGAATGCTAGACAAAAAGCAAATCTACAGCACTTTCATGCCATCAAAAAGTAGGTTTATTATGAGTGCATTTCAGTATAAAATGCTCTTCCTTCTAGCCTAAAAGTTTTAATAACAATGCCAATTCCTTTAAATCTGCTCTTAGAAAATATGTATGTAAAAAGGCCTATTATTCTGTAAAGGAATATATGAGTGACAATATTATACTGCACAACATATCAATGTATATGTAAACATGTATATAATAAAATTTGTATAATTAAGTGACTTGTCTGTTTTTGTTGTTTGGTTGAGTTGTTCTAAGTGCGCTTTTTTACTTTTATTGTAATTATTTATGTAGATGCAGACAAATTTTTGTAAATACAGATTGAAAGCTTCTGTGGTAATTGTATATGACAAGTTCAATGTTCGTAGGTCTCTGTGGCTGCTCCACAAACTCATTGAATGCTCTGAGAACTAACTAACTAACTAAATCAATTTTCTGGGCATAGATGATATCAGATTTCTACAGTAATGTGGATGAGAGGCTATAACATCCAGGTTTCTTGAATTTGTGCCCATAAGCCATTCTTTGTCCTTCTTGCTAGTGCAGCATATTGCATTTAGATAGAACAAATATTGAAGGATATATAATATTCATTATAATATATATTATTACAAATATAATATAACATATCTATATATGTTAAAGTTAAAATTTGCTATGTATGGGAAACAATATTACAAGTGCTGCAAAGGTTTATTAAAAACAAGTGCTTCATGCTAAGAGATAATTCTGTGCGCTCTGCTTCAAAGCTAAAGAACACACATACTAAACAGCATCTTTAGTGCATGCTATATAACACAACTGCTGCAGTGGCTACAGAGTCTTGCTGGTTACTTTATTAACAGAGTATTGCCATGAATAGGACTTAGAAGAATTTTGCATTCAAGAGATGGCCTTTTTTTTTTTTTTTTTTTTTTGTGAAAGGGCAATTCCTTTCATTCTTAAATTATGTGGTTGAAATGGATTGGGTATTAATCATTTTAGTAATAGTCAAAGAGGGCTTCTGAGGAGTTACCACGCCATTTCACACTGTTTGAAAATTTAACTGTACTGAATAAAGGGCAAAGGAAAGTTTTTTTTTTTTTGATTGATTATTTATGGGCGCTCTTTAACATCTCAAGTCATCAGCATCCCATTCAACTCAGGGCATGAAACGGCTGACAAATTTTGCTCAGAGGCTTCTCTTTCAGGCTTGAGGATCTTTTTTGTGCCGTAAATGTACAACACGGGACCCATGGCTTTACTTCCCTTCCGAAGGAAGCCATACTTAGGATTTTTATGCCCCAAAAAAAATCCATCGGTCCTGGCCGGGTTGGAACCCAGGATGCTGGGTTTACGAGCAGTGAAGAAGTTTCAAGACAGTTTTTCTATTTTTAATAGTTTTTAATGCCTGATTTAACTACTTTAGCCTCACTGACAGTGGATACTATGATACACGAGATAAAATGAATTGGGAAAGGAATATTTTGGGGAGGAAGTGTTTCAGGCCTAAGTTTATGGTAATTTGCTAGTAAATGAGGGTAGGGGAAAACCTAGAGGGAAAAAAAAAAAAAAAAAAACCACTTTAACAGGGAGGATGGATCTGGTGGCATTTGAACTGGAGACCTTATGTTAACAAATTCATGTCTTAGCAACCTTGGCTGCCTATATTGGTAACAGTTCCAGTGTTGCATACATCATACACCATGAAGTTCAGCCTTTAAGTTTGTAAAGCATGTATTAGTCCCACCTGTGGTGCCTCAGTAGTAAAAATGGGCATTAAACACCATTACATATAAAAAGTATTAGTCATAAAGTCTCTGTTTACACTATCTTCAACACAGCAAAACTGCCCAACACAATAATTCTGTCCTGCATGAATAACACCCTTATGACCCTGCCAAAAGATTTAAATTCTCTGTTTGGATTCTGAACATACTTTACAAATTAGAAACGTAATATATGAGATTTTTTTTAATAATGGAGCTTATTTTATTTACATTGAGAAGTAAATTCAGAAGTAAAATAGGCACTTTTAGTTCAAAATATTCTGAAGCTGCTGTTGACCTCATTATCCTATCAGAACCCTCCACATGACAAGCAATTGAAGAAGCTTTCACTATTTTGTTCTCCATTAGTTTGACAGTAGTAGTTTAGATAGATACATGGTGTGGTAGTGATGTGTTGCTGTTTTATGGTGAAGACATGTTTAGGTCATCAGTTCTATTAAGATACAGAAACAGGATTGGAAGAAAAATAATACCAGCTGCTAACTAAGAAAAGGAAGAAAAAGAAGTGTGTCATATAGGCATATATTCACAATATGCTTTAACAGTTGCATATTAGTTTGGGGGGGAGGGAGCCATAACCCAAAGAAGATTTCTTATAATATCTCTTTTATAACTGCATATTACAAATAAATTACACTGCTACCTTTTGTCACTTGTGAGCAGAATGCCCTGATCTGGCAAGTGTACTGGCAGTAGAACACACATGCTTTTTAAATTTGAAACATTTGTGTATGTAAGTTAACTTCTAATGCAGAATCTTTCCTCCAAACATATATCTGTCATGCCAGATGTGGTTTGAAATTCATAAAGACAATATGTTATTCATTCATTGGATTCAAATAGATTCCTGATTTCATCTCAATTGAAAATGTCTGAGCCAAAGTGCAGCACACAATGAATGTTATGCTGGATGGCAAATGTCATCACAAGTCACAGTGGTTAAGAGAAATCAATTCAGCTGCTTGGGAAGATGCAGTTTTATCTGATTATTAAATACATTTCATTACAACAAGAATGGACAAAATTTTAAAATATGACCCTAATGGAATGACTACTGTTGAAACCCATAAAAGCAAATGCAAACAAGTACCTGTTATCTTAAGTTTAGAATAACTGAGTCGACTTTGTAACACATCAATAATAGTTTTTAAAAGAGGAAAACTAAGTTTCTGGAGCTAATCGCTCCCATCTTCAGTTCCAGTTCGACTGCCGGCCTTGTTCTTCATGGTGGTTTCATTTGTCTCTGGTGGCGGTTGGATGAACTTCTGTATCAAGACGTCACTTGATGGGATTTCAGAGTTGAAAACACTACATTTGTTCTTCCAGATATAAATGTTTTCCCAGACGGCGAGTTCTGTTTTCCCTGTAATGTTTTTAAGTAGTTTGGAATTCCTGTTTACATTATGTTTTTCATTCCAAAAATGCCAAGCTAGTGCTGATTTTTCTTCCTGTCTTTGTTTTATGTTTCTGATGTGTTCTTTTGCTCGTGTCTTTATGTTTCATTTAGTCTTTCCTATGTAAATTTTTTCACAATTGATACATTGCATCTGATATATTCCTGATTTGCTCTCTTGAGGAATGTCCTCTTTTAGTTTAGAATTTAGTATAATTTTTATGGAGTAACTATTTTTTGGAGCTAAAATAATGTTTTGTTTTTTGAAAATCTTTTGGAATTTGTAGAAGGTTGATGGATGGTATGTGAATTTTTGGTACATTCTATTTTCTTCCTTGTTAGGAATAAGAGTACTGATGTCTTTGATTCTTTTTTTGTTCCTAGCTCTGTTTATGTTCTTACATACAACTTCTTGTTTGAAACCATTTTCTATAGCTATATTTATTATATTGCTCAGTTCTAAATCATATTCTTCTCTGTTCATGGGGACATTTACCAACCTGTGAGCAAGACTATTTAGTACTGTATGTTTGTGAGGAACTGGGTTATAACTGTTATATTTAATGTAGCTATTAGTGTGAGTAGGTTTTCTATATATGCCAAATGTTAAGTGGTTTTTTAACTTAATTATTTTAAGATCCAAGAAGGGTAGCTGTTCATTGCATTCTCTTTCCATAGTGAATTTTAACAATTTTTCTTGTAGACTGAGTAACTTTAGTGCATATTCTATAGTGTTTTTCCGGAACTATTGCAAAGATGTCATCAACATAGCGATACCATGCTTTGAACAACCAGGGGAAACCCTTCGTGATTCTAATTTCCAATGCACTCATGAAGAGATCTGCTAATAATGGTGATAATGGGGTACCCATTGTTAAGCCAGAATTCTGTTTATAATATTTTTATTGAAAGTGAAGTAATTTTACTTTATGCATAGGTTAGTTAAAGTGATGTATTCTTCAGTTTCTTCTATTGTTTTCTCCACTTTTAGCAACCAATTTTTTATATAGGTGTGTAGATTTTTTGTAGGGATGCTTGGAAAAAGAGCTGTGACATCAAAAGAAACAAAGGTATCTGTTTTTTCTATTTCTATATCTTTAATTTTTTGAATTAATTCTAAGGAGTTTTTTATGCTTCTGGTTTCAAATTTTGGATAGGAAGAAAATCTGTATGCTAACCATTTGGCTAATTTGTATGTTGGGGCATCTATGTTGTTTATAATGGATCTCATTCTTTTCCCCGGCTTGTGTACTCATAAAAGACTGTAGATTCTAGGCAGTGTGGGGTTATTTACTTTAATTTTGTATTATTCTTTTTTATCTATTAATTTACAACCACTAATCATTTTATTTAATGAATTTATGCACATGTTTAGGGGATTTTTTGTTATTGTCGAATATTCTTTGTCATTATTGATGTGTTACAAAGTCGACTCAGTTATTCTAAACTTATATTAAATATCATTGTTAGAAACGTCCACCATATTTAACATGTTATCTTGTTGAATTAAAAGTAAAACTTATAACATCAAGTCAACATATTAAACTCTCTTGACGTTTCACGTTAAAACTTTTTAATAAAAAAATTTTTGATCTCAAGTCTCTTGACATTTCACATTAAAACTTTTTAATAAAAATAAGTTTAATAAAAATAAAAAAAAGTTTTAATGTGAAATGTCAAGAGAGTTTAATATGTTGACATGATGTTAGAAGTTTTACTTTTAATTCAACAAGATTATGATATAGCCCAAACTTAGGTATTCATGTTTTAAATTTTTTTTATTTATTTTTTTTTTTTACACTAAACTCCATATACTTACATAAAAGTAAGACACATTTCGGGAGAATCCCTCAGTTGCTCACCAAACCGCTGTTACTCGAAATGATAGTCGGACACTTGGATGTTTCTGTGGTGACTTCTATTGGTTGAAGTACGAAATTGCTGAGTTCATCCATAGGAGGAGAAATTCATTAGGTTTTCTCTATTTTTTTAATATAAAAATTTTTTCCCAAGTGGATAACTCCAATGGGTTGTGAAGATGTTTCAGCAGTTTAATTTCCAGTTTTATTTGTTTGTTTTCTATTTTGTACTCTGCTTCTGTGAGTGGAATATTCATCAATCTGTGTGCCAAACTGTGAAATACTGCATACTTATGTGGAATGGGGTTATAACTCTCATTTTTTATGTAGTTTTCCGTATGTGTTTTTTTTTTCTGTCAATTCCAAAATTCAAACAATCTCCATTTCTTATAATTTTTAAATCCAGAAATGGTAGAAATTACAAAAGTTGTAAGAAATGGAGATTGTTTGAATTTTGGAATTTACAGAAAAGAAACACAAACGGAAAACTACATAAAAAATGAGAGTTATAACCCCATTCCACATAAGTATGCAGTATTTCACAGTTTGGCACACAGATTGATGAATATTCCACTCACAGAAGCAGAGTACAAAATAGAATATAAACAAATATAAAGACAGCTATAATCAATGGTTTCAACATAGACACAGTGATAAAAATTATCAATAAATCTAAAAGACAAAAAGGGATAAGCGAAGTTTCCACACTGAAAAACACAAAAGAAGAATACAAATTCAAAAGTTTCACCTACCATCCAATTTACCACAACAAGTTCAAGAAAATTTTCAAAAACATGGGATAATGTTAGCCCCAAAGAACAGATACAACATCAAGAATTTATTAGATTGCACAGTAAAAGAATCCATATCAACAGAACAGAAATCAGGAATTTATGAGATAAAATGTGCAGATTGTGAGCAGAGCTACATAGGCAAAACAAAGAGAAGTTTGGAAATTTGGAGGAAAGAATATTTTAGGAATATTTCATTTAAGCAGGTGGATAAATCAGCAGTAGCAGCTCATTTTTGGACCAAAAGCCATGAAATAAAACTGGAAATTAAACTGCTGAAACATCTTCACAACCCATTGGAGTCATCCAATTGGAAAAAATTTTCATATTAAAAAATAGAGAAAACCTAATGAATTCCGAGCTTCCTCCTATGGATGAACTCAGCAATTTCCTACTTCAACCAACTGAGGCCACCACAGAAACATTCGGGTGTCCAGCCCAAAAAAAAAAAAAAAAAACCTAAGTATAGGATATATTAGGATATAAGATTAGGATATATATATCCATTGTCAACAGCTTCATAAGTACAAGATTATGATAGTTTCACTGTGTGGATTCCTACATTCATTTTTAATTGAAGTACCTATTTCATCATTAGAATGATTTCTGTTCATTTATCATTTACACTTTAATTAAAATCTTACACTAAAATATTAAATCCAATTTTATGACTGTGTCACCTCATATTTGAAATATTTAAATAATTATTATGACAACAACCAAATAGAAGTACTACTTTTTACCAATTGTAGATGACCTTTTTCATTGTGGAAGAAGTAGTTTGCTTTATATGTTTCTATATCAGGGGCAAGTGGAAACATATAATGCCATCTTAATGGAGGAAACAAACAACAAATGATTTTATTTATGAGGATATGATACTATACAGTTTTTTGTATCCAGGATTTTCACAGTGAAACATATTATAATGTAACAAATTATTGTTACGAAATCACTCAAATTTCACTAATTTTTTCCACTTACTTGGACATGTTTCAAAGGCAATTGCCTCCATGTAGATATTGTTTGTAACAATAATTTGCCATAATATGATACTATATTTCACTGTGAAAATCCCAAACAATTCAAATTTATATTAAAACAAATGATTTGCTTGATGTTATATCGCAAGCTCAAGAGAGAAGCACTCCTTTAATTTAAAACTGAAGCAATCTTAATTAAAATGTTAAATGAACTTGCACAGTGAAGCCAATCATATAATTGATATTATTATAATTTTGTTGAATTGCACACTCTTAATGCTTCACCTACTTGTCATAAAATATAGAACTGGTTTTGAGAACATTTCGTTCTCATCATCAGTTAAGCTGAAAGTCAACTCAGTTGAGATGTTGAGTTAAGATGTTCTCAAAACCGATTTATATAGACATGTAGGAGAAGCATTAAGAGTTTGTGACAATAGACAATTTATATGGAAAACGGCCTGATGATTCCAAAAATGACATCAGTTTTTTCATAACAGAAGCATATTTTTGTAATTTGATATTCTATTGATTATATTACTATTTTGCGATGATTATACAATAGCAAGGTATCCAAAATGGCAATATGTGAACAATGCAAATAATTTGTGTTTCATACTTGGTTCATACTTGTTGAAAAAATAAAACAAAAATATAAATACATTTATTAAGAATGTATATTTTGCATATTTTAAAGTTAAACTTGGGAGACCAGGATAAGAAATGGGCTCCATGTACTGCATGTAAAATTTATGTTGCAGGCATGGTATAACGAATTTACATGCCTTTCAGAATCTCCATGATCTTTGTGAACAAAAAAATCATTATGAAGACTGATACTTTTGTTTGAGTAATATACCAGGGTAAAAAAAATTAGGTCAAAAATTAAATACCCAGAAGGCTTAGAATCAGTTATAAGATCAGTGCCATGTGGACCTGATGTCTGAGTTCCTATCCCACCTCTGAACTAGAGGACATTGATTATGATCATTCATCTTCCTCCGAATCTACTACAATTTTCATGAAGATGAAGATATCTCTCTTACTGATGAATATAGGAATCAATACAGTGAAACAATCTTAAATCTACCTAAGATTTTAAGATATGAAGATATCTCATTGTTCTTTAGTGAAGATAACCCTCAGCTCTTTACTCAGATAGTGTTGTCAATGGGTGCAGGACTTGGTCTTACCAAGAAGAGTGAAATACTGGGGTTTTGATTAAAATAAAAAAAAAAAAAATGCTAGTGAAAGATGCCGTACTTTACTGATATAGAAATTGAGACAAATAATTTGGGAATTCTTTAAGATGGAAAATAACTACTCCATTGTCTACAGCTTTGTAAGTACAAAAATCATCTAATCAGTATAGCTGATCCTAAAAATATGCTATTGCCTCTGCATCATATTAAACTTTATATCGTGAAGCAATTTGTCAAAGAACTAGACAAGAAGGCTTGTGCATCAATTATTCATACTGTAAATTTCTGCTTTTGTATGAGGGTAAAATAAAATAGCGTAATTGATGGACCTCAGATCAGACATCTAATGGAGGATACTGACTTTTTGAACACTATGAATGATATAGAACTTCAATATGGTGTGCTTTCAAGAATGTTTAAGTTCTTTGGAAATACAAAAGACATGCAAAAAGAAGAAATTGTAAATATGTGTTAGGAAGACTGCAAGTTCTCAGATGAAATAAGAGTTTGTAATTTTAATTCTTAAACTCTCACCTTTACTACTTTCCACCTAATTTGGGACTCATGAGGATGAGCAAAGTGAAAGATTTTGTCAAGAAATTAAGGAGATGGAAAAGATGATATTAGGGATGGTGGACTACTGCTGGTGCTTGAAGAGAGATGTGCAACCAAAACATAAATGTAAATCAATACAATCTTCTTTACAAGCAAAGAAAAGATGCTAATTTTCAGACACCAAAATTTTTAAAGGTATGTAGGTATCCAGTTTTTGTTAGACAGAAATGTGGCATTCTAGTTTTGAATTTAAAATACTCCTTATTTCACAAAAATTCACTTCTTTAATACATTTTTTTAATTTGTTTTAAAAACTGATTTTAGCTCAATTTAGCATGCCAAAGTTAAAATCACCAATCAGATTTGAGACAGCAGATTTTTTTTTCCTTTCTTTCTTTTTTGTTATATTTTTTCTTTCTCTTTTTTCCCCCCTCCACAGGCCAGTGTTATTCACTTAAACAAGATGATTTTTAAAGCATCTCTACATAAAATATGTAGATTATGATCTACACACATGAAGTTAAAGATGCAGCTTGTTTTTTAATTCATTAATAAAAGATGATGTTCATAACAAAGAACTGACTGTGTTGAACAAAGAAAAAATATGCATGGGGCCTATGCAAGAAAAAAAGTAAAGTTTATTGTTTTTCATTATATTAAGTCACATATTTATTATTTAATGCTATCATCTAGGCTATGCTTGTACAGTAATTTATATTTTGCTGCTCAAAAGGAGGGAACCAAATTCTTTAGCATGCTGTTAAAAATTAATGAGAAAAATTAACAACTTAGATTCAAAATAAAACTGTGAACATTCATCTATTTGTTACAGCAGCTGCATGTCCACCCATTCTGAAGTCTAAAACGTTGTAAGTATGCTAACAAGATTTTCCAATAATAGAAAAATTATAGTGTATATAAATTCTCCAGATTCTTTGAAAATGAAGCGAATGTTTCAATAATTCCATAATTTTCATTGAATGCTAAATCATATGGAATGAAAATGAAGCCTAAAATACTGAATTAGCTGTAGCATGCCATAAGCACAGGAATACTTTGTCCCATTAAGCTAAACATGATTCTTGGTTTTTATTTAGGTTATGAAAACATATTTAGTCTAACCTTTTACTTCAGATGTGTATTGGATATAATTTGGGTATACTGCATAAGCCTTTTGGTAAGTTTTTTCCACAGCTGAATCTAATCAACACTTCTCTAAATAATCTCATAGCTGAGAATATAGGATATTATTTAAAGTACAGTTAAATGAAAAGTATAAAATGTGGTATTTTGTTTTTAAACATTCTGGTTTGCTGTTTACTAGCTACTGTCAGCAAAAAGAATTGAAGAAGTTATAGTATAAGATAGAATTTAGGGCAAAACTACAATAAGATGTCAAGCACCAATTCTAGTAAGTCTACGATGTACACTCTATAGAAAATATTGATAATAATGCAAATCTAATGTTCTGCTTCATTTGTGTTTTTTCAAAACCTTTATAGTATCCTATTGAAGTCTTTTTTGTGTTTTGATACATAATGAAAACAATCAAAATTTCTTACTAGAAATAAAATAAACCACATATTTTAATTATAGCTGTGTTAATATTTTAACATAAATATCTCGCATGTTCAACTTTTTACTTGCAAAAATAACTAATACTAGGAAGCAATTCAAAACAGAACAAAGATTTGCATTAATTACTGCTACAGATCTATTTTAAGCTTTTATTAAGAAAACAAAAGTTCAATTCAAGCATTGCAGCATCTACAAAGCTTTATTTTCATAAATTAAAATTTATGTTAAACTACTGCATGCACCTTGTTCGTCAGACCCCTGCACCCTTGGCTGTTTTCCTAAAGCTGCCAGCCACTCCATGTTGTCCCAGCTACCAAGGTTGGCAAGACCTTCTTCCTTGACAAGTTGTATGCTGCTCATATTGCTACTAGTTATGAAGTTCAAAACATCACATTTATCTTGGAACCTTATGTATATAGTTTCACTACAATGTAAGTTGTCCATTGGAGACACCTTTTCTTGGCACAGTTCAAGAAAGGTATTGCTCTGATCTGTTATGTTTTGTTTAGCTCAAACATTTCTAAATTATTTATGTCTGTATTATCTTCCAGAGGGGTTTTAAGTGATGATGCATTCTTGTTCACAGAAAATGTTACAGAAGGCAACATTGTCAATGTCATACCAACACCAAATGTGCATCCTTCCCTGTTTTGCTTTGGAAGGGTAGATATATATTTTTCATTGTTTGCCATTGTCAGTTTTTCACCACTAACTGGTTTCCTTAGAATATTTGTTAGAGTGTTATATCTGTCATTTTCAATTATTTCTGTACATAATTCTGCCTGTGCAAAGACAGATGAAGCCAACTGGTAGTATTTGGTCCATTGCTGCTCCAAAGTTTGTGAAGTTTCAACATCTTGACCAGATATGACAGTAGGATCTGCTGGTATTGAATAGGTTAGTGCATGCAAGTGTAAATGTAGTAAAGCCTATGCATTAGTCAAGATATCAAGAAGGGAAGCAATGTAAATATTTAGCTAAATGGTTAATCACAGCGAAGAAACAGAGGAATTAGTTTCATTAGATGTTCAATTGTGGCCTGAAAGCTATTAATTAGTTTTTGTAAGCCTAGGAAGAGTATTAATGAGATGGCAGCAGATTGCTCTTTAAAATTATCCTATCACCTTGATCACTAATAAGCTTAAACAATTGACTTTTACTCTTTTGAATACAGTGAAATCAGAGAATGAATATATCAAACTACAGACAGTAATAATAGCTAAAGGAAGTGAGAAAAATCAGTGAGATAATTGTAGTTAAAATGAAGATTAAAGAAACTTAAAATAGTACATTATTTAGCATTAATGAAAAGAAACTAAAGAGAATTTGAAAGTGAGTAAATTAAAGGTGAGTGCTATAAGGCTCCTCTGGATCAATATCTGGAAAAAAGAAAAGGACAGCACGAAATACTATTAAAATCAATACCTCTACTTCAAGAGTAGAGGAATTTAAAAACAATGGCTGAAAATGGAATACAGATATTTAAGTGAAGGAAGCTAAAAAAACACTAATATTTATGTGCAAGCTTCAAGATTAACTTTTGCAATATTTGACAAAACATTATTTTTAGAAAATATAGTTAAGGAATAGCTATAAAAATCTCTATACAACTCTCACTAATGTTCACTATGTTTCTGTTACTATGGGGATATTGCAATAAAACTTTTATTGTCTTGGAATTCATGCACCTCTGGGCTTTAGTTATAAACCTTGAATGCTTCTGCAATGTTTTATATTTCAGCTGCAGCCAGTTGCACTCATATTTCCATGTGTATAAATATTACCTAATGGAAAATGCTGGAATTGTTGTCCTCCCTTAGCTAAACAGAATCAGAAAAAGAATATTCTGATTGATATGGTGAGTTTGGCCACCACAATCTGCTATTTTCATTGCTAATGTTTTCCTTTTCATTCTGGAACTTCCCATTTGTTTTGCTAATTTTGGGAGATGTTTTGCTAGCAAACATTTAAGAATTTCATCAATTATGTCTAGTTTTCCTTCAGTAAAACTATACATTTTGTTCATGTTTTTGTTCACAATGAACCAGTAAATTCAAATTATTGTACAATATTTTGAAGTCTACTCTGGAAGGAGGCAATTGATCAGGAAAAGCTCTGTATTATTTCCATATGCACAGAATAAGCTGATTTGCAATTAAAATGATGTTTACACACAAAAATATGTTACTGTAGAATCTGAATTATATGTATGTTAAAAAGAAGAAAAAATAATATGTATAACTCAGAATTATTTAAAAATCACATGCAGATGTATTATTATATCATATTATTAAAATAATTGTATCTCATTATATTGAAGAATAAGAAAAAATAGAGGTTATTTCTTTCATAATGTCATAAATTAACTAATTTAAATGTATGATTCTTTAAATATATTAAATGGGCAACTTTATTAATAACTAATTCGAAAAAGAAAAATGTACTACAGAAGGCACTAAAGTTACAATATTGTTGAGTCAGAATTTTCATAGTGAATTTAAACATTCACTTTTAATATCAAACCAGGAAGTTCACATAACATATTTGTCAGTGTAACAAAATCTGTATATTATTTAATGCCCAAAGTTATCTAAAATGTGAATTTATGAACAAAATTTAATACATGAATGTAGAACTTTAGAAAGTAATATGAACATTAAAGAATGAGAAAGACAACTTTAATTTGAACTTACACTGGATTAAAGAAATCAGACATTTTGATTTGTCATAATTTTCTTGCATTAATTGCATATGCTCATTTCATATGCACACTGACAGTTCTTTCACTACAACTTTTGCACTGATGTAGCACCTATGCACATTCTTTGCATTTAATACTTGAAAGAGTTTGGGAGTTTGAAAATCTAAATTATCTTTTCCATCATTGAAACCGTCTTCACTTAAAATTGCTCCATTCTCTTGAATAGTCACAATGATCTCATGTAATTTTTTACTTACAGTCAAATCATTCATCATAAAGTACAAGAGTATTAAAATTAACCCCCAATGGTAAATCAAGCTGCTTACTGTCTGATGTGTCTCCGTCATCGTCATCATCATCATCATCATCATCATCATCATCATCATCATCATCAAACACCAACTTTATGGAAATAGTTTTTAATTGTGGAGGATAGACATTTGATCCCAGGCAGCCAAAATAAATCTGGAGAATTTTAATTTCTTGCATCTATGAGTGCTACTAAATGTTGCACTATACTTTTTCTGTTGTACATGTTGAAATTAACAATGGTACCTGGGTCAAAAGGCTGTACAGCACTGGTGTAATTAGGAGGAAGTATTTCTACTAACACATTTTTCAAAGCCACAATTTTGGGTAAGTGGGCTGTATATTAATTCATTAGAAGTAGTATTTTGTTTTCCCTTTTTATTCTTACTACTTCTTTAGCCATTGGTCTGTAATATCCATGGTCATTCACAAATTTCTGTCGAATTCACAATCCTAAAACACATCAAATTCCTATAACTAGTGGTGGTTGTCAGAATCATCCACATTGGAGGCAAGAAGAACAGCAATGCAGGATCTTGTTTCTCCTCTCTCATAGCATTATTTTTAACTATTCAGTGTTTTGTTTGAAATATACTGTAGAATAGGCTGGTCTTGTCATAATGACAAATTTTCTGAAGTTGGTGCAATTCTCTTGTGATTTCTGGTAGAATCTCTTTCTTCCATAACTGTACCAAGACTTTATCAACAGATTTAGACTTAAATATAACATTTAATTTTGTGTCGGAACCAATACGGTGAAGCGACTGTTATGTTCTTAATTATTTAGCAAGTTGATTTGATAATCTTATGCTCCACTTACTGTTGAATTATGCAAAACTAATTTCGCAGGCTTTTGCCTGCATCCTCAGTTGCGAGTTGACTGTTGGCTTCATTGTTGGTTGGCTGGACTTGGTGTAGCTCTCATGGACATTTTATGAACTTCTGGATTAATGTGTCTTCTTTTGGGATCTCAAAGTTTATAATCTTATCCTCATATTTTTTATATAAATTTTTTCACCTATTTCCAGCTCAAATTAAGACAAACTAATTCATTTTATTTTGCTAATGGCAACACACAACTTCTAAAATTGTAACTGTTTTAGTTTTATGGAGATAAGCATATACTCTTACATACATTTTACTTTATGGTAAGCATGCATCTATTCCTCTTTCTGTTCTCCATGGCTAACCAATAAAAACTTAAAATTTACACTAATGGAACCACTGTTTTTTGTTATCATTTTTTGAAAACTCATCTAAAATAGAATTTATTTTATTAATGACTGTGCAAAATGTGACATAAAACTGTAGCTATTTCAGTTTAGCTTTATGTGAATGAAAGTATACTTCTTCCATAAACTGGTGGTCAAACTAGTATCTTTTTCCTCTTTCTGTTCTACATGGCTTTTCAATAAAATCTGAACATTTCCATTGTTTTGTTATTATTGCCAAGCATCAGTTAGTTTTAATGTCCTATTACAATTCCAATGAAAATGTACATCATGTTCTGAACAACTGTGATAATCTTTCTCCTTTGGTTTTATGCTGATAACCATCCTCCTTATCCTTTCTGTCACATCGCTGCTGTGCTACTTCTACATTATTGCAACTCAAGTTCAGCTGCCAGCCAAACACATTCACTAAGGGGCTGATACAACAATAGTTGTTTAATTTCACTGGCATCTTATTGCTATCATTTGACTTTGCTGTCTAAAGTAACAACAGGAAAGGCATACTTCTGAAATGTTACAATTTCAATTTGGTTATATACAAATAGTCTGTAATTCATAACACAACCTACAGAAATTTACTTATAAAACAAAATTAAGCAGAACTGAGTTATGTTTAAAGCAGTCTCCAATATTTTAACTATATATAACTACATAATTTAATGTACTATAGTTAAAAACAATATATTTAAAACAATTCCTGTTGTGAATTGAATCTATCATCTTAACACTCTTCATGCTTCACTAACCTTAAAAATATACGGAACCGGTTTCAAAGATATGTTATCTCCATCTTCTGCCATGGACGACTGGTGTGAAAGGTTGTTGTTGCATAGTATCAGAAGCAATGTTCTGCTCTGGTGAAACTTTTATGACCTTAAAATTTATATTTTCTTCTTTCGGAATGTCAAAATTCATCAAATGATCCTTATGTTTGTAGATGTAAATATTTTCCCAAATATCCAATTCTACTGGTCCCTGTACAGCTCTCAATAATTCAACCTTTTTCTTTATATCATGATTTTCGTTCCAAAAGTGATATGCCACTGCTGATTTTTCTATTTGTTTGTATTTTAAATTCCTCATATGTTCTTTAAGACATATCCCCACATTCCTCTTGGTTTTTCCTATATAGATCTTATCACATTCAGCATATGAAATCTTGTAAATTCCTGATTTTTTTCTCCTATGGAGTATTATCTGCAGCACTGTCTTTCAAAACGTTGTTTAGACTAAATTTGTTAGTGGGAGCCAATTTTATATTAACATCTTTAAATATTTTTTGAAATTTATACATCACTGTTGGGTTATATGTGAATTTTTTAAAGGACATTTTTCCTTTAACTGTTGATAATGTAATGCAATTTTCAATTCTTTTCTTCTTCTGGAATTTTTTAATCTTATTACGTATTAAGTCTTCATTAAAACCATTTAAAATTGCTATTTCTTTAATTTTCTTATGTTCCATGTTATATTCTTCTTTATTGATTGGCAAATTGATCATTCTGCATATCAGACTATTAAAAATTGCATGTTTGTGAGCCATAGGATTAAAACTATTTTATTTGATATAATTATCTGCATCTGTGTCCTTTCTATATATGCCAAATTTAAGGTTTTCTTTACTTTTTATAATTTTTATATCCAAAAAAGGCAGCATATTGTCTGTTTCTATTTCATGTAAATTTTATATCTTTATCTTGAATATTCAAAATCTTTAGTGCATCTTAAATTAACTTTTCATTAACTATGGCAAAAACATCATCAACATATCTGTATCAACACTTAAAGAAGTGTGGAAAGGCTGAAGTAATGTGTGTTTCAAAATTACTCATGTAAAGATTTGCCAGAAAAGGAGAGAGAGGACTGTCCATGGTCAATCCTGTTTGTTGTTTATAAAAATGTTTTTCAAATGTAAAATATGACTGATTAATACAAATGTTTGTCAGATGTATGTACTCTTTTCAGTGTGTTTCATTGATTCCTATTTCTTTTAACCATTTTTGTAAAATGATTAAAAGCTTTTCTCTAGGTATACTGGGAAACAATGAAATCACATCAAACGACACTAGTGTATCTGTAGGTAATAATCTAATATCTTTTATTTCTTCAGTTATTTGAATAGAATTATTTATGCTTCTGCTTTTGAACTGTGGTAATTCATGTCTTAAAGAACATATGAGGAATTTAAAATACAAACAAATAGAAAAATCAGCAATGGCATATCACTTTTGGACCGAAAATCATGATATAAAGAAAAAGGTTGAATTATTGAGAGCTGTACAGGGACCAGTAGAATTGGATATTTGGGAAAAGATTTACATCTACAAACATAAGGATCATTTGATGAATTTTGACATTCTGAAAAAAGAAAATATAAATTTTAAGTTCGTAAAAGTTTCACCAGAGCAGAACATTGCTTCTGATACTATGCAACAACAACCTTTCACACCAGTCATCCATGGCCGAAGATGGAGATAACATATCTTTGAAACCGGTTCTGTATATTTTTAAGGTTAGTGAAGCATGAAGAGTGTTAAGATGACAGATTCAATTCACATAAGTTTCACTGTGTTAGTTCCATATGAAAACTTTTTTAAAGATTTACAATTTTTAAAAAATTTTAATTCCTGTTGTTTTATATTAAGATTAATAGCTAGAAGAAAATACATATTTATTTTTTATAACTGAAGAATAATAAGGCTATTTTCTAACAATGTACTTTATAAGCCACTTATGTTTTAGAATAAAATTTGCATTGTCTCTATATTATTGATTGAGAAACTAAAATAAAATGCAGTTGGTACTTATGTTTATGAAATGGGTAAGCCTTTCAACCCTTGCATGGTTGTTCAATCCTATACTCAACAAATTTTTTCACAAAAGAAAATTCTTGCAGAGTGGAGATCCCATTTCTTTGTGGTTCTCAATGACACAGTGTGATTCACAGTTGTTTGAAATTTGTTTTTTTCCCCACTCTTTCTCGGACTAATGTTTAATTTTACTAAATATATGTTTAATCTATATTCTAGAGCACCAGAAGGGCAGAACTTGAGAACTATTCCTGGTTTGCAGAGCGCAGTCTGAGGAATGCTCCACTAGAGCCAACTATCTAAATATCTTGCAAATGAGCATATATTGCCATGGGATGGCAGGGAATAGATTTAAGAAAGCAACCTTCAAGGATATGACAACTTGGAAGAAATAGAGTTGAAATACGGAAGCAGCTGGCTGCAGTATGCCTAGTAGCCAAAACACAGAATATCATGGAGCAGTCAACATTTATAACTAAAGCACTATATAATCAGCACTGAAATAAAATTTGTTATTGAAACTGCTTAAAGGAAATTATGGTCCAAAAAGCAACATTGATTGTAGCTAGTATTAGTATTTAAAAGAGAAACCTTTGGTGCATAGTTTTGCACTGCCTAGAAACATTAAGCCAATAATGTTTAAAAGATTAAGAACCAATACTAGCTTATGTCCTTCAATTACTGCTTTCCTGAGGAATTACCTTATATATAAATCATATTTTGTTAGTGCTTTTAAATCTTCCCATGATTGCTTCAACTTTAATTATACCACTGCCATAGTTCAGGCACAGAATGCCTGAATGCCAGCCATCTGTTTGGCCTAGGTTTGATTCTTATTAGGAACAAGTCTGAGTGAGGCATTTTCCAGATTTTTTTATACTGAAAAGGTTTATAGCAAATAATTGCGTCATGCTAGCCTTTTTAATCATTTCATTCATCAATTGAAGTGACCTTTATGGTTGGGCAATGTCATTATGGTGTGGACTCTTGAGTGGCAGGCCTGGAGTTTGATTCCTGCCAGGACCATCCTCCCTGGCTGAAGTTTTTTCCGGGTATTGCTCAATCTTCATAAATGGCAAATGCTAGGGAAGTACCTTAAATTTAGACCTTAAACACTCCTTTCCTTTAAAAAAAAAATCCTTTCGCAGTTTATCCTACCAGTGTCCACCATCTATGGTGCCTCAGCAGTAAAAATGGGCATTAAACACTATTAAAAAAAAACATTGATCAAAGCCCTGTGACAGTTGAAATAAGGCATTAAATGCTTACTTTTAATTACTCAAAATAAATAGGAGTGGTGGATCATTTGAAATAAATGAATAAGCAAAGATCTTAAATTTATTGTCTATTTCATGTGCATTTGTAATAAGATGAGTATGCCTCTTTGTCCTGCTGTCTGCATGCCAACTAATCTGAAGATCTGAGTTTGATTCCCAGTGTTCCCAAAAAACTTTTCCAAAGTATCAACCCATTCTTGTGATGACAACTGGAGAGTTACTTAATATAAGAAGTAGCAAAATTCAGTGAAAAGAAATTAAGGTTGGTCAGATCTGCTTTGCAGGTCATGTAATCTATTGATATCTCTTTGGTGAAACCACCTGCACATATTAGGGCTTCTCAGGGCTAATTGGCTATTTATATCTGACAGGTAAAACTTTTGGTATAGTGCACATATGAAATTCTCTATAAATCTTACTAATGTGCTTAATATGCCATATTTATTATAAAAAAGTTTTTGGTTGGAATAACTAAACTCAATTCTTCTATCTGAAAGAAACAGGGTTCTATAGATATCTAAGAACCTATTTATTTTATCAAGTTTTCCACCATTTTTAAACAAATTCTGCCCTGCTCTCTACAATATTGTTCAGATCCTGAAGAAATCTATTCCATGATTCAATAGACTCCTGTCTAGTGACTAGCATATCTGGTGGTGGAGGGGAGAGTAAACTTACATTAGGTTTGACATTAACACTTGCACTTCGACTTATGCTAATGTTTGTTTCTACCCTCTTTTTTGAACATGTAAGAGATGCATTACGTGAAAGGTTTGCAGATGAAGTGGGGGATAAATTTGAGGTGCAAATTTGGTCTGACTTGCTACTGGAATTTACAGGAGTGATATGAAATGTATTAGAATCTACATTTATGCTAGACATACGATTACAGTTTGTATCTTTGTTTGATAAATTGTTATTCATATGTAATTTGGGGAAAGGAGTTTTACTTTCCTCTGAAAGAAATGATTTTGATTCAATGGCAGTTTTTTCAAAGTTTGTATTTTTGTTAGCATCTATTTTCTCTTTAAAAGCTGGAACTAAATTGGAGGGAAGATTTCTGTTACTGTCCAAACCACACTGCAGACTAGGGTTCTCATTGTCATATGTATCTTCAACAAATTTACGCAAAGCATTCAGTGTGTTAGCAGGGTTAGGATTGAGTGCTTCCAGTTCATTTTTACTTTCAGGGTATTTGTGTGTAGTGTCATTTTTAATTACAGATGGTTGCACTTCTAATGGTTCAATGTTTCCTTTAATAAGTAAATGGACATTATCATTATTATGCTGTGAGTCAGAGGACAATGTCTTAACCCTTGGACCAGGGGGACTAACATGACTCCAGCCAGCAGAAAAGGGCCTCAGTTTACCAGGCTCCATGAATTTAGGTAATTTAAGGGCTGTACTTAAGGCTGGCTGGGAAAGAGTACTTTTATTACTCCAATCAGGGAAATTTATTTCAAGATTGTTTGCTGTTGGGCAAGAGTCTTGTACCATTTCTGAAATAGATTCTGTTAATGACATTTTGTTATTTATTCCATGAATGTTATTTGTGGCAGAAAATGCTTCTGAAAAATTCAAAGATGGTTTAGAGTCATCTAAGAAGGGCAAATCTGATTTGCAATGATTAAATTCTGCAGTTTTAGTTGGACTTTCTGTAAGTTGTTCAGCTGGTGAATCAGGACGGTTATTTTCGGCAGGTTGCTTTTGTGAAACTGGAAATGGTTCTTCAGGCCAGCTTTCCTCGCTCCATTGTGGTTGAAGCTTAGTTATGGCCTGAGGGAGACATATTTCATCAGTTGGTAGTGGAGGAGGAAAATCATGTGGGGGACTCATATCATTCCAAATAGTCTTAAAATCATCTGCTGGCTGAAGTGGGAATGGATCTGGAGTTGGGAATGGATCTGGTGGCAAGTTCAGTTCCATAGCATATCTCTGCAATGGGCTTGGGGGATTTGAAGGATGCATCTCTACTACTCTAGGCAATGGGGCTAAAGTAGGAGAGTCACAGTTTTGTTTTTGATCTACAAGTTCATCTACTAAATTTGATAATTTCTGCTGAATATCTGAACCCTCTTGCTTAGGAACATAATCTGAGGAGAGTACACTATCATCATTCTGTGAATCAAATGATGAATTTCTACTGAAGGTAGCAATTCCTTGCAAATCCTTAGGAATTTCAACTGCAGAATTCTTATTAGTAAATGTAGGTGATTGTTCAGAGTTTGCACAGGACTCTTTAAAACTACAATATTCCTGCTTCCCATCTGAATATTGATTTGGTATTGGTTGATCATCTGGATTATATTCTAATGAAAAGCTTGATTCACTGAAATTAGCAGAGGATTGTTTACAAAGGTTACCTGAATGACTCAAATGTGGCGATTCCACTACTTGTTCAGGTTCTACAGGAAGACTTGAGTCGCTCCAGCTTGCTGAGGACTGTTTTGAAACTTTACAGGTAACATGGTTGGATACAGATTCCTCTAATGCTTCTGCTGCAGAGAAGCTGCAGACACTTGAGGTAGATGAACTCTGTTTCTGAAGCTTACCTGAAGGAGGGGAGGAATGTGGTGCTCCTGGAGGCAAAGCAGTAGCAGTTACAGAGGTAGGTGGCTCAGGGGCTGATTCTACAGGAGGACTGGGTGGCCTTCTACTGGGCTCTACTGTGGGATCAGATACTACATCTGGCAAGTTTGAATCTGGTATTCTCTCCTGGTTGTGCAAATCTGCAGATTTATTCTTTTCTGGTATTTCCTCAAGCAACGTGTCTAAGTCTTCAGTTTCTGTGGATGGATAATGCTCCAATTTTGGTCCTCCTGGTAAGCTGCTTTCACTGTCAGTGGAGTAACTGCGCTCCAAGCTAATGGATGATTTCAATTTGCCTGGTAGTGTAGAACTTCTGTCAGGTTCGGGATCAAATGATACAGGCTTACTGCGCTCAAGCGAGGTAGTTTTGGTGGTTCCAGGTGGTGGTGGGGGAGCTTTCTTCTTTCTTAAGGCTAGACCTGTAATTAAAAGATAAATTACTTAATTCAAAATGCATATAAGTAAATAGTTCCATACATTTAACAAAATATAATTGCAATACCAGCAGCAACAGCCACAAAAGCATTGGAACACCACAAAGACATCAAATACCTAGTTAAAATAGATTTTGCTTTTAAAAAGAAATTGAAGTATATATTTACATGCAAAACTGCACTGAATACAGCTCACACAATTATAAGTAAATTATGGGAGAAATATGAACTATTGGCCTTTTTCAATTCTTTTTGCAAAGTAACACAAAATCTATCAGACATTTTCATATTTTTATTATTTGGCTTACATTTTTCTAGTATAAGTTATAACATTTTAAACTGAAAATACCCTTCCTAGTGACACTTATTTCTTGTAATACACAAAAAAAATTTAAATGAAGTAAAAAAAAATAGTTGTATATTAATGTAAAAAACTTGTATAAATATAAATAGAAACCAAAATTACCTCTTCAGCTGCAAAATTATATCAAAGAAACAATAGTTATATGCATATAAAGGTATTTTGAAGAATCTTGTTCATTATCTGCTTCCTCCCCTATCTTATGCAGAGAATTCATACAAAAAAAAAAAAAAAAAAAAAAAAAAAAAAAAAAAAAAAAAAACCCACACACACACACAAAAAAAAAAAGACAGAAAAAGAGAAATATACATTACAAATGGAAAACAGCAGTTATAATTACAGTGTGTAATTATCCTACTTTGGCAATGGTTAGCCAGAAAGAAAGAAAAAAAATAAGGAGAGAGAAAGAGGGAAATATTCTGAAATAAAAATCAATACACAGATAAAAAGTACATAGTTTTGATTAGCTTTTCAAAAGTGCCCATACAAGAAGCTCCTTATGTAGCGTGGCTTAAAATGCTCTACTGCATTTTATATTTCTATATATTATGAAATAGCTTGGGTTAGGTCTCTTTAAGAGATTTTATTTCCTCTTTACAAGCAAATGCCAAAAATTATTTCAGGCATTAATACAATATGGGTTAATTTACGTCATAATGAATAAATTCATTGTCCTAAATTCCTAATGGCATTTGCATGGCATGTTAATAACTAAACCCTAGATACTTACAGTGCATGAACGCTAACTTGAGAACCACAAGGTAGCAGCTATAACACTCATTATCTTCCAAGAAAACTGCAAGTGCTCTATTTGTACTATCCTCCTGCACATTTCAGCTCATAGATCTTCTTGCTTATTTATTTTCCCTTACATTTCAGAAGGACAAGTACATACAAAGATGAAAGAAAAAATAAAAAGCATTATCTTCATGTCACTTTCTTGCAATGTAGATACATTAGTTTTTGTGGAAATTTCTTTTCACTTTAAAATAATAAAATTTCTCAACTTAATTTCAAAAAATACCTTGTAGTGATTGTGAGGTGGATCAAACTGGTGAGATGGATCAAACTGGTTCTAATGTATTTTTAATTACTTAATTATTTCTCAAAGTAAACATGTGTTGAATTGATTTATATTTTGTTTATCCATAATGCAAAAACTACACAAAATATGTATGTACAGGCAAACATCTACAATGGAGCAAATAATTAAACTGTTGTGAATGTGTCACTCAGATTTTTAATTATTAAAGTATGTATGGGTATACCAAAAGGGAAATTTTGAAATAAAATCAAAACATCTGGAGCATACAAATGCCTATTCTCCCTCAGCCCCATATAGTATTTGTATCCTTAGATAAGACTGCTTCAACATTTAAGTTAAACATTTCAACATTTATTTAAGTTAAACTTAAATAATAAAACTGATTTTGATGTGAAATTATAACAGAAAAATATTCCAAAGAATTCAAATTACTCATTGACTATGATAAGCAGAACTTTTCATCACTCTCCTATTTAATGTGAAACTGAAATTTAATATCCAGACTCAGAAATAAAAGCAATTATAGAGTGATCCATTTGGGTATGAATAAAATTAAACATTAATATAAAAACACTGTAATAGTAGAAGACCTTTCCTGGTGATAATTTTATCCTTAAAACATGTAAGTGTTTGTATATTGTATTAACAACAGTCAATAATTGGCAGCAATGCAGGAATGGCATTGCAATTGTTAAAATGGCTACTAGAAATCAGTAATGGATTAAATATATCTTTTAGTAAGTTAAATTTGGGAGTCTTATACAAGTCCAATGTAGGTACCTACAGTGATGGAAACATTTATTTCATCAACTCCCTTTGCATCATTAAATATGACTTTGACAATGAATAAAGTCATTTAAAACTGTTGCATCTTCATTTATGTTAAAGTAACGCTGTAACTGAAATAAAAATCCCTGGAGGCATAACAAAAATACCTGAGAAACAGTTTACAATATTCAAGAGGATAAATTTGCAGCAAATGTATCAAAATCCTTTCAAAAGTATTCAGGTATGTGTCACAGAGGAGGGCAGACACTTTCAGCATCTATGATGGGTAGTATGATTTTTTAACTATATAAATAATGAAAAAAACAAAAAATGTGCATTACGAGTTCTGACTGTGCTACATGATTTCCTTCAGCAGATGGCAAGGCCATTACAGATAATTTCTATTGGCAAAATCAATTTCCAATTGCATGGCAGAATGAAAGACTATGCAAATGTACAGAGTTGTACTCTTTAGAACAAGTAAGAGTAAAATTAGAAACAGAAATATCTACAGGTGCAATACCAGAAAAGTTGATTACTTTATAAATACCCATAATAAGAGAATAGCCCAAAAAGTTACCACTGTTAACTATAGACACTAATTCCCATTTATTTAGGAGAAAGTAGAGAAAGTACTTAATTAACAAATGTCTTTGCACCCTGGAGTAATTATATATACTTGTACAGCTTTAGGCTTTGTTAAATTGTTATTATATATATTCCCCCTTTCCTTTTTGAATAGTGTTTACCAGTGGACACTGATGATACATGAGATGAAATGATAATTTGGAAAAGGATTTTTTATAAAGGAAGGAAATGTTCCAGACCTAAGTTTAAAACACCTGCCTGGCATTTGCCATTTATGAGAACTGAGGAAAACCTAGAACAAACCTCAGTGAGGAAGGAAGGTCCTGGCAGGAATCAAACCACATACCTCCTGCTCACAAGTCAAAACCTTAACGACCTCGGCCACCCATGGCAGTCAATTGTTAGTGTAAATGTATATTTTATTTATCAATGTTTAGGTGTAATGTGATTAAGGTGGTTAATGATAAGTGTTTCAATATGTGATTCAGAGAGATTTTCTTTATATGGCCTGTGTTTTTAATGCTGTTTGTAACCTAGCATTTGACAATGTCAGAAAATTGTATAGGCCTACTGACAGTAAATTATTATCATGAAGTTATTTGAAATCATGAAGTCTCTTTGAGAGATCAAAGAAGGTGAAGACTTCTTGAAAAAATGAAGATGAAACACCCTTTTCATGCATTTTATGGTTAAGAGAAATGTGCATATATTCCATAAGTCTGAAAGGTCAAGTGCAACTGTGGAATGAACCAAAATAAAAGTGTACATACTACATTTTTTAGCAGAAAGTAAAATACATTATGAACATATATGGATATATTGGCAATATTTTTATTGTCACAACCTGAACAAGATAATATAAATTGTGTTTCAGTTAGATGATGCACTCCGTCAGTCCTGGTGGTGTAGTGGTTAGCATACTTGCCTCCTACACCCAAGAATGCGGGCTCGAACCCGGCCAGGACTGATGGATTTTTTTGAGCGTAAAAATCCTAAGTATGGCTTCCTTCGGAAGGGAAGTAAAGCGGTGAGTCCCGTGTCGTACATTTAAAAAGAACCTCAAGCCTGAAAGAGAAACCTCTGAGCAAAATTTGTCGGCCGTTTCATGCCCTGAGTTGAATGGGACGCTGATGACCTGAGATGTTAAAGGGCGTCCATAAATAAATCAATCAAAAAAAAAATCTTCACTGGAGATGAGAGGTTTGCGATTACCTTTTATTACAATTAGTGGAGCTTGGTGGAATAATTGTTTGGCCTTTAAACTCTTCACATTCCTGACTTCTTTATGTTGGTTTTTGTTAAGATTCTACATACTCATAGAAAACCAGAAATAATAACTTCAGCTTTCCAAATTTCTGTAAGATATTATAATTGATATGGGTTGAATTGAAAAAAAGATTATGAGTTATGCAGAGTTTGCTATGGGGATCAAGTAACAATATAATTTTATGGTATGAGAAATGTTATATCTTTCAATGCTATTTATTTACTTTTCTAATGGTAGAAGCAGGTGCTTATATAATTTTTCCTCGGGCCTTCTAGTAGTTGCTCACAAGGCCTTTTGTTATTGCGGTGCATGATTTATGGTTGGACAATGCAACAAGTGTTGATTGTCCATAATATAATGTGGATTGTTGGTTTGACAGATGCCAATCTTACATAATGGTGGGTTAGATAGTCAAGTATTTCAACATTTTACACAAAATTTAAAAAATTAAATTATGTGTTAAATGTTTAACAGTGTTATTAGTTTATTTATACACAAATAATCATGCATATTTTATAACTGAGGAAAGGAAGAAAAACAGGTAGAATTTACCTTACTCTCCAGATATTTTTTAAAACTAAGCTTGTTTTGATAATTGCTATCACCAAATATTTTATTGATAAGCTTATAAATGCTAGTTTTATATCTGTTGAAATGCTTATATAATGCTGAGTGCTAACTGCTGCCTTGCAGGCTCCCAAATTCTTTATTGTCTATAGAACTTATTACACAGCCCCAGCTAAATTGAACTGATAATTTTCATTCCAAGTGCAGCTAGCATCTATCTATTAATAGCTGAAGAGAGCTAGCAAAGAAGCTGTTTTCTATCTATGGTGCTAAAGCTACACAATGCTTAAAAAGTACATTCTTTAGAAATCTCACTTAATAGAGTACTCAATCCTGTAAACTCCTTAATACGAGACAAGAAAGATGTCCTTCTATTTGGTCTGCTAGATGCTTTATCTCCTAGAAACAAACATATCATTGCTGTGTTTTGATGATCACATTCCATTATAGCAAATTCAGATTAAAAATCACCTTTAAGACAAGAATATTATTGCGAAGCATCATAAATTTATTTACGTGCCCAGTCACTTACTAAACTTGTCATTCTTCATAAACTCAAACCTAACTGAAAATCAGGAAAAAGAACTAGTGAAATTCCTTTACAATGAAATACATTCATGTTAAAGTTTCTTTATTACATATATACATAACAGATTCATTTGGAGTTAAAATGCAAGACTAAAGTAGAATATAAAGCTTTAATGCATCTGAAAAAAATTATGTTTTCAAAAAAAAGTTTCATTTTTATATTTAAGATACAGACCTGTTGAAGATGCCAGAGAAGAATTAGATGTACTGAGTTGGCAGGTTGCTACTGTGTTCTCCTGACTGTTGTTACCGGATAGGCTGCTCATCGAATTGGACAGGCACATCTCACCATGGGACTTGCCTCTAAGAGGTGGCAACTTACTTTGGCGTGGCAAGGAGTCTGAACAGCTGCGCCAACAAAGATAAATTTGACTTATTTAATAAGTTTTAATTCTGCCTCATCTGGAGTAAGTGTTAATCGATCAAATATCTATGAAAATTCTGCCCACCTGTGCCCTGCCCTGCTGATTAATGCTTTATTTACAAGGGTTGGATAAATTTTAAATAGTTTTATTATCAGTTTTATTATTAACTATTTACATTCCTTCATCCCTTATGTCTACCACATTTTGACACATTCATGGAAGGCATCATACACCATCAGCACATCTATCTCTGTTGATCTCCTGAAACAACTATCCTGTGATACAGATAATGGCATCTCTTATGTTTCCCTTGAAGTGTTCTTTCATTTTGGCAATGAGAGTGTAATCATAATCCAGGAGGAAAACAATGAGCTGAATTTTGTAGTTGTCAATTTGATGTCCTCCTGAATGAATCTCTGTCTTCAAGAAATATATTCACCCATTGTGTCACATGCTTCACACGATTCTGACAACGTTTTGTGCACTAAAACTCCTGCAACTCCAATTTTGATCTTTGAACATTGTTCCACTTTTGTAAACATGTCTTACACATTCTTAATTAGCTAGTAAGTTGATTTAATACTCTGATGCTCCACTTACCATTGAATATACAGAACATGTTTCACATGTTTCAGTATTAAATTGATTCACCTAAAATAGTATTAAGCATAAACTAAGTGCTTCACTGTATTAGTTCCGACACAAAATTAATTTTAAATTTAAAGACTTACAATCCTGCTGTATTTCAAGGCAAAAGAGAATTCCACTGAATAACAATGAATAACATTACAACCATTACCACTGACTGCACTAACCAACCTAATGTTTTGTTAACAGCTCCATAAAACCATCAGTCACCTAACTTACAACTGCCACATGTTTTTTCCAACCCTTGTATTTCAGCAGTCATACAGGATGGAAGAGGAGTTACTGATTTTATCTTGAAAAAGATTTGTCATTTCAGGATTTTTGTTGTTCAAATACATTTCATGATAGTGCTAATAGTTTCTAAGAAAATGATTGTTTTATTTTGCAAATGTTGCAATGCTCTTGCTTTTAATTCCATAGCTACTGCAGACAAACACAAAACATTAAGGTATTTTTCATAATTAAACTTAGATATAACATAATGTAGACATTAAAGTTTGAAACCACAATATATAACAGAATTATTCACAATTCTTCATACACATATACATTAACATGCATAAAAGAGTAACTAAAAGTCTACTAACTCCAAACTCAACAAAAAAATTGAATGTTCTAAGAAACAATGCTCTTTTGCTTGGGAAACTTTCCTGATAGATTCATGCTATTGCATTCATGTTTCAATGCATATTTTGAGATATTCCGCATTGCTAAAGTGTGCCAGCTTACAAACTGAGAGTTTTAATTTCATATTTATAAGATAAAAAGTCCAAATTAGATATTACAACTTTTGTAGGATAACAACACTGAAGATAGCCATTAAAATCACACAACATAAATGATTCTTTGATCAGCAGTGTTGTCCTGATCTGATGCTGCAAATGCAAAAAATGACAAGACCTTGCAGTTTTCAATGAAATTATATAAACAATATGTTTATATAACTAAATAAGTAACTAATTATAAGCATTTTAAAACTGCTTCAAAAATGGCAAAATGATACCAAATTTATTCATTACAAAGAATTCTCTGTCTGAAAGTTATAGGTCATTTTCCACCCTGCATATAAAAGCTTTCTAATCATTTTGTATTCACATTCTTATGTTAGCTGTTATTAATCCTAATTTGATGATCCTTTTACAGCTCCTGTATTAAATACACTTAGTAAATTAAGCTCTGTTTTACCTATAACTTACTTTGAAAGAATTATATTTTTCTCCATGCATTTATAATACAACTTACTTCTCTGGCATCTGGTTGCCTTCTGCAGGACTCTCACTTAAGACAGAAGCTTCATGGTATCCACTGCTGTCTGAGCTATTGCGAGAATGAGAAACTGGAATGCCTTTCCCTTTGGGTATATTTCCATTAACAACTGTTCCATCACTAGATTCTGCACTCATTACATCTCTGACCTATATGTACATTATACAGATAAGGTAGTGTGAAACAGAAACTTAAAACATTGGCAATATATACATACACTTAGTAAATATTTAATACAAACATATATCATAATTACCGCATAATTTTCTTTTGTTTAAGCTTATAGCTATATCATTAATGTGTACAATTTATAAATGAAACTACAGAGTGTCACTTTGCACTAAATGCTCAGGAATATACATTCACTGTATTTAATTCAAATTCAATTAATTTCTGTACTATTTCTTCTTTTTTTAGTTTAAAAATGTGTGCAAGAAAGAGAAAATAAATAAACTATATATCATCACAAAATGTTCAAACATCACATATGTAAACATAGTTTACTTGTGACTTGAGGGACTTTTAGTTTTAAAAATGTATACAATGAAGAGAAAATTAATAAATCATTATGTTAAGATATACATTTGTCATATTCCTTTACATTTGAATTCCCTCTTTTCATCAACATTTTTACATTACTGGCATTTATATTTATGTTTAATGAACTTCAAATACTTTTGTTTAGAAATTGAAAATGCCAACATCTCAAACCTTGTGACTTTGAATGTACTTTGTCTGTGGTTTTCATTTATATCTAAGCCAACTGCTTTCTTTTCCCCAGCCCAATTGTAACACAATGCTTTTTCAAACTGAAAGAGAGCAAAGATTTCTCTTAATGGTATGGCATGCACAATATTTTTTTTATTTGTAACTTTATTCACAATATGCATTTGAATGCACCAAAATATTTTATAAAAATGTACTAAATAGCTATATTATATAAGAACCTCACAAAATGAATCATTAGATTATAATTATTAACATGTTGTGATGAATCAAACTAAATACTCTTGCAGGTTCATTATTAAAGATTTTCATAAGATGTCAATGCATACCCCTTCAATTTGTTTTGCTGGTGTGCTGGGAGGTTTTGGTGCAGGCCTTCTTTTTCTGGCAGGCCTTGTAGGAGGTGCCATCATAGGTGGTATTACAGGTGCTGGTGGGGAGGCTGAGCGACTTGCAGATTCATCTGATCTTGCTGGTGATATGCTACGACCTCCAAGAGAGTCACTGCTCACGCTTCCCTCACATGCACTCTGCACAAATTAAAAAAAATTTTTAGAGCATCTAAAATAAATCTAACATAATAAAGTACATTTGTACCCCTTGTTTCTACAGCAAAAAAAATTATGTCCTCTTTTTTCCTGAGGTTCTTGAGAATGCGAAGTATTTGGAAAATATATATCAGTAATTTTTAAAAGAAAAAAATTATATTATTAAACAATACTTTCAACATAAAGTGAAGATTTTATCTTAATTAGCATGGCTGTCTTATAGAAATGAAGAGCAAAAAATCACTGTATGCTACATAAATTTTTGACATACAGATATTGAGCTACTTTAAAATAATAAAATTTATAGGCTTTAATTGCAAAGAGTGAATTAATTGTTAATTTATTGATTTTTTTTATAATTTTAGAACAAAACTAGAAATATTCCATTTGTATAGAAACTTCAAATCATTGAATGATTCGATTAGATTAGATTTTCATTCTTCATCAAAAAGATACACCATTAATAGTTATTGTTAACATATATTACAAATAAGTGACAATATTAATAATTAACTATACAGACTGAAGTGCATTTCCTTAAATTCAGCTATACAATTCACACAATTCTTGGAAAACCACTAATTTACTTTTTTTGAATTTGGTCAAAGGCAAAATTTATATATTCTCAAATAAAATTGATGAATAATTTTGGGCCTACATAATTTGTTGTGCCGCTTGGGGGTATCTGTATTGAGCCTATACATGTATTGTGATTATGAATGACACATCTTTTATTATAATTATTCACATTTTAACATATACTAAACAATAAAATACATAAATAACTGGAAGAGCAGTAATTTTATATTTTTAAAAAATTAGCTCACGGAAATCTCTTCTTATTTAGGACAAATATACATCTCATTCTTTATTTTGCCACTTAAAATCTAAAAAAATATAGCCCTTAAAAAACCACTTAAAACTCTATAAACTCTTGAAGTGCCTAATATTATAGTACACACATGTTTCAAGATGTAATAAATTACAATTATAAATTGTAATTAGACTCCGAATTCAACTGCCAATTTATGTGAAAAGTGACATGAACTCATAGCTTCTCTCAGCGAATCTTGCACTAAAATCATAGTTCATATCTAATTTTTATATAATGTTATAAGAATTTATATATCTAAAGCAACCACTTAGAAAACATATTCAGCTTATGCTCAGGAGCAACTTTTTTATACTAGACAGTTGGAACAAATATGTACTAGGGAAAAGAAATAGCAACAATGCTGTAAATCAGTGCTGCTACCAGTGATCATTGGAACCATATTTATGCCCTAAAAATGTTTAGTGGTAGGAATAAAGGTGTTTCACAAATTGAAGTTGCAAGAAGGAAAATGCATCTCAGTACTTTAGGGCATTGAAAGAAGCTTGTGAGAAAGAAATCCTATCATATCAAATTACTGTAATATGGTTGGAAGCATCTCATCAATAAAGAAAGAACTGTTTTTTTTTTATTTGTTTTATTTACGGACACTCTTTAACATCTCAGGTCATCAGTGTCCCATTCTATTCAAGGCGTGAAACAGCCGACAAATTTTGCTTAGAGGCCTCTTCTTTCAGGCTTGAGGTTTTTTTCATGCAGTAAATGTATGACACGGGACCCATGGCTTTACTTCCTTCCGAAGGAAGCCATACTTAGGATTTTTACACCCGAAAAAATCTGTCAATCCTGGCAAGGTTTGAACCCGTGATCTTGGGTTTAGAAGGCAAGTATGGTTACCACTACACCACCAGGACATACAAGAAGAAAGAACTGTGAGCATCCATCTTTACAACAATGATTTCCATGCTGAGACTATAAGGGAATTGGAAGACATGTGTGGAAATTATCATGGAACTTGGAAAATTATGCCTTGTTTGCAAAGTTAAAAGAACCTGTTCAAGGTATTCCAATCAAGAGTTGACATCCAAAGAGCTTTAGAATGATCAATGAGAGTGAGATTCAGAAATCATGCTTCAGATGGAGTGCACAGTCTCCCAAAGATTTGGCAAGGCAGGGCTCTATTTTAAGTGTTAGGTCAAAAGTAAACAAAATAAATTTAGTGAAACAGTGACTATTTGCCATTACTTTTCAAATGACATAGTAGCAAGAAAAGCTAGGTATTTATTACTATTAAAATATTTGTCAGGAATGAATTAGGGAGAAATTCTTTTCACTTTATGCAATTCTAAATACAATACTTAAACAAAATCAGTTAGCACATGATGTGGTGAAGTGCAAAATTACAGCAACTCTTAAAAATGGCAAATTATTACAAAATCAAAGTTTCAGAATTAAGCACAGGTACTGTCAAATACCGCAATGTAATGTTGACATATCAGCCACCTGTTGAAAATGAACTGCAAATATATGCTGTTTTTCAATATGAAATATTAATTACACTCCTGTTCAGCAATTTGGGATTAAGAAAGTTTATTGTTCATCTAAACTCTCTGGAAAGCTTTGTATCTAAGTTCATAGTATAGATAAATCTCCCCATTTGTAAAGAAAATCTAATCCCTAAAGATTAGCCCTACACAAACAATAAAGGTGGATCATTATCTTGGTTTGACAGAAGTGGTTCCCCAACAGATTTGTTAAAATTATTTGCTTTGGAAACTGTGCATGATGAGTTTACTATTGAAGAATGGCTCTATATTTTTGCTGATGAATATCTATTACCCAACCTTAATGGTGCAGAATGGCAACAAGAATGCTGATCCTTTTGCCAAAAAGTGAAATTTAGCTTTGATTCAATCAGTTATTCAATATGGAATCTATGCGTGGGATGGCATTGCAAACACTTATCTTAATATACTATTTATTTTACAAAATTGTATTTTAAAAATCTGTTTATACAAATGTTCGAACTAAAATTTATTTTTACGGAATTCAATGTTTTAAAAATTGAATAAATTTTCATACAGAAATTATTGATATTATTTTTACAAGAATCAGAAATTCTTTAAAATTAATTCCCATGGATAAGACACCAGATGCAAATAATGCTGTTTACTAAATGAACCCAAATGTTGTACATCTGCAAGACTAAATAAAACATAATAGTAATTTTGGGCCTAAGTTCTGTCTATAATCATGTAATAATAAGGAACATAGAATTAAGCAAATTAAATAGATTTAAGAATAAAATTCAATAGATTACATAGTTGTAGTCTCATTCAAATATAAGTGTATATAATATGTAGTATTTAAGAAAAAAAATTCAACAAACTACATAGATATAGTTCAAATAAAATTAAAATTTAATGTATTTAATATTTAGCTTTTCCTAGTTGACGACTTTGATGCTTTATGATACAGTATATAATTTATGTACTTACAATTTTTTAATATCAGTCTATTAAATATTTATTGTAACTGTAATTAATTAACAAGATTTTTTTAGCTGAATTACACCTGCATAAAAGCTTTGGCTTACTTGGGTGGTTGTACTGAGTTGGCATTACCCATTAATATTTATATAAATAAATTAAAATTAAATTAAGGGTTATGATTGTCTGGTGAAGCTCTTGAATAGAAATGGAATAATTATTTCACTTCTCTGTCCATTGTGTAATTTGGGGGGGGGAAAGAAAAAAAAAGGATGGAGCCCAATCTCCTTCAACAATGCCCAGTCACTTCTACTAAATCCTCTAGTTATGAACAATATTGGAGAGCAAGAATATTAACAGCAGCATTGTTAACAGCTTTCATTAATGATTAGTATTATATAAAGCAATTACAATTTATGTAAACTGTAAGGCCTGCATAAATGACTGACAATCTGTGTTTATGAGAGTAGATTTGTGTTCCTACTATACACACTAAATTGTAATCCACTTGCCTCATAGTTCAAAACACTACATAATGACTATCTCTGTTCAAACTATAAAACAAAACTGCATGCATTTCTGAACTTGCGATAAGTTACTCACGGACTGGTTACGCTTGTTGAGGACCAGGCCAAGACCTGTACCAGGACCATGCTGCTGCCGTGCTTGCTGTCTTCGCTTCTCTTCTTCTCTCTGCAGTGCCATAATATCTGATGATGACAACGCTGAGCCCAAACTGGACTTGGATACAACTGTAACTTCCTGCAGCTTGTAGTCTGCCAGTGTACATGACAGGTTCAGCACTTCAGAAAGGTTGGCTGCATATGTATATAAACATTGAGTTAACTGTCATAGTATAAAAAGAAAAAAATAAAATCTTATATCTCCACATTTTAACATCCGCTCTTCAAAAGTGCACATGCTGCAAACATTAAAAAGGAACTAATTTCAGGAGATTAGACTTTGAGAACTCATTTACAATATACCTGCAAAAGGGAGCGGTGGACAGGGGTCCTTTCTGCTGTGCTATTTTATATTTCAACACCCAGTAAAAGTAAATAAATGTGTCAAGAGAAAATTCAATCTTTGGCTAAATGTTCACATTGACTTTGTGCAAGAATAAGCTGGCAATTATATGGCCATACTATTTAAATATCAAAGACTGATCTTAATGTAATTACTGAGGTCTAAGATTAAAAATTTACTATGTGTTAGTGCAAAAAGTAAGCATGAAACATACCTGGGTGCCTCATTTCATATTTGCTGCAGTCAAGGTTTTTCTCTGCACAAGTTTGCATTAAAATGTCCGAGAGCCTTGTTTTTGGACTTACTCGCATTACATAAAGCTGATTGCGTGGAAGATGCACCTATAAGAAAAAATATCATTTTTGATATTTTCAGTTTTATTTTATGAAAAACTAAAGCTATAAATATATAAAATTCCATTTTTAATGCACCTAATGTGAAAGCATAAAAAGCACACATAATAGGAGCCTGAGCTCCAATGTTAAAAAGTTCATTTATGGAGCCTGAATTCCAACGTTAAAAAGTACATTTCTGAAACATAATCATACAACACTAGGAAGATCATTTGAAAAATTTGGTAAAAAAAAAAAGAAAGAAAAAGAAGATGCAAATTAATTTTTTTTGCTTTGTTTTTTTGAACATATTAATTTTATTTTCCAACATAACCTCCATCAATGGCTATACACTTAATCCAGCAAATTTCTACTATTTTCACATTTACAACTTTTATCTTACTCTATAAAATAGTTGTTGATGGCACCAAAGACATTACTAGAGGCCTAAATCTGGGAAATAGGGTGGATGAGGAATGAATCCAATTTTCAATTCATGCATTTTTCCATTGCAACCATTTAAGTGAGGAAGGACTTAAATTTTGTAAACAGCATTTTTTGTGCACCAATTGGTCGTTCTTCCTTCAACTTATCTTTCAAAAGTTCTAAGTACTACATTATACGACAACTATACAGTTATTATTTTACCCTTTTCCGAGTAGTCGATTAAAGGTTATTCCTTGGAACCGCTCTCCTGCCCCCCTTCCTCCCCCCGCTGCAAATTACCTTTTCAAGCCACAAAACGATTATTACTTTTTTCGGGGCACTTTTATAGTTATTGTACACTGCTATTACTACTACATTGTTAATAGTGGAACTAAGTTTTGTCAATAACCACGAATCGATGGAAGAATCGATTAAATGCCACTGAAATGTCCTTTTACCTGCATGTTTGGGCTGCAATCATAGTGCATGTAGTTTTTTCATATGAAAACTTTCGTTCTTTTAGTTGAGATGTCTAGTCTTAGCTATTTCTTGCTCTTTCACTTGGAGATGTTATAGATTTGTTCAAGAGCGCGCTGCATCTTTGGTATTACAATGGCGTTTAAGCGAAGTTATAATTACTGTAGAGTCCCCAATAACTTCAAATCCGTTTTGACCTATTGAGTCGTTCGGTTCTTCAAACAAAATATTAAATTATTGCACTATATTCGTTTGTTCCGCTTTTAACTATACATACAACTGTGGTCGATTCAGATGGCTGTCAGGCGTAAACTATACGTCGCATCTGGCTGAAACTTCATCATTGACTGTTACAAAAATGTGCTTGCAACAATGACGCCACTTTATGACTTTTCGTGAATTTTATATAATATGCCAAATGAATATACCTATTCTTGCCATAAATACTGTTATAGCCTTTTGAAAGGAATTGTACCAGAAGTTTTGGCGACCAGATAATAACTATGCTACAGACACTGTCACCCTCATTGCTGAGTTCAGGTACAACAGAAAGAGTGTATTATTTGAGGCTTGTTTCGAACCACTCAACACTTTCTAGATTATCCGAGATCTAGAAATCTACGCTCTTTGAGGACCACAGTCGTTAAATCATTGGGGGTCTGTGTTCAGCAGAACCCTATCCAGTGATGTTGAGATGCAAATTACTATTCCAGCATTAAGCTATCAGCAGCAACTGGAAAATTCTTTTTACTGATGAGAAAGTATTCAATACTGAGGAATACTATAACCATCAAAATGACAATTTTTGCCTCAACCGCTTGTGAAGTTTATAAGAGGGTTCCAAAGATCTAGAGAAACCGTGAGCCTGACTTAGTCATGATTTGATGGGAAGTGAGCTAGATATCACCAAGCTGTATTAACCGTCAAAGTGAATGTAACTACTCTGTTGGAACCCATGTCGAAGAACATGAACAACATTTTGTTTCAGCTTTCAGCAAGATTCAGCGCCAACCCACAAGGCCACGTCAACTCAGTCTTGACTGGAGAATATTTAAAGATTTAATTAGAGCCCAAGATTTACCTTTTAATAATCCAGACCTGAATTTCATGGACTAATGCGATCAGCGGTTTGCAAGAAAAGGTACCTAATATTGACCTTGTAGTCAACAGTAGCAGATTTCCCATTGGAGGTAGGGTGAGTTGCTATAAATGAACAGCCGGAGAGACTTCGGTCACGGGTGAGTAATTTTAAAAACTAGCGCTAAACGGTTTGAAATAGGTATATATTAAAAGCAGATGAAAAATAGTGAAATATGTTGTACTTAATTAAAACACTATTTATGGCAAAACCAGGTATTTACAAATTGATAGCAGGAAGGAATGCATTCAGAGAGCATTTGAGCTTTTAGGATTTCCTTTATTTGCCTGTGTTTTATCATGACAATGCCGAATCATTTTCTATGTAATTTTGATTTCAGTTACATTTTGCATTATATTCAAGATACATTTTATGTCAAAGTGACACCTACCTGTAACCTGAAAGTCTGCTCGAAGGGCTGCTGATTCAGAGGTTTCAATGGAGCCTTCTTTGGTGTAACAGATGAACCCGAAGTGACAAATGTCTTACCCTTAGGAACTACATGAATGGTCCATGTATCAAGAGCTCCTATGGGTGTACTGGGCTTATAGGGAAGTATCCCTCGTTCGCCCATTGCTTGAAGAACATGACCACCTGGAGAAATTTTGTTTACGGTAGTCACCTGCACCAACAAGTCCATCATGGGTGTGCTGTAAGAAATGAAGATCTCTTGTCAGCTTCACGATTCTTAATTTGTTAAGGGTAAATACATTACTGGCCATTAACATTCATACTAGCTATGAGCAAAAGATGTTTGTTTTCTCGTTCGGTTGTTTGACGCGACCGTTGAGATTCCTCATGTCTGTATGTCGTTCTTCCTCGATCAATCGATCCTACATTCGTTTCGCTGTGAACGCATTTCCTAACACGAACTCCAAATTCTCGGAATGAGACCGTGCACTCTCGAAATATCGCAATACTTCCGCGACTTATCGAGACATTAACTTCCAAATGTGGAGTCGGTTGGATGCCTCTTTCTGAGTGTTGCAATTTTAACGGCCAGCAATATATTCACTTAGGTACAGAGTCAATATGAATATGACTTTATTTCCAACAAGCACAAGCAACATTACAATAAGCACATTTCCATCATTTCACATAAACTAAACACTATTACTAAATTCTTATTATATTACTAACCAACACTATATTTATTTAGAGCAATTATATTACAAAACAGCTACCATACCCTGTATTTTAAGCCATTAAAATTTACCTACCTATACCGTTTCCAGTCTCAATACAACGCATCTCCAAAGTCGTCGGTGTATTGAATACCGTACCAAAATCACAATTTCATTACTTCCATCCTTTTACTAATAATCAAACATTTTTTTTTTTTACAAATATCCTGTATCTAAACTCTCTTCTTCTGTAGTATTTCTAATCTTTTTACACAATTTATCCCTAACTTTGCCCAAGTAATCTACCATTATTTTTATCTCCTTTGATTCCTAATGTCTTCCTTATTAAAATTCCTCCTCAAATTAATTCCGTTTCTCTTTCTATATTTGTAATTTCCACAACTTTGTTTGCTTACAGTATAATATGCTACGATACTTATTATCAGGTTCACACATGGGACATTCATTCTCAGATTTTTCTCATTGCACTTAAATTCCTTACTCCTGACTTGGACCAAGCAAAACCTTCCCTCCCCAATTTATCACAAATTTCTAGGTACTTTTCCCTTGCTCAAACTCTTTTAATCTCTCGATAAATTCTCAGCGAACTCTTCTCTCCAAAGCTTGCAAAGATTTCTTGTTTCTCAACATGGTTACTTCTTACTAAACTCCCTACATCTATATTCTCTATTTACCCAACAATCCCCCATATCAATTTTTTCAACAATATCCTGGGTTTTAAGCACCCATGACCTTCTCCATCCAAAATTATCCTGTGTCCCAACACACTCCTTGACAATATCTCCATCATCAACATATTTTTTTACATAGTATTTCATAATTATTTTAATTCTTTCCCCGTTACTATTGACCTATCCAATTCTATATTATTAGTTGTATTAATTTACAAAATGATCTTTTTATTAAACCCAGGATCTTCAAGCTATCATCACATCCCCATATTTCTATTCCATACATAATTTTCGCCTTCACCATGGTGTTGTGTATTCGCTCCAAAATTTGACAATTTTCCTTAAACGTGCTCTTACAATCTCCTATTCCGTTTCCCATTTGTTTAAGGTTCTTTATCTCCTCCTCTATGGATTCGAACATTTTGACCACATGATCCATTTCTGGTTCCGGGTTAAGCTGGATGCGTTTGATGGATTTTAATAGCACCAATCAAAAAATCAATCACATTCCATGTTTCTTCTTCCCTACTATTAAACTATATTTTCCTTGCATTCAACAGGCCAATTCTGACTGAACGTGGTAATGTCAGCTCCCAGTAGTTTTCTTCACGCATCCTCTCCGGACATGTCAATCTCGTCTCGCGTCTCGTAGACAACTCTACAGAGTTATAAGATGCAATGAAAATATTCTTGCTACCATTGCAGAACATTTGATGCCTGACTGTGGTTTTAAAATTGAGGGGGAATCTTGGTCCTAGGACTTATGGTAACCAGTTATTGTAATTCATGATGGTAGTTAGCTTAGACTTCCTGAGGGAACTGACTTCTAGCTCATTAAATGCACGTGCTTTAAAGCTTTCTGACACACATACAGTGAAGATAAGACTATTCAAAATATACTGCAGTTTTAATGTTTCCTTCCATATTAACTGACATCAATTAAGTTCGCTCCAGCTATTTTGCTTTAGCAGCTAATTCATTAAGTTATCTAGTTTTCTTTGTTTTTGTCAATCTTTGTAAATGTTAAGACTTTAATGAATGGTCAATGACAATACTACTAACATTTTAATTTTGTTGTACAAATAGGTAAACACAAATCTGTGATACCAACCTCCGATCCACACTCATCTTAACGGATTGACCATTTGGCAAGAATACCCTCAGATCCATGGAACCTGCCAACATATCCGGGGGTGTATCTTCCGTCACTGGCAATGGAGGAGCTGGAGCCATCACATCACTGCAAAAAAATAAATAAATAAATAAGTAAATAAAAATAAATAAATAAATAAATGAACGAATAAAATAAAAATAAAAAAATGACAATTTACAATTACCACTATCCTTTTACATTATATCACATGAATATCATTTAACAGATAGTGCAATTTGTGTTTGGTTTTCGAATTTGATACACCAACAAAGCAAAGCGGAAGGTTTGCTCTAGCTTTGTTTAAGAAACACGGGACACTGAATTTTTGGATAAAAATAACAAAATTTATGATTTTTAGATTAATAATACAAAAGTATATATGAGCCTTTGGGATCAATTTTTCATTTTCCATCATTTTTAAAGCTCCAACGCTGCATTTAAAGCTAGGTGCACAATGATTTAAAAGGTATGCTCGACCACGCCTTCTTCTTCGTATTAAGTCAAAATGCAATCAAATTTGACATTTTAGATAGATGTCGGGAGGGGAGGGGTTATAGAGTTTAAACAGTCACCGGCACATCAGCCTATAAGGTTTATTGTGCTATCCCATTGGTAAAGACGCCTTCATTGTTTCCCAAAAATCTGTTCCTTGAACAAGTTGCAGTCTTTTGGTTCCGTTCCCAAGTCTTCCCTGGTTATAGAAAGCGTTAAGTCTCTTTCTTCCCAGGATCGGACACTCAAACAGGTATGCGAGGTAGATTCATCATCCTGTTTACACATTCTACAAGTGGGTTCATCTTTATAGAGTCCCACTTTACATAGACGTTTCCTCTATTCACTAATTAGCCAATTGCTTTCTTTATTCCTCTTCTTGTTCATTTTTACACGAAATGTGGAAAGAAAGAAAGAATGATGGTGTTTAACGTTCGCTTTTACTACTGAGGCATCACAGGTGATGGACGCTGGTAATACGAGATGAAATGATATATTTGGAAAGGATTTTTTAAGAGAGGAAACGTTCCAGGCTTAAATTTAGGGTACGTCCCCGGCATTTGCCGTTTATGAAGAGTGAGGAAAACCTGGAAGAACCTCAGTCAGGGAGGACGGTCCTGGTGGGATTCGAACCTCAGACCTTCCGCTCACGAGTCCGCACCTTAACGACCTCGGCCACCCGAGACGGTGGATGTGGAAAGAGTATTACTAGGACCTAGGACAAGTTTTCTAGCTTGCGTTTGTAACCTTAGTTGATGTTTATCCCCAATCCATGTTTTAACCGCGGTCTTAGCAAAACGTGTACCGATTCTAACCGCAGGATCAGGGCCAAAAAAGGTGTATCAGCACTCCTTTTTGCCAACTGATCTGCTTTCTCATTCCCATAAATGTCCTGATGTCCCGGAACCCCCGCAGTTCGAGTCTGTTGCGAGATGCCAGGACAGACAGGGATTTTGATATTTTAAATTATGTTCTTACATACCAAATCCTCTTTTGTTCTAGAAGATAAGCGTTCACCATTTCATTTTGCGCTTCTGGAAGAACTGGTGCCATGACTACCGCCATCGCTTTCTTTGCAGCAGAACAACCACGTTAGGTCCATTGTTTCGATTACGGTTTTGGGTGTAGTAATGACATCCTAGAGGTGATGGATCAACGCAGGAAAATGGTTCGATTTTTTATAACGATCCAGAAACTCTTGGGGAACTTGCATTCGTCTTTTTTTGATCGCGTTTAATCAGCCATCTCGCTGAACACTTTTTTATGCTTAGATTTTTCATTTAAAGCATTGTGCACTGGTTCCTTTGAAGTGTTTATTTTCCTCAGTTTCAGCCTTCTGTCTGCTAGCACAATATTTTTGTAATCATTTCTTATGTAGTGACGCTTATTGGTGGTTCACAATCCGGCCTCGTTTCAACTCAGTCACTCAATTTTTTACAATCGCATAATATGGAACACTTTTCATCTCTTCATGCATTTCTGCATCCTTCAAGCCCTTTAAATTAAAATATGTAACAACAGCGCGATGTTCAATATTGTCCATTTTTAAATATATAAGAAACAAGTTTTCTTTCGAAATAACCCATAAAAAATTAGCTATAATATGACTCATATTTTCAGTGCTACCAACTAAATTAAGTTTAAAAAAATACCTACCATTATTTGCGCTTTACCACTAACTTCTGTTGTTCAATCATTATTATTTTCATTTTCTTACAATTTTCTCTTACCTGCTGATATTGGGAAATTATATTTTCAAAAATTTTCAAACATAACATCTATTTCTTTGTAAGAGTCTATTTCTTTTAAGGTAACCAGGAAGTGTAAATCTAGCAAATAATGCAACAGTATACACTGTATCTCAATTTATACAGCTATTAATATGAAAAATTTGAGAGATATTAATAAAATTTAACTAAAGAAGCTATGTAAAGTTTAATTCTCTAAACCACATAAAAAGCATTTAAAAATTTATAAAACCAAAATAAGATCTTGTTAAAAAACTGAAAACACTTGACAGCATGCATTTTTCTTATAAATCGCTGGCGGAGATAAAACAAATGTTACGATTTGGCATTATCTTCAAGTACCTAGTTCTCATGCAAGCTACTTTTATATGTATTAACATACTTTGACTGTGTGAAGCAGCCTGAACTATTAGTACATTTGTATCATTGATACAGATGCATATGCAACTATATGGACCGAATACAGCGTGTACACAAAGTCCTTGAGACATTTCATTCAGCTATATTTTCCAAACAAAACATTCAAATGTACTGAAAGTACACAACAAGAAAGATAAACTCACCAAAATTTGATATTCAACGCCATCTAATGCCAACTACCATTTAGTTTCGCTGGCGAACACAGGAAATGCCATGGCAATAATTCAGAACAACAAAGCGCCTAAACTTACTACAAAATGGTTCAGCTAACAAATGAAGAGCGCATTTTTGCGCTCTTCATTTCGCGCAACCTTTCACGTTTCGGGGCAGGTAAACCTCCATATCGTCTCTTATGGGGAACAGAAAACCCCGTGTCGTGGTCCAGCAGTTCGAGATCCACTGAGTGTTCTGTGCCGTGTCCAACAAGAAGGCGTATGAACCCTATTTCTTAATGGAGAAAATTGTTACCAGAATGTCATTTTTAGACTTGAACTAGTGGCTGACAGCAGGGACTTCATTCTACAGCTAGAGTGCGCTACACCACATTTCTATAATGCACTTATCTGAATGGGAATCGCCGCAGGTTGGATTGATCGAGTGTCGAATAATAAATAATCAGTCATTTACACGCTGGCCACGAAGGTCACCCGACTTGCCGCCATGTAACTTTTTCTTGTGGGGTTATGTGAAAGGCAGGGTTTACATATTACCCTTGCCTCAAGACCTCCAGAATCTGCGACACCATTGCCAGAGTAACCCTGGGTTCCCAAACTCGACATGTACCGAGTGACCAAAGGACGACGCATTGAACATTTGTAACGATAGATATCAAAATTTGGTGAGTTTATCTTCCATGCTATAAAATTTCAGCACATTTGAATGCTTTGTTTGGATAATATAGCTGAATGAAATGTTTCAAAGACTTTGTTTACACACTGTACTTGTTGAATATTTTGACATTATGTTTCCACAAATTTCTATGTACTAAAATATATTCTTATGGGTTTCAATGTATTTTGTAAGTAACCCACGGATCAATCACTTAACATATGAACGTATACTTTGAATATGTTAAATAAAATCATTATTCCTATCTGTGAGAATAAAGTCCCAAAATGTTACATTTAAATCTAGTTTGGAAATACTGGAAAATATTACACTTATCTTCAATTCCATGCCCTTGCCATACAATTATCCTAACATGTTTATCATAACTGGTTTTATAGACTTCCATTTATAGTATGCTTTGGACTCATAACTATTATTGTACCTTAAAATTTGGAAAAAAATCTAAAGAAACATGGACATATTGCACGATGAAAAATAAATATGAGAAGCTGACTAGTATAGACAATAAACAAGGCAGCCTCGGAGTGCCAGAGTGTGCATAATGTTGTTCTTTAGAGCAATAAAACTTTTAAAACTTTCTACAGAAACTGTTATGTTGATTGAGTGATTTTTGGCTATCACAGTGGGAAATGCAGTAATGTTTACAAATAATGGTTATTGTATACATTTACCTTGTTTCTTGGTAAATGTAGGCAACATAAATATTATTTTTTATTTGGTTTATTTAGGGACTCTCTTTAACATCTTAGGTCATCAGCGTCCCATTCAATTCAGGGCGTGAAATGGCCGATAAATTTTGCTCAGGGGTATCTTCTTTCAGGTTTGAACGTTTTTCTTGCCGTAAATCTACGACACTTCGCTTTTGAAGGAAGACATACAGGATTCTGACGCTCGAAAAAAATCCATCGACCCTGGCCGGGATTGAACCTGCGATCTTGGGTTTACGAGGCAAGTATATTTACCACTAAGATCACCAGAACCGATACAACAGAAAGAAATTATCGTGAGAGAGAGAGAGAGAGAGAGAGAGAGAATAATATTTAATTGCATTGCTATTGTCTTAAAACCTTGGCATTACTATAGTCGCTGTCTGTAACAAAAATTACCGTCGAATATTCAAAACAAAATATTGAAAAAAATGGAACAAATTCCTAGTACGAAGGCTGCAATTTTAACCACCTCAACAATCGATACGGCCCCTGGATATAATTTAACGAGCCAAATATGTTTGAATGCAGAGTTGTGTGGAAAAACTTCATCTGTCACTCACAATGGCTACCCAAGGCTCCCACCGGTTGTAACTGAAATAACTTCTAAGGTAAAACAGTCAAATTAAACACTTTTCTTCATGCGTGAATCTACTAAGGACATACAAATTAATGCAGCAGTTTTTGAGATCTTTATTTAAGAAAATGCTAAAAAAAAGACAGCGAACAAGAAGCAAATGGTTTAAATGCAGCCTTCGGTCTGTACGTGTTTAGGCTCATAAACGCTGCGTTAAACAATTCTCAAGCCTGCCACGTCCTCCACGCAAGGCCAGTTCCCTCGTTTTCTTGATACGAAACTATATCAAAACCTGTCCGCCCTGCTCTTATCTAAACCAAGGCCTTCGACTTCCAACTTGCTATGGCATTGCTAGGGTAGCACACACTTTGTGTTCACTTGAAACAAAAGCGTTCACATTACGGCCTATTTGGTTTTGTATAATAGTTCATCATTTAAAACGCTACCGCGTTTTTGTTTTGTTTTTTTTGTTTTTAAGAATTCCTTTGAGGCGTTGTTTGTGTGTGGTATTTCTGTTGGTGATTGCTTGTCTCTTTAAAGCAGCATTAACCATACATGTGTCTTAACGGGGTAAGGCTCGTAAAGCGGCCTTTATTTCTGTATATTTCAATAGCATATACATGAATGTTTAACAAAGGAAGGATGATGGTTCTGTAGTTTAACTAATCACAGCTGAGTTGTATGCTTCATTACTTTCCGAGTATCAGCTTTAATCCTAGGCTACACTATTGAAGAAAAAAAAAATAATACAATCTGCGACCATTTCGTACTGAAATAATAGCATTTTTATAAAATATTAAATTAATATTGCTATGGAAAATACGTAAAACTTATATATGGAACTTAAGTTATAATATTGAAATGCATAGTAACTCGTGGAAGATGTTAAGATAGGAAAATTGTACGAATGTAAGATATGACCAGAACAAAGGAAAATATACATCTTTTTAATGAAAGTTGATTGAGAGTAGAGGCTGAACTATGATTGCTTGATAAAGTGGAGAATTCGCGTGCGACGGTATTTGTGTATATTTATTTATTGTTTTTAGGCTGTGATTGGGTTTGGATTCGTTATGGATAAGGAGGTGATCGAATTTTTTAAATTGATTGTTATCTCAGTGATGTGATTAGTCGAACCTCCATTCAGTGCCGCAATATAGTAATGTTTCTTCCTCGGCTACAAGCTCAATTTATTAGCTGTAACATTTTTGTGATGCACTATCACAGGGGAAGGAAATGATAAACAGGAATTATAACACTCGCTGTTCCAGTTTTCACAATTTATTAAATTTTTGTTTTTTTCTAACACCTTACCCTTTCACTTAAGCACCAAGCGGCAAAAAAGTAACAAGTAATAAGCAATACGTCAATTTCAACTACCTTTATTAATTCGCCTGTCTAGGCGCTATAAATATATTTAGCATGGCTTTCCAAATGTCACGCGATTTTCTCTTTCTACACCTATATTCCTATTGGTGCGCTTTTATGCTCATGTGTTATCGTTTAATTCTAAGATTTTATTCAGGTCCACCCACAGCAAAATCTTCAAGTCTAAGATTCTTGACATTTATAATATATTAAAAGAGAGCCTTAACAGAGGTTTTATGATTCCATCTGGACATTTATTGCCTGAGTTTTCCCTACATTGTTAACAGAATTACTCGTCCGTTCCAAATTGCTGAGATGGCGTTTTGTTTAATATTCGGTTGTTTTCCAAGTTCTAGTTCACCTGAAGTAATATTACAAAGAGACCCTCTTAGCCAAAAAGGTTACAACGCGTATCTTTTCAAGGAAACCTTCCCTTTCAATGGTATTTTGTCTTCTTTCTCAGACTTGTAACAACATGTGTAAACCATATATCAATGATTCTTTTGGTGAATATATTATATATAAATATTATTTCTAATCGGGCCTGGGATCGATGCTAGATAAAATTGTCTACGCGCTACATTACATCAGTAATGGCATAAATTCTGGATACTTTTCGTAAAATTTTAATACCTTTTAAATCTTACAAAGATGTGTTGTGCTAAATCAATAGATAGCGCTTTTACTTTGGTGGAGTTGTATTCTTTCAGTTTCTAAAAGTGTGATCATTATTGTTGTATAGCAGTTGGCAACTAACTTTTGTGAAGTGAACATCTTTCAAAGTGAATTGAAGAGTGATCCTGTAATTTGTGTTAATGACTCCTAAGACAAAACGTGCTGATTGGTCACCAAGTAAAATGAAGAAGGCTTTTCCTATGAAGAATTAGTGAAAGTTGAGTGTTAGTGCTACAAAATGAGGCATTAGGAAAGTTTGCAAGTGGTATGAAGTAGCTGGGAGCAGAGAACGTCTCCAAGAAGTGACAGAAAACCAAAGCAAACTGCTTAAGAGTGCCAAAAAATCTGTCGCCTTTCTCTACAAGATCGTCGACGTATGACAAAAGTTTATAACTGCCATTTTGAGAACTTTGAGAGAATGGTCTACAACCGAAACCTCAAGAAAGAAGCCTTATATCAACGAAAAGTAGAGGTAAAAGCATGTGGAGTGCGCTTTAGCACCCAGGAATTGGGCGCAAAAAGACGGATAAAGTCATTCGGAGCCATGAAATGAATCTCAACATCTTTGGAAGTGATGGCATGATGTTTGTGCGAAGCTGCACTTCTTTATGTGAACATGAGTTGAGTAAATACTAAATGAAAAGCCTTGTAAGGAATGAGATTAAAAAGCTACCTTATACAAATGAATTATTTAAAGATATCTATAATTTAATGTCTTTTTAGTTAATACATCGTTAAAATATAAAATTATATTAATATAGTATATAATATATTATATTATTTAATATATAATTAAAATACAAAATACTCAGAACCAGTGAGTAAATTTTATTTTGTACCTTTCTAAGTTTTCTGAAATTTTTGTGAACTTGTGTTATATTAGCTTGAATTCAAGAAAATTTAATTGGCAATACTTTAAAGAATTTCTGAAAAAAAAAATGTTTATAGCATAAAAGAAAAAAAAAAAGGACAAGTAAGATAGAGTATCTATTCTATGTAAGATACAAAGCAGATTACCGCCGCGGTCTAGAGATTACATCCGTGCGGCGGGCTCTAGTTCGATTCCTGACTTGAGTTTTTTACAGGAATTTTATCTACGAGTCATCCCAACAGCAGCTGTACTTGGGATAAAGTAGTCGCGTCTTCCAGAAGTCGTCAGGCTGGGGGAGCATCCCACAAGTTCCTATGAATAGTGGTGACATTGAAATTAAAAGAAAAAAATCTGCAAAACCGACAATAACTGAGGTTACTACAGCAATGAAAAGCAGCAACCCATGACACTAAAAATCGAAGAACTCTTAAAGAATAACGCGGAACGTCCATAAACTTGGCCTATGAGCTTACGATATCCGTGAGGAATGCACTACGCAGTCATGTCACAGGTGTGCTTTTGATGAGGAGGGTCAATGCAGGAGTGACGTAGCGAAGGTGAAGGTCAGTGACGTCACACACGAGGAGCGTCTTTGAGTGGGTCATCTTCCTGATGATAATCAAGTTCACGGTTATCACATGGAAGTTTTCGAATGACGTGGCTGCAATTCGCGAATAGACCGACGAGCTGGTAGCTATATTTCGGTCGCTTGAGGTCGACATAGACTATAAATGGAATAAACTTCAGAGATAGGTGATACACCATACCAGTAGCTTGGCCTCATCTCCACAAGAACGCAAGTGGGGAAGAACCACCAGCCTTAAGAAACGTTTATTTTGCATATTTCCATAATAATCTGAAATACGGTAATGTCCTAGAGGGGGAAAGCTGCGAGTGTTGTCATACACAAAAATGTTCTGTTAGTCAATAAGTTGAGTAACCAGTGTATAGGAAACAAAATATTACTTCTAGCTTGCATTTTCATTGCAATTTTTTTTAACATAAAAGGACGTTGAGAATGAATGAACAAAAATGCGAGAGGAGAGAGTGGTGAAATTTGAATCCTAAAAACAGTATTTTAAACCACTGGTTAACATAATAATAATATTAATAATAATAATAATAATAATAATAATAATAATAATAATAATAATGATACGTGTAATTCTGATAAAAGATTAAACTCTAATTTTAAAAATATAAAACCATTATGCTTTTAAGAGACGGAATGATATTCAAAGAACCAAAATGTAGCTAAGACTCGTGTTTATGCTTGTACCTCTGACTTTTTCAAAACACTTTCTGGTTTGTCTAAAATTTTTGTTTTTATTCTTAAAATTTTAATTTTTGAGAGCAACAAATACAAAATCATATTCAAAAAAGTATCATTAGATAAACAAGCTCTTATCTTATTTTTTCAGTGTTTATTATTTGCTTTTGTAATGCTGATTATGGTTACAAAGTGATTTTTCTCCAATGACAATCTTTTGAATGTAACAACGAATCTTTAAATTTTCTTAAAAACAACAAAAATTTCATTATGCTTATCTAATATAATTAGAGAAATGTAGCACACAATACATTTTATAATAGTTTGAATAAGTGCAAAAATATTGAATAACATTGAATTTTCAATGTAACAATATGACATTCTACACCCAAGTACGTGGTAAATGTATCCTGTTCTCAATCGGTTTCTTGTAAAACTCACTCCTTTTGTTGCCCCAAAACCACTGCACTACTATTGTAAATGTTCCCCAACCATTGTTAATCAAATTCTTTAGATTGTAACGTCACTCGAATTTGAGGTCCGATAAAAATTCTTCTTTTACTTTTGCTTCATATAACTTTGGGAACGTTTGTCTGATGAGATTTAAGAGCTTCAGAGTTAATACCTAAAGCTTTAATAAATTCCTATCGGCCACTTTGGAGGGTTAGCTACGCGGAACAACAAAGTTAAGGCCGATACAAGACACAAGAGCAGCCCACGCATTATTTTGGTCTCCATCGAAATAAGCGTCAGTGAACTTTGTATCGAACACAATTTTATGTTTTTACTTGTTTGGATCCCGTGTAATGTCCACAAACATAAAAAAAAGTGTCTGCTGACAATTTGAAACCTTAGGATAATGACATTTTAATGTAAAAGAAAACCAATCGTACACAACTCCACAATTAAATTCACAAACAACAGTAAGACATTTGTGCAATATATCCATGACTTGTTAAAGATGTCAACTTAATGGTGTCTTCTAGCTTTATAATAATTAAATTGGAAATTCTACTAAGTGCCATCTCTTGCTAATCGCTTTCAACTACTACGATAGACGGAAAAAACAGCAAATTATTTTTTTTTTCAATAATCCATAAAATATGGAAAAGATCGACAAAAATACTAATTCGTGTTTAGTATGTATGTTAATTTTATTCAATAAATACTAGGAAAGAAACAACTTTTTTGTTATATAGTGAAATTATTTATAAGCTTTATACTTTACTTCAAAACAAATGCACAGAAGCATGTAAAATAAACTGAAAAAGGCGTTTTTAAAATTTCATATCTGTGGGTATAGATGGGGAGAAAATTGCTTCTGTCTAAGGAACGTTCACGAAATACTGAAATGGAGAAAATAGCTACAACGATTTAGTATTTCAACTCACATTACTTGGGTAGAAACAGCTTTTCTCACCCGTGCTTGCACCTACAAAAACTGACATTTTCTAATGTATTGTGCATGTCCCTATGCATTTGTTTTCAGGTATGAAGCAGACAAATAATTTATATTTTATTTCCTGTAATTATTCCCCCTTCAAAGTATGAGTTTTTGTTCTAGCCATGACCTACCACTTTAACATATTAAACTTATAGTTATATTGCAACTACTAACACTGATTGTGTAATCCTTAATATCTATTAGACTCGCTTTTTTTTTTTTTGAGTGGTGTTTAAAGCCCGTTTTTACTACTCAGGTACCACAGCGGTAAACACTGATGATACATGAAAATGGAATGATAAATTGGGAAAGGAAGGAGGGAAATATTCCAGGCCTAAGTTTGCCATTTATGAGGACTGAGAAAACCTGGAAAAAACCTCAGTCAGGGAGGACGGTCCTGGCGGGATTCGAACCCCAGGCCTCCCGCTCACAAGTCCGCGTTTAAATGACCTCGGCCACCCGTGGCGGTTTAGACTTGCTGTAAAACACAAACAGTTTCCCCTCATTTGTTTCTTTTATGCATATCAGAAGTTTACAGCACATCTTTTAGTGACATCTAGATATATGCAATAACAATCTACTTCAAACTACGAAAATTCAATTGATATCCTAGAGTAATATGATAGAAACAAAAAGTGTGAAGGACAATCCACAAATTTAAAAATGGCAGGTAGAATAAACTGCTTGGAATGCCTTACGCAAAACTTCACAGATAAACTCATAATTGCATAAATTATTATTATTATTATTATTATTATTATTATTATTATTATTATTATTTTCAAAATTTCACCAGTCCCTTTCCTTAACAAATATCTAGAAATATTACATGAATAAATGGTCTAATCATTTGGGGACAGGGATTCATTTCCATCACATTATACCTTATTTACTAAAAGCACATATAACTTATTTCTAACATTTTGAAACAAACTTGTAAGAATGTATTCAGTATGAAAAGTATATTTTGTGTTCACATGTTCAGTATCATTATAGCGTTCAGAAACGCTTAATATTAAATTGAAATTAAGCTTTCACATACATGAAAACAATTTTGGTTCGTCACCAATAGACAAGCTTGGACAAACTTGCGGTTTAATTAAATTATCAATAAATTTATGGTCTCTTAGTTTAAATTTAAATTCGCTTTTAAGCCAAAGTAAACCTTTCAAACATGAGAAGTTTCTAATCTTTTAAAGATAATGAAAAGGCAGATGCATTGCTGGTTTACCTTTCATACAGAGTAATTCAAAAGTTCGGAGCCTTATGATAATTCCGTTATTAATACAGAAAGCGAACAAATGGAAACGGCAAAACACCCACAAATAAAAAAAGCAGGCTATATTACGCGGCGTACACTGACGATATGCCCGTTTGGGTGTTGTGTACGTTTCAGTACGAAGTAATGAACTTTTTTTTTTTTTTTTTTTTTTTTTTTTTTTTTTTTTTTTTATTTACGGACGCTCTTTGACATCTCAGATCGTCAGCGTCCCATTTAACTCAGGGGCGTGAAACGGTCGATAAATTTTTGCTCAGAGGCCTCTTCTTTCAGGCTTGAGGTTCTTTTTCGTGCCGTAAATGTACGACACGGGACCCACGGCTTTACTTCCCTTCCGAAGGAAACCATACTTAGGATTTTTACGCCCATCGACCCTGGCTGGGATGAACCCACGATTTTGGGAGTGTGAAGGAAATGACGAGACTTGGCAAATGTTTCAGTATGAATGCCAAATGTCATTCGCGAGCATTTTTCAAATATATTCCATTAAGAAAAATACAGGCCCCCTACATTCGCTATCTATTAATAACGGACTTATATAACATGACATAATGCAATATAACTCAAACTTATGTTCTATGATTCCATATTTTTAAATGCTCCTGTATAATTGTCAGAATTTTAAATGCAAAACAAAAGCAGGCGTGCTTAAGTATGACATGGCATTGATAACAGTTTACAGCAGTAGAGCATTAAAATCCAAATGAAGGAAACCCTGTTTTTACAAATTCGTTCAGTTTATCTCTTAGACGATGTGCTGGAAACAACTACTTTCCTGAACAAGTTTTCTTGCATGACAACACTGCCTTTAAAGAGTTATATGGTTGACCAAGTTTAGCATTAGGCATATTAAAATGTCTTAAAGAGGAAACATTGGTGCCAAACCTGGAAATAAAGCAGTAGATGTAAATATTGTATACATTATTATAAAACCAAAGTGGAAGATAAAATACTGTTTCCTCTAAGATGAGCTAGGAACCCACAAATTTTCAAAAATCTAAAAAATGAAAAGAATAGTTTTCTCTCTCCACCCTATATACCCATTTGTTTTATCAATAAAAAAATTAATAAAAAGATAGTAAGTTAAAAGTATCGCACATTGGTGGTAAATAATAATATTATTAATTATAATATAACAATTATTTATTTATTATTATTATTATTATTATTATTATTATTATTATTATTATTATTATTATCTTAGGTAGTAATTAACGTAGAAACATCACCTTGCTTCTATGGTACACTGTGTATTATTATCTGAACCAAAGACGCACTTCGCCGAATAACGTATGCTGTTCACTGAACAAAAAACAACTTGTAAATAAGCTTACGTAATATATACGCGACTGTCCTTCCAACACCCCGCGCCCTTTTAGTGCTATTTACAAGGTCTTATGTCGAAATTTCATTACATCATTACCTTCGCGTTCCTCTCGGTCGTTTTATGACTCGCTCATCAGAAGCAATCTTTGCTCTTTAAGGGTGACATTTTTTATAGTACAGTTATTTAATATTCGGGATTCTATCAAGCAGAAGGCCATAACTCACCAGTTCTGCCATTTACGTTTTTCCGCCTTAATGCTCTGGAAGCAGTCATGCCTTGCTACTAGAGGTGGCATCAAATACGTACGAGTACTAGCACTTAAAAATCATGATAAAAATTAATGAAAATATCTATTAACAAAATCAAACTGATAGCTGTAGAAAAGAAAATACGATAAAAGAGCCAAATAGTATAAAACGATCAGATAATAGAACAGGTCAACACTTGCGACTTCTCAATATATACATTTAATTAGTTACCAAGACAACGTTATAAAATGAGAGGTGTAGAAGAAAAACCCGCATTGTCTACTCTTGATGATTTACGGTAAAGCTGAAAGAACCCTAAAATATTGTGACTTATATGGGTTGACAACATAGGGGAATGTATTGTAGCATTGGGTCGGTTACGGGTTAGAAGGGAAATTACGGTTTGGAAATATTACGTAAGGAAAATTAGTGTCTGCGCATACGCGACATATGGAAGCGTTCTTTAACGGTTTTTGAGGAGACGACTGAAAGAGATTTAGGGCAGTGTCGCCAATTCCTCCAAGATGGTCATCTTAGTCGGCATCCATCATGAATGTAAGAACCCTTGTTATAAGTAAAATCTATTTTATAATGTGAATATTGTTTGTATTTTTCTTATTTTGATCCGTTTTGAGTAACATTGGCTAGGATTTCTTTAGATTAAAGTTGTAGCTACGCTCCCAGTCTGACCCAGTTTAAAAGGATAATTTAAGTGGATGGTTAGGCAAGGGGTCGCGAAATACACACCTTTGGATGAGCTGTGTCAAACAATTCTTTTGTTTTCATTCTCACTGTAATAATTAATGTTTGAAAGCATCTTTCCCTATAGAAAGTAAATCTGAAGGCGAGAAATTACATTTTAAATGTAGAGAATAATAGTTTTGTTCCTCATATTTTGATAATATGAGTTTTGCATCAAATGTGAAGAATAAGGTTAGTTTTGACACCTACATTAATATGGTAAGTGTATGGAGCTTACGCAATGGCTGATCATTAATTCAAACGATAAATAGCAAAAATAATAAAGAACACTTAGAGGAGAATAATTATAAAGTATTGGAGAAAGATATAGCGACAATAACCCTGTATTAAGGCAGGACAGAGGTATAGTACCTTAAATTGTTAGTATGTTTACATAAAAATAAATTTAGTTCTACATTCTAACAGGACAGAGAGACTGAAAGTTCATAACCAGAGCCCAGAAGTTCAGGCATTTATTTGAGTTAAAATAGGCATTTATTAAAAGTGGAAACAGGGAGTAACATCACTAATTATTAATAAAATATTTATTTAAAATACTTTATCACATAATTAAAGTACTTATGCTTATTTTTCTTGGTTACAAGCAACAAGATTTTCAAGGTATCAACTGTCATAGTCAGCCGCTTTCCAGAGAGAGCATTTTTCATCATGGAAAAAGAACGTTCTACTTCGACTGAAGTGCTTGGAGCATATTTAAAATAAGCTATTTCGGAAGGACCTCACAGAACATATTATAACAGAACATTCACCAACGGTTGATCAAGAGAAAGTAAAGTAGTTTTGAATAGTTCTGGCGAATGAACAAAAGATGTGCAGTGGTTTCTGGTTGAGTATCTCTCTTATTTCCGTACTGAACACATTGTATGGACGACTTATTGCACAGCTGTACCGCTCTCATCTTTCTTACTTGCAATTGTTTGTTACATTTATGCAGCTGAGAAGTTACCCCTCCCACAAATTACCTAGAATTGTCTCTCGCAGATGAATTCGCCAGGTCTATTCAAAACGACAATACTTCCCTCATCCTCTACATTTCCTAGTACTCGTATGTTCGAGATTGCCGTGCATTCCTTCCACTAATGAAAGTTCCGCTGTTTAAAGAGCTTAAGTAAATTGGTTGAGAAGGAAGCTTTTAACTGCTTGAAAAGAAAAAGTGTAAGAAGATAGAAAAATCCATAACGATTTTAAACAGGCAAATAAATAAACAAAAACTGACCCTACCAACCCAAAATGTACGGAAACATGCTCATTTCTATATTACTCTTAAATATATCCAGCCAGATAAGAAATGCATTTTGCCTAACTTCCGGGCTATGTTCATAATTATTTAACTTTACAGATACGTGCCCTTTCCTGTGTCTGACAATGAAGAAATTTTCATTAGCTCTTCATCCTCATTGGCATCTACGATGTCAAAGCTTGAATATTAAGCGGTGCTTTCCCCAAACTGAGCTTACATCACGTATCTTTTCCGTACTTAGATTGTTGAATTGTCGAATTTATGAGGGATTCATATTGACAATGCTTTTAGTTGGTTTCATCCAGTTATATTCTGTTAGAAGGTTAAGTCAGATTATCAGGAATACCTGGAAAACAGTATAGCAACTTAATTGATTAGAAGGGATAGAGTGAATCTGCTTTATGCTAGGGACCTAATACCGTGAATTTTGCTAATAACCCTGAAATTTAGAACTATCTTATTTAGGTAAAATGTTGGTTTTAAAACTCATTTTTCAACGAAAATGATGCGTATACAGGTACAGCATGGCTTCACCCATGAAATTGAATGTGAAATTTGCTTCTATATCCTTGAAATATAATTCATTAAATGGGTGCATTAATAGATAATAGTATAGGATAAGCCTTGATGACCATTTTCCTACAATAGATTAGTCAATCAGTTGTTATGTTACGTTGACATGTTACGCCCGAGGAATGAAATGTATTAGAGATAGCAACGTTGTCACGTCACTGGAATCTCTTTCAGTACTATTTTGTGCTAACAGAGACCTGTTATGAAGTGAGAGTAAATTATTTATTCATTACATATTAATTGTTAATAATATGAGAAGCAGACAATTTTCAAAGTTTCTGCTCAATCTTTGATGTACGAAAGTAACAAAGGCAACGCTGGAGAATCAGGTATCTAATGGCAGTGTGTTACTCTTTAGACTCTAAAAAAAGTGGTAACACTAGAAACTCGGAACTCAATGAGATGGGGTGAGGTTATTAAGGTTTGTCCCGCACTTTATTTGCGAAATACAAGGAGATTAGGTTAAGACTACACAAAGTTGTAACCGACACAGAGACAAGCGGACAAGAGAAGAATAGAAACCATGGAAATGAATCTATTAGAATAATCCTAATAGCTTTTCTAGTCTCGGTGGGGTAGTTTTCTCCGGTTTGTTCATGGATTTTCTCTTCGGTTCATTAGCAAAAATTTAGGCCACGAAGTCTCTTAAGCTCCTTCTCCTTCATCATATCTTTGTGTCGCGGTTCCATGATTAAAATAAATAAAAAAAATGTAAGAGATAAAGTGCAGAGACCAGAATAGAACGGGATATAAAAACAAAAATGGTTGAAGACTAATTTCAAGACTTGAGGTATCTTTGGTGCCTATTGGAATTAAACCCAATCATTGATAAGACAAAAGAAAAAGAAAATTAACGAAACACATTTATGTTATTCAACAAAACTTATAGTCATACTAGATATGTATTACTTTTTAACCGATAATGCGGCAAACTCGATAACTTCGGGTGAAATGGGCGGTTAATAAGTTGTATTTTATTTCATAACTAACCTTTAGTTTTTTTCCACTAATTTGTATATTTAACATAAAATTAATGCCATATAAATTGTAGAAGGAAATATAAGATGTAAATGTAAAAATAAATTCATTGAACATGTATAGTTGAAAATATGTCTATATTATAAATTTATAATGAACAATATTTGTAAATTTTAGTATGTCACCATAGGTATAAACTGTTCAAAGCGACCCTAAATGAAACTTTTTTTTTTTTTTAAATTTAAATGTTGAACTTTATAGCACTTTTAAAATTCTTACCCGTGTCTCTTCACAATGCAGGTAATGCTATTTCTTACTACGAGCATTATTGATACAAAAACTTTCTAACCGAATTCTAAGTTAATGCCTCCACGTATTCTAAGTCACTCAACATGATTATAGGGAACGGCTTTTTGTTCGACTGCTGTGTCATCGCTGTCATTGTATGAAATGATAAAAATCTGGGAAGGAGACGATGGACTTTCATATATGTACATTCACCTATAACGTTCTCGGGACCTCAACAAAAAATGTGTCACGACAGCTGCCAAGATATAAAAAACATTTTATATACAGTACTGACTGATTAAGATCAAAACATAGTAAATTTCATTTCCACAGCTTTCGTTATTTCACAAACGATGAAACTTTATGGGCTGATAGTAACTTAACTTATGTCCACAAAATTCTCTTCTACACTTTAGGAACTGAAGAAATTTACTTCAAAATTATTTATTGCACTTTCAAGATTTAATAACCTTTTAGAACTTTATAACGTTCATTACTGTAAAAAAATACACTAATACAATTTAAAAGAAAATTCCATATATTAAATTATCTTAAGTCTTAAAACTGGTAAGACAAACAAAATCGCATCAAAATTCCGTTATGTCATTTGTTTATCTTTGAATTCAATAGTGTTATTCTTTTTTCTGTAAACGCTGCAGTTGACCAGCTGTGATCTCTGAAGACAGGTGTCACTTCGAAACATACGATGCAACACCTGCACAATCTCGACTGACATAGCAGAAGGTGAGCGAGGCCAAATGTATTCCTCTTGTAAACAACTGAGGCTTTTATCACCACTGAATTCAGAAGTAAGTAAATAGTATATAACTAAATAGATTTTGGGAGGCTTGTGTTCAAATATGAGAGTATTCCTTGCGATTCGGATTTAGAATATAGTTTGCGCTCAAAGGCTGAAACAATTAAATAGCACAAAAGTATTTTTTTTGTTTATTTACGGACACTCTTTAATATCACAGGTCATCAGCGTCCCATTCACTTCAGGAAGTGAAACGGCCGACAAATTTTGCTCAGAGGCCTCTTCTTTCAGGCTTGAGGTTCTTTTTCGCCGACACGGGACCCACGACTTTATTTCCCTTCCGAAGGAAGCCATACTTAGGATTTTTACGCCCATCGGTGAAAAAATCCATCGGTCTTGGGCGGGTTTGAACCCACGATCTTGGGTTTAGAAGGCAAGTATGGTTACCACTACACCACCAGGACCGATAAAAGTAATGGTAAAATAAACATATAAAGATAATCTTCGGTTTCACGTCACATGTCCAAAAATTAAGTTTGTTTGTTACTTCATCGTTAACCTTTCATTCAGTCATAAAAGTACAGCAATAAACCAGCTATTATATATATCTCATGAATTAACTCTATGAACACAAATTCAGAGGTGTTCAATCTTTCGAAATTCATTATTGATTCATTATTGAATCAAACAGGTTTCAGTCCTTGCAAATGCAGATTTGGATCGGTTTCGAGAAAAAACAAAATATGGCAGAAACGAGTCTTAAAACACGAAAAAAGCAAGACGAATGGCAATAAAATTCGTTCCGCTGTTTCTAAACTACTCTTCCAAAGCCAAAAGAATTCAGGCTCAATGTATAGACGTGGGAGTCGCTCTGAATATTTAATTTGAAAAACAGCCCACGTTTCGCATTGGAAATCCATGAGGGTCACATTAACAGTTCGGCGGGCATTGCACCTAACCTTAAAGGCCTGTGCAATTGGATGGAGGCGTACCCTTGCTCGTGCTTAGTTTGTCCTAGGGCAGGGCGCGGCACGGCGAAGCAAGGCCAAGAACGTTCATTGAACTCGTTCATCAGAATCGCCATGGTAACCATATAATTACTGCGATCATCGATTGGAACTCCATCATCTATAGCAATGTCTTTAATGACTTCTGAATGACTTCTGCGTGTAGGTAAATCCTCATAAAATGCACCTTGCTCTAGACTTCAATTTCCGTTTTCCCAAATTGATAAATTAAAACGGTTAAAGTACAGGGTATGTTAACACATATAGGAATTTCACAATGTAACTGCATACAGACCAGTGAAGCTATCATGACGAAATACAATGAGGGTATTTTAAGGCTAAGTTGGCACCAATGTCGCACATCCACATTTGGACTACAAATGCAGACGAGATGCACAGAAAACTAGGATCTTTACATCCACTATTTCGCTTATGTGATATCATCTTAATCAACCAATGAAACGAAACAAAATTTTCAATTTTTACCAATCACAGCCGGATATCGCAGTGAAATTATCGAAAAAAATTAGCATATCCGTTTTATCACGCGACGGGCATTTGTCTTGTGATCAGTGTAGCGAACTCTACACCTCCGCTATATAATTCCTGAGCATGCATCACTGACCATTTTTCTGCGTTTTCAGTAATATTGTAAATTTAACCAACTTAATGTGTATTCAATGAAGCAGTTGTTTTTGCGTATTCACCAAACAGTCTGAAATCATCTTATAAATTATGTTACAATATCTGCTTGAGTAACAATAAGTCTTATTAAAGACGTTGTTCAGAATGGTAAAATGTTTTCTCTGTTGTTTTACTCAGTTGGTGTTAGTAAATCTAACGGCAGCGACTGTAATTGTCGACTTTTGTTTATTCATTCCCACGGTCTCTGAATAGCAGCCATTCTTCAGTAAGTACAACATTTTATAAAATTGTAAATACTCTGTGCGCGAATTTCAAATATGTATTACTTTTATTCTTATTCTATCGATGAAATAGTTCCAAACTCGTATTTATTGGCATTACTGACAATCGACATTCTTCGGTTGCAAGATGGCTTGAAAGGGAAGTATTCATAATACAAATAAACAATTATTACAATATTGTAAGCCAAGTTTAGAGGAATTATATTTTAATTCTTAATTTATTCGTGAAATAGTCCTAATAAATATCACTCAAGGGTCTGAGCTTAGGATATTACTTGTGATCATCCCATGCACGGATAGATGTGTCTTCGGTGGAATCTTCCCGTATTCCGTCGTTGAACTGTGATTGTGGACTTACAAAGAAAGCTCACGAAGTGGAAAGTTAACATAGGCGCATGAAACTGTATGCAAACGAAGGAACTCCGGATTCGATTGATTTATTTATGGACGCTCTTTAACATCTCAGGTCATCAGCGTAAACGGATTCGAAAAAGTGGTTAAGATATGACTAAATATTACAATAACTAATGTCATCATTTACAACTACGGAGATAGAAGTATATATTATTTTCTAAGCACATGCTTGCGGATGGTTGCATCATAGGAGATGAAGAAAATAATGAAGCAATTGGCGAAACCATTGGCAAGACAGAGCGGAAAACCCGAAGAGCCTGCCAATGGAAATGGACCGAGGGGTGTTCTAAAGAATTCGGAATTCAATGCTGAGAAGAGATGCAAGAACTGTGTCTTGAACACCTCCATTAAGAGATAAAACTGTATTCTAACGTGTAACATCTTGCTTGCTAAAACCGATAGAACACAAATACCTTGTTTATTGGAAGCTATTTCAACAAAATGTAAGTTTTGTTATCTGTTTCTAAATCCGACTATGGCATTACGTGTTTATGTGTACAAACAATAAGCCAGCGCGGATCTAAACCACATATTTGCAATTATCTTGCAAATTTAGTGAAACCTTTTTTGCTTCTGCTGTCACGGACTCTTCACTCCTTTTGAAACATCTCTATTTACGCAATTTGAGTGTTTTGCATTTGATCAATATCGGTTGCTTCTAAGCCACTCAAGAGAAAATGCTATACATCGAAATGCAATGTGGAATACAAAAATATTCAAACTAGTTATTTTATTACATCCGTATTATACCTACTAGATTAAGAACCATAATCGTGTTGCACAAGTAGAGTACAGAAATGTTGAAAGTTATTTGACACCAAAGTTGCTACAAAAACGTCTGAGATAAAACAACACTGAACAATATGAATATTGCTAATGCATGTTTTCAAATAACTTTCCAGCATATTTGTTTGAGCGCATTTGTTGGAGTAAACTCTGGAAGCATTCATTCCACTGGCTCTTCGGTGTAAGGTTCATTTTGTTTATTTGGTTTATTTATGGACGCTCTTTAACATCTCAGGTCATCAGCGTCCCATTCTATTCAGGGCTTGAAACGGCCTACAAATTTTATTCAGAGGTCTCCTCTTTCGGGTTTAGGTTCTTTATCGTGCCGTAAATGTACGACACGGGACTCAGGGCTTTGCTTCTCTTCCGAAGGAAGCCATACTTAGGATTTTTACACCCCGAAATAAATCCATCGACCCTGGCCGGGTTTGAACCCGCGATCTTGGGTTTAGGAGGCAAGTATGGTTACCACTACACCACCAGGACCGACGTGTAAGGTTCTGAAATGACAAGTTGTTTACAGAGACACTGTTATCCCGCAGTCCTTCTTGATCGTCTCTCTTTTTGAGAACATTTTAAGTAAACCCCTTTGCAATGATTGTCCTCCGGTTTTACAGCACATTGAGGGTCACATGGCCGCTTAAACAGGAAAAAGTGGCTACAACTTTTTCACTTCAACTCCTTGGTTTCTTCAGCGGTTACTCATCTGGGAAGGCCCAGACAGAAGACTGGCTGCAGGTAAATCCAGCCTGGTCATCTCTTACGTATAAAAGTCGCCGAAACTCCATTGCTGTATTTTTCCAATATCTTTCTGCATCATTCCATCACGATCTGATTTTTGCCGTTCGGTGAGACGAGAAGAAATATCCCTCCCCCCCCCTCTCTCTCTCACGATGAAATTAACACCGGTGATCTAATCCCCCAAAACCCTCTCTATGCCCATTAGGCTACTTTTAAATAGTCTTTTTTATTAGCCCACCAGAAACTTTTTCCCTTAGTCACCACAGTCAATTTTCTTGTACTTTTATCTTTGATTCTTCAAATCAGTGGAAATTTCCTTAAATGTTACAGAAAGACTCACTTAGCCATGTTTAAAGTTATACAAAATAACTGAGTGAATTCCCTCCTCCCCCCTTCAAACTCTATCTTACACCTGATATCAAACATTCAGGCAATTTCAACCGTTTTACTGCTCAGAACTAACTGAATAAATCCTCTATACTGTAGTTATTATGATACGCAAGATCATTTTTTAAATGTTGTGTTATTTTATAACATACTAAGGGCACTTTAGAGATTTTCTTATCGATATGTAAGGAAAAGGAACAAATCTAACCTAAGCAGAATAGCACGTTCTATGCTAAAAACGTTATTAGTAGGCATTGGAATTCTTAAGTACGTAACATGAGGTTAGGTACACTCAAAACAGATTATGAACTATCGTCCGGCAGGTAAAGAAGAACTCATAAGTGAGAGGCGTAAGGGTTTGTGGCTCGTGACCTATAGGTAGCTCTCATTTGCTGTCAATATCCAATACTTAGGTAACTTTTCCGTTCTATTTTGCTTTTAGTGCTTAGAAATTTCGATGCCTTGTTGTTAGCATATTTACGTTACATGTGTTATCCTTTGTTACTAAACTGTGTTATGTCTGCGCTATCGATTAGCAGGTAATTACCCATTTTCGGATATTTTTGGGTATTTTGTAATTTGTTTTTATTTTAAATTATTGGTACTTATATTTTCTGTTCCGTCAGACTTGTTAAATTGATAATTATGTATTTATGTATTTAATGACTTTTAAACCGATCTTTGACAATTTTCAGGAGAAAATTTTGCAACACTGTTAACAGCATGATACGTGCGACTTCTTTGATGCCCGCTATTTCCTCCCAGTTCCTTATTTTTCTCACAAGGCAAAACAATGTGTTCATTAACTCATACGAACCAGACTTTTCTTTTTCCTGTCTGTGAAGAGCTCTCTGCTATGTTAATAGCAAACGATAGACGTTCAAGTGGTGAGAAGTAGTAATTATTTTGATAGTTTTGCAATATAACTTTGTGATAGTGGATAAGTACTTGATTAGAGGTAATGCTAAGAAAAAGAAAATGCAAACGGATGGGCCTGCATTTACAAACTTATAAAAATTTTTCAACTTTCCTAGTTCTCTCATTTTCCTTTGCTTCTATAGCATGAATGTTTAGTGCTCTAAAAAGTGTGAAAATGCACGTGGAGACTAAAGAAAGAGACAATGGTTCCTTTGATGGTAGCTAGAGGGGGAGTAACTGACAACAACGGTTGTTTTAATTTCGAACCTGCAGAAAGCATGTTGTGGAGCAACTTATGGAAACTAAATCTTCATATTATTCTTTTGCAATTAAATACAACTTAAGAATATTTATTTCATTATTGTTATTATTATGGTTATTATGAGTATTTAAAGATGAAGTTCTAGTTATTAATTGTTAGGATAATAGTAAGACAATTTGAAAGAAATCGGCAGGAAGTTTAATTTACGGTGCTGGCAAAGAGAGCTATGTTTACTGCATGGAATTCAAACTCTGCGGCAGCAAAGAGGCTAATTTCTGCTCTATTGCATTTTTCGTTAATCCTGCTATGAGTATCCAAACGAACATTTTGGAAACTGTCTTTCGTTCATAATTACTTGTAATAGGATTTTTACGTTCTAAACATTGCTATCATATTTAAAATAAAATATGCACTTATGACCTTAAAGTTTCAGAAATATGCTCTGTAGTATCAAAATATATGCCATGATAAACAATTTTACTTTTTGTAATTTACTCCGGAGATTTAAACTAACAGATCGACAATAAAAACAGGAAAAAAGTTAAGAGTTTCAGAGCATAAAAAATGTTAAAAATTGCGAATGCTAGACGCTTTTCACAGTATTTACTTCATCATACCTGAGTTGCAAAGTACAATAGATAACTTGTACGAAATTTGAAATGAAAATGGTTGCAGGTTGTTGCTTTGTATATATAAACGTTCCTTTCACTTCCAAAGATAAAATGAGAGCAAATTTAAAATGCACTGTGTCACTTTAATTTTGAATCCTCATTTGAAAAATTGTCAGCTCACAAAACCTTTGCACGAACACACTCTTACCTTACCTGATACCTTCTTTTTTGTCCCAAACAACTTTTTCCCCCGCTTTTACCGCCCTTTGTAGCTTTCTCATGGCTCTTCCTGTCTCTCTCAAGCACACCCCCTCCTCTTCATCAATAAATTTGTCAACTAAGTTGTTTTACCTACTTTTATATCCAGTAGCTTATGAGGAAATACTCATACATCCTTTCCTGCACTTGAGTATCACGAAATAATAGACGAACATTTGTCGTGATTTGTTTAAGGGCCAAACCTATTTTGTACATTCTATATAATAAGAAAAGGGGGTAGATTTTTTCCACAGAAAAATGAAGGCACAAACTTATATTAAATTCAAAGCAGTAAGAAAATAAAGTTCAAATAAAAAGCTTATACAAAGTTTGACAATGTAAAAAATACAGGTTTTCATCAAAAGTTACAGATTTTGTAGCATCTTTATATTACAACCTACATTCATTTTTCACATCTTCAGATAAAAGTTCTACACCTTCATTTGTTTTATACAGAAGCATATTTTACTGTGAAAAATAATATTTTTGTTATAGCAACTAACACTTGATTATAAATTTATTAGACCTAGAGTTTGGAAAGCAATGCAATTAAAAAAATGAATGCGCAGAGCGGTAAAAGCGGGGGTACTCTATAAAAAAATGGAAGGGGAAAAAATCTAATTTTATAGTTTCTTCGATGACGTCACAGCTCATGCAACAATGACTATTTGAAGGTTTTGGCATTTAAAAATAAATTGTTTTAAGAAAATTTTTTCTAAAATGTTGCATTTATCTGTAAACAAATTATACATTACTTTTTAAAAAATCTGGTATGCTGAATATGATACAAAAATCGTTAAAACATACCCTATCAGAATAAACCTGCCAAACGTACTCTTAACAAAGTGTCTCCGTTTAAAATTGTTTATCATACAATACATTTATACATATTTTATTAACTCATCAGTTTTATAAAAACTGTAGCTTTATTAATAATATTCATTTAGCCCTATGGGTTAATGGAGGGAGGCCTTACCATGTGGAGTGCTAAAAGCGTTCGATTCTCCCGTCCTTGCTTCGTTTTCATGCCGTGCTTTAATTGTAAAAACCTGTGAGCCATTACTGATTAAGCTACCATATTGCACTTTCCAATGTCTATTTCTTCATCATGGCTCCCAGTGGACTTGCACGAAAGCTTTAGCATGAAGGCAAAATGCCTAGAGAGCACAGACTGAACCAGTCCTGCAGAAGAGCCGTTACCCGTGTTCCCAATCCGAAACCATGTTCCGCTTGAATGAATCAGAGGTCCATATATAGGCAGGATGAAGATTCCCATGCCTCATGAATAGTTTTGACAATGTATTTTTTCCTTAGCACTGAACATATTCTGGTAATTATTTGTTTCCAATGCAGACTATAAAACAACAAGCACTCTGATGTGAAGCATTCGACTCAACTCTTCTCTTTTGTGCAGGAGGAAAAATAATGGTAACCCATTAGCATCTTGTGATTTTAACTCTTAAATGGCGACGTGAGATCAAACTGTAAAACAAATTCTTAATGGATTGCACTGATATTCTAAGCACGAATAGAATAAGCAGACCTTTCTTATAGATATTTTTAAAACTCTTTAATACTTAGGCATTTTATAAGAAAATAGCTTAGGGAATTATAGTGCGTAAAGCACTGTTGCAGAGGAAAGCATAGAGAGACAGAAGCATTGAAGAGAATTCTAGCTGACAACTTTGTTTCAGTCGACCAACTGATTCCTTCTGTCTCTCTAGGCGCTGTTTCCTCTTAACCTGCATTTTATTTTTTCCTTTTATAAACTTTCTTCACTTTCCTCCAGTGTTTTTATTAGAGAGGAAGACCATGAAGAAACAGCTCGGAATGACAACTTTGTAAGTGAATTTTCGTTATGTGTACAGTTGAATAGAGAGCTAATTAAAGAAACATTAGATATTCACATAAAACCAGATTTAATTTTAGGCCATAGTTTTTATAACTCATCTCCAAAGACGAATTAAAACCTACTACGAGTACTGAGGCAATCAGTTCAGAATCAACAAGAGGGTGGCTCAGGTGGAAGTCCTATTCTGAAGGTCGTGGGTTCAATTCCCGTTAGGTCGTTCATCCTGTCCTTGGGTTTTTTCATAGTTTACCCTGATCATTTAGGTGACGAATATTGCACTGTATATTTACGTTACATGAATTTTCTGCTCTCGCATTCATATTATTTAATTCCGCTGATTTTCTTACAGGTCTCAAAGTGCCAGGGCGAGGTGGGCTGGCGCGGTGAGATGATGGCTTGTGCTTTGGAAAGTTTTCTACCCTGGCGTCTGGAATGAAGCGCACTTTCTGAGGTGCTCTGGGTCCCAATTGCATCCGCGTTTACCGCCCGGTGTCTCCCTCAACTCATCCCTTCCTCCCGAATTTGCTCCAAGGATCCGCCCTAAGCTAGGTTTAAGTGCCGAAAGTATCCCCTCCACCCCAGAAGATCCATCTCAATACCCGGTCAAGATGGTTATTTTCTAATCACAGTGTTACGAACCCAGATCAAAGAAAAGATAAGCCATGTCTTAGGCACAGGAATCGATGACGTAATTAATCAACTTATTCGGACTATGACACAAATCTGTCTATAATTTGTACAATAACACCCTACTTGGAAAAGATATAACTATTTTAGTTTAAGCTTGTCTGACAAAATGCACGAGGGCCAACCTCAGAAGTTTCAGCTGATTCATTAACTTGCTATCCGAAATATTACATGTTACTTTGTTCGTCTTTGCGAGACATTGGTTTATAATGGCACTCATACGCGTAAATGAGTGAAGAAAGAGTCAGGCAATGGTGTCGTAAGTTTAGGGAAGGCTGTGCCAATATTCATGGTGTAGAGAGAAATAGGAGGTCTAGTATTCAGGTTGATGATTTGTTGAGCGTGTGGACAAAAATATTCCAGAAAATCGTCTACAACCACTGGAAAATTCAGATCTGTCATCAAAAATCTTAATCGTAAACTGTGTGCCAGAGGTATCCCTAAAATGTTGACTGCCGGGTACAAAAACAAAGAATGGAAGTTGCATGACTAGTACGAGAGAGGAGAGAAAGAGATGAACTTTTGTCTCATATCGTGACTGGTGATGAAACATGCATCTCGTACGTCAAGTTAAATCAAGACAACAATCCATGAAGCGAATCAATCATTACCACAAAAGAAAAAATGGAAAATTTCCAAGTTTTCCTGAGACCAAAAAGGTGTTTATGAGACTTAATGGAGCTGCAACAAAATCACAGTGCAAATATGCTGTGAGGAGCAGTATTCAGACCGGAGACGCGGGAAGCTGTCGTCATGACAATGCACGTCCACACACTGCTGCCAGAACTATCAGTAAAATTCAGAAATTTCGATGGGGGGTCTCTTTAAGCATCCACCGTATAGCCCAGATCTTGCACCCAGTGATTTCCATGCTTTGCTTCGCTTCAAGAAATAGTTTCCTTCCCAAAGTCTGACGTTAAAATGGCTCAATTCTCAAGCTGCGGCTTTTTATGCATAGGACATCCAAAAGCCTGCCCGTCGGTACACGACGTTTAGGAACGGGACTATCTAGAGTAGTAAAGAAATGTGCAAAGCACTCTATTTTATTTATTTTTATTGTGTAATGAATGACAGGCCCTGCCTAGTAGTAATTCATTTATATTTTAATCAATTAAGTTGCAAGTGCTACATATTTAACTGTCCTACGTATATATTAACAAAACCAAAACATTCACCTTACTATTTAAGCGTTAACGAAACGAACTTGTCGATACAAATTATTATTTTCAAATGTATGTGCAAATAACAAGCTGCTTAAGCAATAGTATGCTTGAACGCACCTAGATGGGTATCTCTCTGGAGATATAATCAACGTGATTTCACCTCGATAATTACGAATGAGGTGGAAACATAAGGATGACAGAAAAGAAAGTGAGAAGGCTAAATCTACTTCGCTGCTTTCAAAAAGAGTAACCCCATCGAAACAGTCTTTGACTTAAATATAGCTGGAATGCTTTCAGGTGTATTATACGCTATTAAGGAGCATGTAACATAATAAAAAATACAGGGTGTAAAAGTTTCACTCTGGTTATTCAAAAAAATGGTCATATATCTTGCAAGAATTATTTTAATCAAACAGTATTTTTATCACAAATTAAGAACCGTTGTGCTTACATAAGATTTTTATTGAGTATTCATTAGTTCTTACAGGAAAATTTACTTATTTGCTAATGAAATCTTTTCTTTGATAGGTTGCTGCAGACTGAGGTCTTGGTTTCTCATATAAATTGTCTTGTAGCTTTTACCAAACATATTCAATATGATTGTCAGAAGTTTTGCCTGACCATTTCTTCCAAGTACTTGGTTCTATTTACTATTGCCTCCATCTTGCATAAACACAACATTTTTGGTGAAGAAGATGCCTTGTCATTATCAGAAATGTTGCATATTTACAGGAAGAACAGAACTCCTGTAATGTTTCCCTCTATGGCGGTATTTTATGAGCGACAAAAGCTTCTGCAGATACATTGTGCCACCACACTTTTAGTCATTACAGTTTCGGTAATGGCGTGTTTCCTGGATTACCCCTTCTGATTTTATAGTTTTGCCTGCTAGGTTCATCATTCCAAAGTGGGGACGCTTTCTTCTACCAGCAAAAGGAAAACTGTTATCTAATCATCCGACTACAAGACGATCTTACCGCCTGTGGTACCTCAGTAGTAAAAACGGGCGTTAAACACAATTAAAAAAAAAAGACGATCTTTGCTATTTTTCTCTAAAGGCATAACTTTCAATTTTTAGCCTTATGCACTACTTGCTAGGTATGCCTCTCTAACACAATTGATTTTGCCATATATGATTGATTTATATATTTTTATTATATATATTTTATCAAAATTAATTTTAATGGTGTTATTGCTCAACAATGGAGACATATTAACATTGAAGTAATTTTTTTGTAAAATTGCAAGTTTATTCATCTTTCTATGAAAATTGCTTGTTTACGAAGCAGTGGGTTTTACATTTTCAAATGAGGAACTGCACATATTGTTTCTTAAAATTACTTGGTACCCACTAAAACTCCAGTAAGTAATGGACCACTCTAAATTAAGTTAAATCAATATTTAGTTCCACATTTGATCCGCCACTGAAAATGTCATTGGTACTCCATATTTCGCTATAGCTTAAGATTCTTAATTGCATTGCATTCATTTTCCCTTTCACTGAAATAATTGAGATATTCTGTGAATTTTCTCAGAATGTTAGATGTATGCTATATGTTTTATCACCATCAACGAACTTTGTGGATTCAATTAAAGCAGCACCGCCAGTTTAAAATATATTCTCGATTGCTTCATTGTTAACTACATAGAATTCAAGTACCTCAAATGTCGGTCCCGGTGGTGTAGTGTTAACCATACTTGCCTCCTAAATCCAAGATCGCGGGTTCAAACCCGGCCAAGATCAATGGATTTTTTCTGGCGTAAAAATCCTAAGAATGGCTTCCTTCGGAAGGGAAATAAGGCTGTGGGTCACATGTCGTACATTTACGGCACGATAAAGAACCTCAAGCCTGAAAGATGAGGCCTCTGAGCAAAATTTGTCGGCCGTTTCACGCCCTGAATTGAATGGGACGCTGATGACCTGAGATGTTAAAGAGTGTCCGTAAATAAACCTAATCAATAATAATAAAAAAAAAAAGGTGCCTCAAACCACGTTACCCATCTAATTATCATTGGTTTCCTACTTTTCATTTTATGTCAATGCCAGAATGCAGCTTTGGTATACTGATGCTAGTATAATAAATTTAAAATGATCCAACGAACAATTTTGAAGCCATAAAATACTGAAAATACTTCAAATAAACTTATTGAATTATTAAAAGATAAGTCAGTTTTCCTCAAATCTGTAAAAATACCTACTACACTAAAATACAAGCAATTATGGAGAATAAAATAAGTTTTAAATCACTCAAAATCATTATTTATATAAACATATTACGAAAATTTAATTCTAACTAATGAAATAACAAATGTAGCCCTACGCATTAGACATGGTTAATTTGTAACTGAAGGTGTGATATACTAACATTTTTCACGCAGACATCTTAAATAAATTTGAAAGGGTCTTTTAAGACTTATGTGGTAGAACTGTTGCAAATGAAAATGAACTATTTCTCAGCTACACGCTGAATTGCCTTGTTTCTAGAAACACAAATAGAAATTAAAGTGAACATGACCGCTCGTAGCACTGGCCTAGGCATATACTTCTCGTTCATTCAGTCAAGAGCTCGTGCCTGTACAAAGACGAAATTGTTTTGTTTAAGCATGTAATTTAAGCTTTCTAAATTGTGTTATTAATGTTTATAAGTGTTGCATGTTCAATTATTAGAGCCTTAAATAATGCAGGGAGAGAAGTGCACATTACAATAAAAACATTTTATACACAGTGCGTAAGCTACTACAAATTCTTGCAGAGAAGTTAAAAGGGAGCTTTCAATAACATTCTCCAGTATATCTTCTCCCTCTAGAACAGCTGTACAGGAACCGTATTCTGGATAGGAAGTTGAAGGGCAAAAACTATAAAAAGGTAGTTCTAAACATTTCTCCGACGGCTTGCACAGGAAACACAAGTTTCGCAAATCATGGATTGAAAAGCTACAAAACACAAAAATTTAAACCATACAGTCGCCACAAAATGAACGCCAATTAAATTTCTGTGGATTTTGGCGAGTGTTAAAGATGGTTAACTTATTCCATGCTTCTTAACCTATGAAGCATGGTTTCATTTAAATGGCATAGCGTTGCAAACAACTGATATTAAAGGAGAGATAAACCCGAATTTATACAGGAAACTTCTTTGCATGATGTGAAAATTGGTGTATCTGTGACAGGGTATACACCTGTTGTGACTTTATGTTGTGACAAAATACGTTAAAAGAAAGCCAAAGTTTTACCTGCGAGCCGCTACGTTTGCCACCAATTACCGGCCAAGCTCATGCGCGAAAGCGTTGTAGCAAGCACTGGTTAATGTATATTTTATATTCAATATCATAACAAATTTCAAAGGGTGGTCAGAGACGTGTTAGATCCTGTGTTACTCTGGTGTCGGCTCTTAAATATTAAACTTAAATAATCATAGATAACAGCATCTTGCAAAATAACGCTTTAAAACGTCAACACAAGTTAATTACTTTTAAGTTTACTGGACTCAAAGTAGACTAACGGAAATTAAAACTCGTAAAATAAAACTGCTTTTAATAACAATGTTTAATGAAACTACATTGAACAAAGCATGTCCTTTTATGCACTACATTAAATAACTAAGTAACAAGCAATAAACTTCTTGTTTCATTCATAAATAACAAAACTGCGAGCTGGTAGCTGTAAAAAATCGCTTAAGAACCATTCCGCAATATTGTTGATCTCTGACTGAGACGCGTCTAAGAATGGCACATCAATCGAGCTGGATGAAACACGGTATTGCATTTGGTCAGATTGTCCTATTTGCATTAATCACAAATATCAAGTATTTCGTTGTAGCACGATAAACTACTAATAAAAACAAAGACAGTAGCAGCAAAGTAGGTCATAGGCATAGGAACATCAATCAGAGTTCTCTCTAGGGGTATTGCATTGCTTGAGGCGTTCCTTTGTCATTGTTGCTTTGATTACGAGTAAAATGAAACAAGCAACGAGCACAATGGAAGCGCCGAAACTTGAATAGGTACTGAAATTCCCATCATAGCATGTAAACAGGAATACTGAAATAAAATTAGCGGTTGAATGACTTGCATTTCGTTCCAGGTAATATTTCTAGAGGAATATCCAGAACCAGGGCAAGCGAATGACATCAAACGCTACTCAATGTATGGATGCTCTCGTCCGAGAGATGTGGAAGGCAACAAACGAATATACGAGAGCTGTTCAATAACATATCTTTACTCATTCTCATACTTTTGATTATCCGTCTCAAAGTATCCCCCCCCCTCTGATGCAATGCATCTGTCCCAGCGTTTTGCCAGCCTTCAAAGACATGCTGGAAACCATATTTTGACAGGTCCTTCAGAATCTCCTCCGCAGCCTTCATCACTGCCTCAGATGATGGAAAATGCCCTCGCGAAGGTTTCTTTGTTTTGGGGAAAAGGAAAAAGTCTCACGGTGCTAAATTTCAGGGAAGGTGAATGAGCTTCACTTTGCTTTCTGTAGTGAAATATTCAACAGCAACACACGCGATTTGCAGCAACCAGTTTGTTGAACGGAAAATGGCCTTTTGCGAGTGATATGACTTTACAGAGTTTTCAGGGCATTTCTGTAGTATTGTCTAACTACAGTTATGTAAGCAGGTAAGACATTCTGGTAAATCATTCCCTGAATATCGAAAAATGAGATGAAATTAAAATTTCCAGAAGAAATTATGGGAATCCACACAGAGCTATGCTGTTTGCTCTCAGGATCGAAATGTTGTAGCCAGTTTCACCAATAGAGATTACCTTAGAAAGAAACTCCGCAACTTCCTTTATTATCATGTTCAATTGCATGCAAACCTGCACGTGAACTTCTTTAGTTCGGGAACCAGCAGTCTTGGAACCCACCGAGCACAAACACATCTCATGTGCAACATATGGGATCACATCCCTATGAAATTGATAGCCTCCCTCATTCAAATCTTTTAAATCATCTTGTAGCTGTGCTATAGGAAAGAACAAACTCTCCTTAGTCTTCCTGTAACATTTCATTGGCATAGCATCACAAAGGCGAAGAAAAAGTTTAAGAAGCCACAATTCTTTCAAAGTGATGCAAAAATCTACTTTGCGCTTGTTCAATATGCAGTCGAAGTCGGTATCAATTATCTTTGGTTATGGTAGGAAAAATACATTAAGCATTGAATTGAATTTCTCCCTTTCTGTTAGAGATGACTCGAGACCAACTTTCATTTTACCAGTCACAGAAAACCCTTCATGGATTTTGAAACAAGGACCATTGTGCAAATATTTAATGACAAAAGTGAAACAGCGGGTATATCACATATGAAAGGTGCTAGTGAATATCTTTCCGGTTGTAAGTTTTGAAATGTGGGATTTAAAACTACTTTGAATCTTTCTTTAATACTTATTAGTAAGGAAATATAGAAAGAACAGAAGTCAGAAAAGCTAAAGAGACGAACTTAACAATGCATTCAAGTATGAAGTACTTTTCTTAAATACTATGTACGAATTAATGGAGGCATTTATCGCACCTACAATAAAAAGCACAGCTACTGTGCTATGCACATTTTTTATTTTGGTTAAGGAAAAGCTATATAAAAATTGGCTTTGTTTTGCATTTTCATGGAGTTTAAGGTGTATATCAACAAGAGTATAATAAAAGTTGTTTATTGCAACTTTCTTAAGACTTCAGTGTACGAATTTGAATTTATAAGCAGGTGCCATTGATTTTAAGTGTAATTTGTTTAGAAAGTGTTTTTCCACATTTTTAGTAGTTTTTCACTACAAAGCACTAATACGTTCGCCGCATAAGTAAAATAGATATATCAACAGACATAAATTTTGCATTATCCTTAAATCGTTCCATTACAAAAACAACTAAATTAATAATTTAAGGAAAAATGACCAGTTTTATGAAAATTTTATTGTCATTAGGTATTAAGAGCTAACTTTTCATTACAATAGCTAATGTTTCGTCATACAAGCAGTTGAAATATTATCAGTATTTTATACAATAACAAAACCAATTTCAATAGCTGAATCTGGCAGATATCAACTTATATATAGAGCGATTTTCATAAGATGCTGTTATTTTGTTTCAGGTAAAACCACACCAGGGCATTAACGAAAGATGAAGCATAGAGATCATCCTCCGAGCAGAGTCTGGCAGTTGCAGGAAAGTTGCGGAAGATTTATAACAGTGAGCTTCAGGAATAGAATGATTACATGACACCGTAACAAAGCTGATCAAGAAATTCAAGGATACGGGAAATGTGACGGAGCGGAAGACCAGAGAGGTAAAGTAGATAATTGTGTTGGCAACTGTAAGAGCGTCCGTCGATTGTCAGCAGAGTCTGGGATCGTTCGCAGCAGAACATGTTACTTCAGTAAGAATGATCCGGACAGACGCATTGGGTTGTGGCAGCTCCATGATTACCACTTCATCCGTGACATCATGCTCACCGACTTTTGCACCAGTAATGAAGTCAATCACCAAAATGTCCAGTATGAGGTCATATGAATCCACATTAGGTCGACCTTTCCAAAACGCAATATGGTGACAAAGTTATGGTCCTGGATCTTTATCAACGGCAACTTAAACTCAGAGATACCTTGTCATGCTTTTATTTCTGAACAAGATGGTGCATTCCCCAGTTTCTTTCAACAAGACGGCCGTTTTATCACTACCCGCGATCACGTCATTGGGTGGATGTTCAGTTCTACTACAATGGATTGGCCACCGTGGACCTGTACGCTCGTCGGACTTGACGGCGATGGATTTTTATCTGTGATTCACTTGCAGTCGATCGTTTATAAGGAGAAGATTAGAGATATTAACCAACTTGAAATGCGGTTTTCTCGATGCATGTACTTAGATTCATATCGAGACATTGCAAGCAGTGTTAGCTGACTGGGTTCACTGCTAACTGTTGACATATTCACCACAATAGGGTACCTCTAGTATGCCCGAGGTCGTTTAGGCGCGCACTCGTGAACGGAAGATCTGGAGTTCGATTCCCACCAAGACCGTCCTCGTTGACTGAGGTTTTCTACAGGTTTTCCTATCCTCGTAAATAATAATGTCGGGGAGAAACCCTAAACTTGATCTGAAACGCTTCTTTTATAAAAAAAAAAATCATTTCCCATTTTATAATTTCATCTCATGTGTGATTAGTGTCCATCGCCTCAGAAGTAAAAACGGACGTTAAACACTATTAAAAAAAATCATATTGAGCAATTTTCTAACCACATTCCACCCTCCTCTTAAATCTGCTTTACATCCCATGATTAATGGCTTTTGAAATCCTGTACATCTTAAAAAAAGTATATAACATTTTAGAATGTTACATTCAGAAATAAAGTTTTTGAATAATAGTGTTAAACATGTTTTTACATAGCTTTAAACTTCTTTTCCAATAAGTTAATTTAAATATTTTGTACAGCTTAATTGCTCTTGCTTTTCTTATATTTTATATATTGTATAATTTTAAAAATATTTTATTACGCATTTACTTTATTTTACAATCCACGAACATAAGAATCGCGTTAAAGAGCATTACAGATATTCTCTCGCATGAAAAGCTTTCTAAACTAGCCTTAGAATGTTCTTTAATGCAAATGTTCTTTTATCTGTATGTTATACTCTTTACTTAATGCTTTTCGCCTGTTTTAACCTCGGCGCCTCCAGTGTTTACGAGTGCAAAGGTAGAGTTATGCGTCACAGTGACGTCAGTCTCGTTTTACGACTAGAAAACAGCATCGCTTATCAGTTGTATTAAAGATAATGTATAACTATGCTATTACTAGCACTATAACGACCCATTAAAAGAGGCACTACGCCCCCTTTATTTTATGTAAGTCACTCATTAGTCACTTTTGGTATTTCATTATCAGAAAAACGAGTTAACTGATAAGTGGAAATACGAGGTGCATTTCTTGTTTCTATACAGTGAAATTATTTGAGTAACGGGCCGCTTGAGGGCGTCTGCTTATTGTTTAAAGGGAAAAAGAGTCGCAGCGGCGAAAACTAAATAATAAGCACCTACATGTGGTATAAAAATGCTGAACACAATGCTCCCCAGGGGCAAACATTGCCGGCATCCACATAGGAAATGTCTTGTATTTCATCTAACTTTTCTTCCGTAAGAACATGGCGAGGCGGTTTGGAACACATTTCTAGTCATTGAAAGACCCTGTCTCTCGTAACTTTTTAATAAGTTGGGGATCAGTTTCTCTACCTGGAATACGACTTCCAGGATATTTTCTTGCTAATCGTCTTGCCATTTCTCTGCAAGAATCCGTTTTCATATATGTATCATTCTTCAAGATTATATTTATATAGTGGCATAACTTGCAAGAAACAATTAGCAAATAATTCACATACAATGACTAATAGACCAGCGCACAACAATTGCTGACAAAGCCTCCTTTCAAACAACCTATAAGCTGCTACCTGCATATGCATTATACGGTTTTGATGATTGGCTTCTCTCAGTTTGTAGCGCGTAATTCAAATAACCTCACTGTAGTGTTTTTTTTTTTTTGAGTAGTGTTTAACGCCCATTTTTACTACTGAGGCACCACAGGCAGTGGACACTGATGATACACGAGATGAAATGATGTATTGGGAAAGGATATATAATTTTTTTTAAGGAAGGAAGCATTCCAGGCCTAAGTTTAGGGTATCTCCCCGGCATTTACCAATAATGAGAACTGAGGAAAACCTGGAAAAACCCCAGTCAGGTAGGACGAACCTGGTGGAATTTGAACCCCAGACCTCCTGCTCACAATTTCGCGTCTTAACAACCTCGGCCACCCGTGGCGATGACTGTAGTTTGCTCTTATATCTTTTTATAAGAGTGAGGTCACACCACCGCACGTGACCTTCGATTTGTCGTTGAAGAAAAGGTTGGAAAAATGTAAAACCCATTCCTGTTTAACTCGTTTCATTATAAGAATGTGTAACAGAAAAAGTGAAGTAAATGCGAAAGAAACAGAAAAGCCAGCCAGAACCAAGAGTGGAAGGAAAATGCATGTAACTCCTCAAGAGAGAAAAGCTATGACAGCAGTGCATTTCCTGATTTACTGGCTATTGGACTTTGCTCCAGAAACGGTTTAATTCAAAGCGGCATATTACAACAGTAAAATCATATTGATTGCCTCAGAAATCAAATTTGTATCATACAGCTGCCATCCCCTCTCACCGAGGCTACAGAAATAGAAGAATAAATAAACAAAAAAAAAAAAAAAAAAACAGGAAATCGACAATATAAAACTTGAAAAAGAGAAAGAGAGGGGAATGTGCATATCTATAGAGTCAACATTTCAGTGAAAGTGACTATGGCAGCTAACAGCACAGGAAACCCTTCCTTCCGGCTATTCAAGAAGGCACGCCGGCACGTGGCAACGGTCCGTACAAACAATTGCCAAACCAGCACCTGTCCCAATCCAATGCACCCGGCAGTGAGAAGCTAATAACCATATCATTAAAGGAACGCTTTTTAGGTACGTTCGTACCGGAACGCTCGTGTCTGCGGCCATTTAAATGGATGAAAAACTTTGCGTATTTATTATAGAAAAACTCCTGAGGTATCAACGTCTTAAGCCTACATCAGTACCTGTCGCAAGCGCGTACATTGTTACGCTCGGTTCGGAGCACTACCTTTGCGAAAGATAAAAGACAGTCAAGCAACAAGATAAAGGCTTATATTGTGCTGGAGCTAGCAAAGACAAATTCCACTACAAAGGTACAGGGACACTTTTGACACTTTGACAAAATATATTTTAAGTCAACAATTCAGAGTGAAAGTTACAAACGGATATGGACAATGAAGATTTTGAAATTTTGCTAGTGGTCTCTGACAAACCTAATTTAAGATAGTCAATCGCATATGAGGCACAGAAAACTCTCTATGCACTACTGAGCAAACTTGATACTATTTGGCCTATTTTTCTTCTCTAAACACACCATGACTGTGATTACCTATCTTAACTTGCTGCAGCAATTTCTAATTCTGTAATTAGAGTAAGAATTCAACTACTATCATTTCCAAATAGTGCACTACCCATTAACACAACGAAACCTCACGTTAGTTGGCACTGTCGATGTCCTGACGTTTAGCAATTGGCCATTTTACGTTATTTCTTTTATGTTTTTCTCTGAGATATGTGCAGAAGCTATCTGTGTGTCACTCTGCATCAAAATCTGCCAGAACTACAAATACTTATTCCTATTATCATTGTTGTTCAAGAATTTTGTGTGCCGTGGCACGCCGTTGTCACATGAACATTTGTGAGAATTTATGATGTAAGTAAATGGGAGATGTTTCACATCCATTGATATATATTTTTTCTATAATAAACATGTAAACTTGCTCTAATCACATGTACAAACACATTTGAGATAAGAAAAATAACAGGACATCAAAGTCCTGAAGAGGTATGCTGATGGCAAAATGGAACTAAGGATTAAATACCTTCGTTACTAGTGCAGATGATATTATTACAACTGTTTTAATGAACGGCTTTACTAATATTTAGGTGGAGATTTCAACGAACGGATAGAAAAGGTATTTATGTTTTGGTTTCTAAATTACTTGTGATACATTTTAATGTTTTTTTTTTTTTTTTTTTTTTTTTTACGTTACAAGTATCAACTAACTGTTCTGTTTGAATTTATGCAGTTAAGATACAAAAGACACGTCCTCAAAACCACAAGCGTTATTCAAGTATTTCTTCTTTATCGACATTTCTACGCGCCATTGATTTCTAAAACAATTCTTTTTAGAGCATTTTGTACTAATGTTTTACGAGCAGTATGGTTTAACTGTTTGTGTATTCCTTGTGCTCTGCAACCACCAAACGACTACAATAATCTTTTTTCTTCTTACAATTGGCTTAGACTTGAAACCATCTTGCATAACGACCGTTGACTCTGCAGCTTGCTAACATCTTCCTTGGTCCGAAGCAATAGTGTTATTAACAGACCAGCGAGCAAACAACGGAAACATCTTGTAAAGGATGTCTGTAGTTAACAGCAGAGTTCGGACCTTGGTACATGAATAATCTCTGCACTTTCTCACTAATTTTGTCGTTAAGTTGAAACAATATCTCTATTATCTTGCTGTTCACTTGCATGCTTAATTATCGCGAGGAAAAGACTGTACTTAATATAAATTGTTGGACGTGTTAAATAAAGGTTTATGTGTGAACGTTTTTATAAAAGGAGGTGAAACTCCTCTCTTCCCTTGGCACACATTTCACTTAAACAAATAAGAAGGCAGTTTTTGCTCGTTTGAAGGTCTTGTTCTTGTATTCTAGATTGGAAATGTTTTTCAGTCGTTCAAAGCCTTTCTTAGAATTTTTTGCTGCTCATGTGATTGGTTCCATTAGCAGCACCAAAAGACTGGGCTAGTTTTAAACGTTGAAGTGAACAACAATCTGTCATTTCATGCCTCAATTGAAATTTTAGTTTTTTCTCTTGTTGCTCAATAATTGAATGTATGATATAGATATTTTTCTCTGAATGCATATACAGCTAGATTTGCAGTTTAACTATTCCAATTATTTAGTAATATAAATTTTGAAACACTCTTTGTTTAGTGTGAATTACAAACAGCTTTCATTAAAAAAAAAGTGCCATTCTGAGTAACTACCCATTCAATATAAATTTAATTTAAACAAAACAAAAAAAAAACACTTCAATTTAGATATTGATAAAGAAGCTTAAAACCAAAGATTATTAAATTTTAGGTTTTAACTTCTTCACCCACAGCCACCTTCTCTTTTAAATTTTAAATGGCACCCCTTCATATGATGCATTTTAAAAAGAATTTAACTGTTTCCAAATCTTTAGTTTTTTATCGCTACCTGACAATCTGCACTGTAATTGATGATTGAATTTAGATAGAACATTACTATAAAACTATTGAGCATTTAATGCAACAATATGTTTTCTCCATAAATTGTTTAAAATTTATGTATACTCTACAAAAAAGAACAGGATGTACAGATTAGTCAGAGGTGTTGAAACAAACCTTATTACTGTAATATTACTAATTGTATATTGCCCGAAATAAATTGTCATGTTATCCTAAAACTAACCGATTAATTTTTTCTGTCCAAATTAATAATATCAATCTAGGATATCAGACACCGAATAGAAAACAAATACTGTGATAACATTTCAATCTTTTTAAAATTTAAATATAAGTAGGCATCGGAGTTCTTAAACACTTAACACCATGTTAGGTACACGCAGTCATTCTGCAGGTAAACAACTAATGAGAGGCGCAAAGAGAGAGGATGGTTTTCGGCTCATTACCTGTTGTCTACAGTACAATGCCAACATAACTTAATTCCGCTCTATTTTGATTTCACCACTTAGAAATTCCCATGCCTAATCATTAGAAAAGTGTCATTTGAGTTGTGGTGACTAGGGATGAGGAAAGAGAAAATAAAATTTATTCAATATTGCTTTTAAACTTCTCCCTCAATGTCGGTTCTGGTGGTCTAGTGGTAACCATTCTTGCCTCATAAACCGATGATCGCGGGTTCATCCCGGCCAGGGTCGATGGATTTTTTCGGAAAAAATCCTAAGTATGGCTTCCTTCGGAAGGGAAGTAAAGCTGTGGATCCCGTGTCGTAGATTTACGGCACGTAGAAGAATCTCAAGCCTGAAAGAAGAAGCCTCTTGGCAATATTTATGGCCGTTTCACACCCTGAATTGAATGGGACGCTGATGACCTGAGATGTTAAAGAGCATCCGTAAATAAACTCAACAAATAAAAAATAATTCTTGACCATCTTATAGAAGAGAGTTCAACGAATGTCAAAGAAGAAATCTTGAACTACTGTGATAATTGCTGAAGCGTGATGCTTTTCAGTGCCCCAACATATATAAGTGTCACATGAGTCCCTACCACATTTAAAACTAGTGTGTAGAAGCTGTACACAGTTTGCTTTTAAAACCAAAATATTGACGAAATATCTCTTGGAATTCCCTTTTCTCCAAAGAACAATTAAAATAGCTATGCTCACTCCTTGTATCTCTCAGACGTAACAGAAACTATGTTGAATTCAGTAAAGAAGTCTGTTATATTAAATAACTGTCAACTAAAAACTATTATTAATAAATAAATAAATATAAAAGACAGCGATTAACTATGTCTCCTAAACGACCCAAAAATTAAACCAACGTTAAGTAGCGCTCTTGTTCCTTTAGCATAATAGTGAATATGTTAATCATGAGAATTACACAGGTGCACGATGCTTTGACAAAGTTTTACACCGTTTAAATATCATCTCCAAAACAGTTCGTTAACAACTGAAAGTTACAGTATTTGTTTTCTTAAAAGCTTTTGTGAATGTCACCCATCGATATCCTCTATATTACTTAAAGCCTACAAAATACGGGGAATCTAGCTGAATGAACCATATCTATGCTGCTGTCAACGTTTTTAAAAATGATATGTTAAACTAATTTCTTCGTCAATATATTCAGAACAACTCTCAACCTATTTTTGCAAGAAACAAACTTTTATAGTTAATAGAAATTGTTTGTTTGTTTTTAGTCTACGTAAATTAAAGCTATGTTTACTACAAATGATAAAATCGCTATATTAATATACTTTCAATTTTTAACATTTCCTTATTGTATTGCTCTATTTTCATAACTACACCACATCTGATTTATTCCATATTTAGCACACCTTATCGAAAGCAAATTGGATAAAGAAAATATAAATAAAGTAATTTGTTTCAGTAATGGCCTGATAAGCTGAAAAGTCATATCTAGTTCGGTGCTTAAAAAAAAAAAAAAAAAAAAAAACTTCATTATACTGTAGCTTTCACATGCTTTGTGGTTATGTCTGAACATATACGAATATTATCAGTTGTAAATTGATCTACAACTGCAATTCTGTTGTAATCAAGTAATGTTCATTTCAAACCGAGGAGTGGACGCTATATATGTGAGAAATGATAGCCGATTTTTATATCTAACCTGACGATGTTCAATTTTTTTTTATTCGGGCAGCTTCACCCTCATTGAACTCTGCCATATCTTACGGGAAAAAATGATCTAAAGATGGCAGAAAAGGCGATACCTATATGCATGTTATTTACTTTTTCACCATCATAAAAAGTAGGCTCCTATAAATAAAATTATACATGTGAAGCTAACAAGAAAGTAGTGTACTGGGTCTTTTAAAATTTACTTAATAACGTTTAGAAGTTATAAATATTATAATAATTGAAACAGAGAGGAAAAAATCTCTTTGTTGGGCAGAAAATTAACATTTTTTTCCTTTTAGCATTCTATAGTTACCATTTTGTTCATTAAAACAATTATTTTATTAATACTGCTACAGACATTTTAAGTAACAAGCCATAGTTCTATCGTGTAACTGGTCAATTGCTATTAAGAAAAAAGAAATCTTGTGCTCAAGTGCTGAGAAAAGTTATAATACAATACAATTTAAGAGGAGATTCGCAAATACCAGGATTTAATCAAAAAGTTCCGAGAAATTGGTTCTGTTGTTGATAGGAAATCTGAAAGACCTACGGTAATCAATGATGTCACTTGTTACTGAGGTAATTCATACAAGTAGGTGTCCTGTCATCTTCAAAGTTTGGAGAATTCTAAGAAAACTCTTAATCTGTACACATATAAACTAAACCAATGTTTGCACTCACAGAAAGTAACAAGGAGGGAAAGGTAGGATTTTGCTTTATTTGTGCTGGCAGAGATTCAAATTAACAATGGCTAGCTTTAGCAGACGAAACACACTGGTGGAATTCACACACAAATTGCATAATTTAGTTCTAAAATTACCTCCGAAGTTAATTCAGGAAGGTTTAAAATCAATCTATGGTATAGCTTCACTTCGCAATTCTTCACTGGTTCACAGTTTGTTTTGAAAAAGAAAATAGAATAATAAAATGGACTACAGTAAACGGGGAATGTTATTACAGCTTGTTAATAGAGCTTCGTCATCCATAGACGAACCTGACTTTGTTCCGTACATTTCCTATTATTATTAGATCAAACTAATTTCTGTTGCATACCACTCAGCCGTTTACTAATTATATTAGTGACGTTCTACCACGAAGTTTACATATTTCAAGCTAGTAACCCTAAATATTCTGTTCAGATTCTCCTGGATCATGCATAATATTAACAGAATTTTGCAGTGAACAGCTGTTTGAAACAAATAATTTGCAAAAATGAGAAAACTAAACAAAAATCAATAGTTGAATTTGTATGTTTTGGCTAAAATAAAAAAAAATAAATATTATTTGAGCATTTTTTGGAAAAGAACAAAAGTCGAGAAATATAACAATGAAAAGCAACGTGTCAAGAGAAAAAAAAACCCTGAATTCCTAGATGCATGTTAATTTCTTATTACATCCTTTCTGTCTTCTAGAAAGCATTCTAAAGCTGTAATTTGCTGTTAGTACAATTTTAGTCTTTTAGGAGCAGTTAATCAGAAGAATCAAAAGAATGTTGCCAATCACTCCTAAGTCTCATGCACATACTAACCTAATAGTTTTAAATAATGGGTGTAGTGGGAATAATCACAAGTATTATATTGTATTAGTCATTGTTTAGCAACATAAATATGCAAAATTTGTAATATGGTTATAATTGGTAACTTTTACTCAAAGTATTATGCAACAGAAATGACAAATTATGAGTAATTTCACCAATACTATTAGTTTGTAGAATGCTATGCTACAGGTCCCTGGAGAACTTAACCTTCACCCTACATCTACACTCTGGCAAAGCAATTAACTATACAGAATCTTTGTCAATCATGTCATTAGAACGCACTTTCCAACATAATGACCTCTACATCTACCGATTCCAACGCGGCCGAGTTTTGGATATGAATTTACCTTAAAGAACGAGCTTTTATGGCACACCCAATAAGTCGTAGCTACTGAAAGATGCTATCCCACAATAAATTTAGAATATTTCAAGACATTTTATGCAAAATGCTGCCATAGAAGAAATAATTGTGCATATTAAAGAAGAGAATATTAGATATATTCTTGATGTTTTGTAAAAATCAAACCCCATTGTTTGATCAACACATCTAATGTTTTCGCTTTTTTTCCTATCTCAATATTTATAACACTTTATAGTTTGAGGTAGCTTTTGAAAGACTATTTAATGCATTAAACCTTCTGAATTCTAACACGTAAGAATTTACGACTTAGTAATAAAAACATAGACATAAATAACTCCATGCTAAGGAACATAAGAGAAACATTTAGTTAAAAGTAAACGTTCAAGATACTCAAAAGAGCAATGGCCTTCATTGACCATTATGACGCGAGTCTTGCAACAGTTCCTGCTGTATGCATTAAGAATTCCTCCCTAAATCTGTCTGGTGGCAAGGGTCCGTGTCGGACGGAAACGCACCTTTAGCATCCAAGTGTGTCGAGTTTCTGTTGTTGCATAAAACGCTAGCAAGAATTTAGGAGCACTGGCTTTCAGAGTTTTTAAGAGTATTCAACGCGATTGAATAAAAAAAGAAATCTCGGGGTTTTCTATATATCTGACAAGACGCGATTCTATAAAGTGTTCAAATGTCTCAGGTAACCGTATGGTCGCTTTCTCACACAGACAACTTTCCAGTTCTACGCATGCGTTCTCCTAAGCAGCGAACATCCGCTCTTATCTGTGTCAGTAGTTATTTTTTAACTTCATTCTTTATTGTTATTATAATGTTTCTAATTTCTCTAAATGCTTATCTACTTGACAACACTTTTATAGCTAGATCGTGTCCTACAGCAAATGACAACGTGTGCAGACACTTGTGTCGATGTCGCGGCAACTTGCGTTTGGATGGTTACGAAGTGAAATTGCTGGAACAGGTTGAAATTGTTTACAGTTATACATGGCTAATCACAACAGAGCGAAGTAGGAAATAGATCTGCTGATAAGAGTGACTTCCCAGCATATTTATTAGTTTCTGTACCTTGTAAGAAGTTATAATTTGGCAGCACTCAAGAATTATCACATAAATAATCTGCGCAGAGTTCGAAACAGACAAGAAAGGTGTCTACAAAAAATATTAAGCAGACAATTTACTCGATTTTGAAAGTTATATTATAGCAATGAAAACAATGGAATGCTGTGTAGCATTTTTGTTTTACGGATATAATAAATGCTTACTTACCTACAGCAAAAATGCTAATGTCAGCGCCAGTCTTTACCCGGATGAAATACAATCACTCACAAGTTTAGGGTAGTTTCTAGTAGTAATGTTACATATAATCCTAGGTTTCCACATCGTTTGACCCGTTGTATTACCAGGTTTTACGTTTTCTTCTTTGCTGCCTTTTAATGACACACGAAACTGTTATCACGGCAACTAGCTGTCGTTTGTCAATCAAACAGTGTAAAAAATGACTGACGCCCGTGTGGACAGTAGCAAACACTGTTTTAACGACACTCAACAGTAATGAGTGTACGACATTGATCTAGACATACATTTCAGAACTTTGAGTTGAGTGCAGATAGAGTATAACAGGTATTTAAATTATGTCAGAGGTGCGAGGATAGGATGTTATCATGCATAGAAGTGAGAGGGAATTATAAGAATCATCAACCAACTGCCATGACGAAGAGTTCGCTAAAGCGACAGACAGAGCAATAAAACGTGGCAAAGTTTTATGATGTATAATAAAAAACTTACTAAAATAACTAATAAACAAGAAAATCTACAAAAGTATCTATTAGACATTGGCCTATAAATTAATAAAATATCGCATAACATAGAATAGCGTGCAGCACAGCTGCAGTAAAACGTTAACAGTGATCGCACGTTCTTTGTCTGATGTTCTAAGATGGAGGTCGCTAGAACAGCATTTTCAGCATTTTTTTTAAGGTGCGACCTGAGTCAATAATGTCTGGGAATGTTAGAACACTTTTCACAGGCTCCGTTTCTTCACATACAAAACCCACAAATTACTTGCAAAGTTTAGACGAGGACGAGCAGCCTTGAAAAATAAGCAGAACACGGTGAGTTCAGCAAACAGTTGTCACAAGTAAAAACATCTGTTGTAGAAGCCATAGTGAAGAACGATCTGCGAGTGACTTATAGAGAGGTAGAAGAGTCTCCTAACATTCGTCGCAGATGTCAGAAATCCTGCATAAATATCTTCGTGTGAGGAAACTTTGTGTCATTCAACAACCTCTAAGAAGAACAAAAATCAGTTAGAGTGAAATTGTGTCGGGAAATGGTTCGTTGTTTGAGCTATAGCATGATATATTCAAGTGTGACAATAGCTGGTTTTACTAGTGCGAATCGAAATCAAAGAGGCAGTCAGCGATTTTAGGTCCTAACCTAAAGAGTACCTTCCAGTGGAGGCTTAGCGATGTCGAAGAGTAGAGCCAGTTGCCAGTTCCTCTCAGCAAGTTTACATATGGCAACTGTTTCGCTATAGCAATATAAACCAAGTCACTGCCAACTGTCACTACAGGTCACCTGTCCATATTGCTTCTTCCCCACACAACGCTTCTGGACACGCCGCTTTGAAAACAATGGCAATTCTGCAAGAAATGGGAGCGACACTGGTAAACCACCTACCGTACAGTCCAGATTAGGCTCCGATTTCCAAACGTAATGAAAAACTGCGAGGAACTTCAGTTTGGAAGTCCGGAAGAAGCTGTTGCGTTATGCGAAGAGGAGGTTGATACCATCTCTATAGAAACGCGTCGGTCCTGGTGGTGTAGTGCTAACCATACTTGCCTTCTAAGCCCAAGATTACAAGTTCAAACCCGGCCAGGATCGGTGGATTTTTTCGGGGGTAAAAATCCTAAGTATGGCTTCCTTCGGAAGGGAAATAAAGCCGTGGATCCCGTGTCGTACATTTACGGCACGAAAAAGAACCTCAAGCCTGAAAGAAGAGACCTCTGAGTAAAATTTGCCGGCCGTTTCACGCCCTGAATTGAATGGGACGCTGATGACTTGGGACGTTAAAGAACGTCCGTAAATAGACCAAATAAATAAAAAGCTAACACTCATGATGTTGAAAAACATTTCATAAAAAGTAAAGAAAGTGTAGAAAAGTCTTCGATATGAGTTATGACACAAGTTTAAAAAAAAATATTTAGCGCGTAGCGTTCTAAAAGACTGGGAGAAAAACCGAGAAGAAAGTGTAAGGAAACAGAAGTACTTGAGCACATTTGTCACTCATTAAGAAACGGGTGGGGAAAACCAGCTAAAGGTGTTATCTTTTGAACAAAACTTGACCATATGCACAAGCGTAGCAATGACACGTTCTGGCGCTGTTGCCCTAACTGAACGTTTCCTTAGTCTAAGTCACAGAAAGAAATTCTTGAAACGATTGCAAGCAGTGACCAGCGTCTGGTTACGCCACCGGGGGTTTGAAATCCAGTTACTGTTACCGGTGTTAGAACAGCGAAATGTGGGAAGCACATAACAACTGGTAGGTAGCCATTTTCATGTTGCCAAGAGAAAGTAGAAGTGACTACACCGTACTTTCCAACCTGAACACCGCGTTCTTTTTACTGAACAAAGCAAAGGTTAGCAACATGTTGCTGCTGTAATAAGTGTTTGTGAAACTTAAAACTTGTGCCAGAGAAAGAAGGTGTTCAACCTGGATTGCAAAAGTTATTTACCTATTAAACAATAACTTCTGTTATACCAGTAACGACGTAACAAGCATGTTTATTCAAGTAAAATGACAAATTTATGCTCCTGCAATTAAAAAGTATGTAATTAATACACTATTACCCAGAATTATACCAGTTCTCCTTAATTTATAATGCATTTCACAATCTGGCTAAGTACCTTACTTCAAACGATTAAATTTCCAATCAATGTGGCTAAAACGATCGAATTCGTGAGACTAAATTCGATTTCTATTAAGGCTCACCCAGAAGACTTTCGATAATTGCCACGCTACGTCAATATGCCGCAAGCACCACAAATGTAGCTTTACAAACCGAAAGATCTCTCTAATCTTTTTACTATAATATTTTGAGTCATTTGGATTAAGATAATCCATAAAGTCCTATCGATTTTAGATCAGACAATTCAAAGCATATTCTGAACAATATAATATAATATTGCGCTATAGCGATTTTATAAAAAATTACGATGACTATTTCACTAATGTGACGTCGCCTTAATGAAATGAAACAAACTTTTGAATTCTGACCAATCACAGTCGTATTACGGAGTGAAATTATCGAAAAAAAAAAAAAATAGTAAATAAGTTTTATCACGCGACATGCATTTGTCTTGTGGTCAGTGAAGCCAAATCTACACCTCCACTATATAATTCCTTAACACGCATCACTGATCACTTTTGCTAGAGGTGATGGGAAGCTATTGATAGCAACAAAAGTGTTCCTCAAAAGATTTTGTCAAGCGTCAAATGTGCAAATTCATCTTATCACTAGGAATTCCAAACCATAGAATACAAAGAAAAATAGAGACAGTATATGTTATTTTTTCTCTCTCTTCCCCCCTCTCTCTTTTTAATGTTTTACTCATTGGTATTAGAAAATCGAATGGTAGAGATTGTAATAATTGACTTTTGTCCATTTAATATCACGGTTTCTGAATAGAACAGATATGCATAAATACAACATTTTATACAAGTGTTAATACTCTGTGCGCGAATTTTAAATAATCATTTATATTTTTATTCTATTCATGAAATAGTCCTAAACCCTATTTTGCTCTTCTCTATTGGCATTACTGACAATCGGCATTCTTCAGTCGCATGTTTGCTTGAAAAGGTTAAGTACAATTATACAATTATTACAATTTTATAAGCCCAGTTTAGAGGAATTATATTTAAATTCTTATTTTAATCGTGAATTAGTCCTAGTAAATTACACTTCAGGGTCTGAGCTTTCCAAATAAATTCACTCACTACGTTGGTGTATTTATCGGTAATCTCAGACCCTCTCGTGATATTACTTGTGACTATTTCACTTATGTGACATCATCTTAAAATCGACCAATGAAACGAAACAAACATTTGAATTTTGACGAATCACAGCTGAATATCGCAATGAAATTATCAAATCCGTTTTATCACGCGACGTGCATTTGTCTTATGGTCAGTGTAGCCAACTCTATACCTCCACTATAAAATTCCTGAGCACGCATCACTGATCTCTTTTCTGTATTTTCAGTAATTGTAAATTTAACTAACTTAATGCGTATTCACTCAAGCAATTTACGTATTCAGCCAAACAGTCCGAAATCACTTTATAAATTATATAGCAATATCTGCCTAAGCAACCATATATCTTAATAAACATGTTGTTCAGATTGGTAAAATGTTTTCTCTGTTTTGTTTTTCCCAGTTGGTATTAGTAAATCGAACGGTAGCGACTGTAATAGTCAACTTTCGTCTATTTCATTTCCACGGTTTCTGAATAGGTAGGTATTCACAAATAAGTATAAAATGTTATACAATTGTTAATAATCCGTACGCGAATTTTAAATTATATTACTTTTATTCTTATTCTATTCATGAAATTGTCCCAAGATCGTATTTGGCTCTTCTCTATTGACTATTACAAACAATCGACATTCGTCTGTTGCTAAATGACTTGAAAAGGCTAAGTATTCATAATAATAATGTACAATTATTACAATATTGTAAGCCAAGTTCACGGAAATTATATTTAAAGTCTTGTTTTATTCGTGAAATAATCCTAATAAATATCACTCACTACGTTCGTGAATTTATCGGTCCTCTCAGACCCTCTTGTGATATTACTGGTGAAAAATTTTCAGAACATGTGTCTATTAACGCTCTAGCGGCCACAACTTTTATTTTTCATCAACGAAACTCGGCATATAAAGATTTATTTTGTTAACCAGCAAAATTGGACCATTGGGGGTGAGGGTTAACTTAAAGCAAAATTTTAAAAATCGCTCTAACGGTCGTGATTTTTGTTTTTTCTCAACAAAAATCGGTACAAGCCATTGAAATAATACAAGAAAATTATTTTCTGAAAATCAGAGATTTCAGATTATTATGAGTGGGGGTTTACCTGAAAACGAAAATTTAATTTTTTTTTTTTTTGCTAAATTCTGTATATGCAATTTGAATCAAATAAGAAAAATAGTTTATGAAATCATAGAAATCAGACCATTCGGAGTGGAAATATACCAGAAAATCGAATTTTTTTAATCGCGAAGGATGTCGATTAAGGTGACCCGGTGAGTGATTCGATATTCGCGCCTAGCGGTGTCATGTGAGAGTATGAGAATAATCGGCGCATGCGCATAGACGAATAATCTGACATCCAGCGGCTGTTCTGTGGCTTCAGTACAGCACGGCAGCGGAAAAAGTCGAATTTCAGGGAATCAGGAGCAATAAGGAGCGAAGTACAAATATAAAGCGATAGTAGGTATATGTGCGGTGATAGTGTAAACTGTACAATAAATGCAGGCGAAAAGAGCATAATGAAAGGGAGAATGAAATGTTTTCGGAACACAGAAAAATAAGCATTCGTACGTTTAAAGTTAATTACGCTTAAATGTTAATCACATTCCGTTTTAGCTGTTTTACACCTAGGTGCAATCGGAAACGTTAAGCTAACAATATAACACGCAAATAAAATAATGATATCGGAAAAACAAATACTTTTAAGCCTGAAAGATATGTTTCTATTAAACACACACACATGTATATATATATATGTATATATATAATAAAGTCTTTTAGAAAACACAGAAATAAAACTAAAAGAATAATAGATAAATAGTAAAGAAGTCAAAAGCAAAACACGCAAAAGCAAAACACACAAAAGCAAATAAAGCCTAATAAGCAAAGTTAAAAGCAGCACCAGAGGTGCAAACAATATTAATGAAAAATGAAAATAAAGAAACACTATTAATAATGTAACAAATTAACAGTAGATAAAGATAAAACACAGAGAAAAAGTCACACTTGAAATTGCTATATTTCGAACTACTGCGAGTTCTTCAATGGCAAGAATGTAATAACTTTCACAAATTCAACTTGCTGAGGAATTCACTAAGTTTACATAGTTCCTGCGTGATGGACTTTTTTTCTAGTATTAAATTTAGTCACCATTGCTATCGAGTGTCTTTTGACGTGATGAAATATATATATACACATACACACACACTCATGTGAACATATATATATATATATATATATATATATGAATATTTTTGCTTTGTCACACACTCATGTGAGTGTGTGTGTGACAAAGCAAAAATATTCATTCAGTGCAGTTTTCAGAATTACAAAGGCCCGTAATTGATGTCCTATTAGGTCATTATTAAAATAAAAGTAAACATGATAGTCTGGAGAATATGGTGGGTGCACTAGTCTCCCAATCTAGATGAATAAAGGTTTTAATTGTCACTTTCGCTGTATGTGGTTTCGCATTATCGTGCAAAAGAATAACAGTTTCGGGATTCACGAGTGCAGGATTCTTAGTTTTCAGTTTTTCATGAACGTTAGAATATACAATGACCTTGATTATTTGATTGGCTGGCAGCAGTTCTACCAGACAGAGCATAACCTTCTGTTGGTGCAGTTCGGTTGTTTGCGGAACAATTTTATGGGACAGCAACCAGTGATGACGCCATCTTGGAGTGTTGTAGAGAATCTACTTCTTATTGCTATCAGAAGCCTACTAAGAAAGGTATCCTTCAGCTGATATTACACAAATCAAAATAGGCGAGACCGTGTTTGTATCTTTTTCCTACCTGATGAAGACGGAGCCGTATGACTTCTGCACTGACGTTGAATTACTGCACTACGTCCTCATAAGTTTGGCTGTTATTCGCCTCAGCAGTCGTTAAAAGAACCTCATCCATTTATGTTGATCTTCCTATTCTTAGCTCATCCTCGAAGTTTTCGTTATCTTCCCGGAACTTTGGGAATATGTTTGCACCCTTCGTTCAGCATCAGCACCAAAGGCATTTTCCCACTTCGCAGCATTTCAATTCATAGAGCATACATACCCTAATTTTTGGGGTGTTCATGTTCAACAGCACTTCTTGGAATAATAGAAAAAAATTGAATCTACAGCTAAATACAAAGCCTTCATTTGGACCCGTGGCTGGCTTAACGGGGATTTACCTGCCCTGTTTCTAACCGGTTCTATTCCTCCCTCCCTTTCCAGCCTCGACACAAGTTGACGCGAAGTCTTTGTGCTGTACAGGAGTTGAACATTGTGATACTACGTGTTTTTTTCCAGTGTTTTGATGTATTGGTGCTGTTATGATCCTGAAAAGTCCATATACTTTAACAAACAGAAGTTTCATGTATGATTCCTATGTAACGACAAACTCGTGTAGAGAACTGAGACGGCGATTTATAGAGAAATTCCTGCTATTCATGCGCCTCACAGAGAAACCGTTCGTAATTTTGTGAATAGATTTAAGGAAGTGGGACCGGGAGTAAAACATCTTGTTCTTACAGAGGAAACACTCGATGACATGGGCGAAAAGATGGAACTAGGTCCAAAGAAATCTCTGAGAAAGTTTGCATAGAAATCGGGAATTTCGCAAACCTCGACTTGAAATGCCACTAAACTTCTAAATTAAAACCCTTTAATATAAGTGTAGTGAGTTAACTTCTACAATTATGTGTTGGATAATGTTTTGATCCGCGCTTTTTTTTTTCGGGTTTTATTTAAATGACCATGTAGCGACACAAATCAATAGATGTTGGAGTGTAGAAAACCCCGATATTGTACACCAAAAAACTTGGTCTTTAGTGTGCTGTAGAAATCTATGCTCTTGAATTTAAGGGGCTATGAATATCCGAATCCGCCGGCAAACACCATGCTTCCCGGTGCCAAGCAAATTCCCGTTAAGCCAGCCACGCGTCCAAACGAGGACTCTGTAGTATCTCGTTCTTGCCTTAACTTTGGTTGTTACACATTTAATTGTTGCCAACGCTTGAAATTTGTGCATCGCGGGAAGATAAAAAAAAAGTCCTTGATCAACTGTATAAAAACAACAGGTATCACATTACAAATATGACACCTGAAGGATTATATAAAGAAAATATTTCTGTTGCGCGAATGTAACTATGCATTGATTGTCTGGTTACAAAGCTCATTATATGAGCAACAAATAAATAGACAAGGAATAGCGCAATTTACTGTTAGAAACTGCAGTGCAATCTAAAGTCGACATTTTCAAAATTGCCTTCCATCCAATTTCTTTAACATTAAGTATTACTTATCAAACCCATATAAACATACTGGTACATTTCTAGTAAAGGATGTGTTTATAATGAGGTAAAATGACACGGGATTTTTTCACAGCGTTGGCAGTTCTCAGGAAATTAAGAAAAGATAGACAGCATCGTGAGACTGCTCTCTCCCCCTCTGCTATATATAAAAAATAAAAAGAAAAAGAATGAACGGGAATAAAAAGAAAGAGCGTATGAGCTGCAACCGTCATGTCTTTCCACTACTTAGTAGTTCCCGTTTGTTGCGTTGAGATCTTTTTTCAGAGACCTTCATGAACATTCTACCAAAATTGCGAGAACTGATAACCTTATGGGAAGACCATTAAATACCGGGTGTTAATAAACTACACAGGTGGAGGCTAGAGAAACACATGGTCTGGAGAGGGGGGGTGCTCTTAGAGTTATACTGTGATAAAAAAAAGTTGAAATTAGATCCTAATAATTCAGCGTCAAAGTAAAAACAGGCACAGTTTACCTTTGAATATCTTCAAACCTGCTTCTGCGAAAGGAAGTATCAATTTTCAACAATTCAATACAAAATCTCGAATTAATCATATGACATTATGCCACTGATGCTTTTTGTCTAAAGGGAGCCTCTTATCTGTGTGGCATAATGGATAAGGCGCTGATTGTAGTACCAAAGATCGTATGTTCGGGTTCTGCGGAATGGGTAGTTTATCTTATTTTATGATGAAGAATGCTCAAATATAATATAAAAGAACTAGTCAACGAGACTCGAATTCGATAACAATAATCCGCTTTTAATTGACACCAACTGGTCAAAGAGACTGCGTTTGCTATTGTGTGCTAGCTTCATTTGTCAATGACGCATTGGTCCTTTAGGAACATAATCCATATGTCCAGAGCCCAGAAGTTAGGCAAAATGTCTTTTCTATCCGGGTGGATATATTTTAGAATCGGATATAAATGGACATGTTTCCGTACATTTGGGGTCGGTGGGACCAGTTTTTATTTTGCCTTATTTGCATATTTGGATAGTTAAATATGTTTTCTGCGATCATTAATGTATTTTAAAAAATACAAAGAATTTCAATATATCCAAGTGAAAAAAAAGTTATAAAAACTAAATATCATGTTCACCTCACAAATATCTATATAGAATCTTGTTATACATTTATTTCTTTTAAAGCATACGAATATCAGGAAATAGGGTGAGGGAAGTACTGTAGTTTTGAATGGTCCTGGCAAATGACCTTATATCGATCTGCGCGAGACAATTCCAGGATATTTGTGTTGGGGGTACCTTCTCAGCTGCATAAATGTTACAAACAATTACAAGCGAGAAAGATGAGAGAGAGCGGTACAGCTGTGCAATAAACCTTCCCTACCCATCAGGGTTTCCCCTGACTTCATCCTGACCAGGCATAGTTCACTATCTTTCGGGTCCCAACGTGTATGCCCAGAGTGCGCCTACGGCCTAAGCCGGGGTGCCCCGGGAGTGCGGGCTCTCGCGAGGAGAGCCATCAGTACGGAAGTAAGAGTGATACTAACATATTACCCTTATAAACGTGTAAACAGAAAATGAACTCGACCAGAAACCACTACGTATCTTTTGCTCATTCTCCAGGACTATTTAAAACTACTTTACTTTGTCTTGATCAACATTTCCAGGAATATTCCTGTAGTAACTGGTATGAGTCCTTCCGAAATAACTTGTTTTAACTATTTCCTAATCACTTCAGTGGAAGTAGAACGTTGTTTTTCCATAATGAAAAATGTTCTCTTGACAAGCTACTGACTATGACAGTTGATACCTTGAAAAAGCACCTTGTTGTTGCTTGTGACCAAGAAAAGTAACTTAAGTATTTTAATTGTGTGATAAAGCAATTATCAAGTATTTTAAAACCTATTTTCATTAATAATAAGTAATATTACTCTGTTTTCACTTTTAACAACTGCGTATTTTAATTGTATTACTGCACATTTTGAGTGTTTTAAGTGCCTTTTTGCCTGCCTATTTTAACCAAAATAAGTGACTGAACTTCCAGGTGGTCATAACTTTGAAATCTGAACTGGCAGAGAATATATTCTCTTTCCCAAATTGCTTAACACCTCTGTACAATCTATGAAATGATTCTGGTGTAGTTCTTAGCACTTTGTGTAGTTTCCCATTGAATGCTGCTTGTAACTGTAGTAAATGAAATTCCGATGACAATTCGACAACTTAACCATCTTAATGATTTCTGAAGTGTAGAGTGACGAACATGCAGTTGCTGTTGAAATCTAGTCGCTACCTGTACCTAGAGCATGCTTGAGATTTTAACTAATTCGTGCCAAGTGGATGTGATTGTCGACTAGGATATTGCGCCATCAATTGGGTCCCATGCCTATAGGTTAAAAATTCTGTTTATTTTAAAGTATATGCTTCAATTTACTCCCAAACCATAAGCCAAAATCAAACCTGCTCAACGTTATCAATGCACAATATTAATAAAATGAATGGAACGAGGAAAACATTTATGTAATATTAAACAAATATATGCACATCATACGATAAACTAGCAGCAAAGACATTTATTTCAATATTGTCGGGCACATTTTAATTATACTTTACTGCAATATAAGTGAGTATATTTGTTTATTTTCAGATATTGCAATGTAGATAGTCTTTATAAACAGATGTTCATTTTACTACCGTTCTCCCGCAGTTTCTGCTAAATTGTTGAGAACCTGGAGACATGGTCTTAATTGCGGAAGTCTTGACTGTGAATCGTGATAGAAATTCTACCATGGAGGTGAAGTTACCTTAGCATCAGTCATACAGTGTAGCATCCCAATGTAAACAACAGCGGCTTCCACATTGCAGTCACAAACTCTAACCCCTTCCTAACTTGCGCCAGGCCTATGCTAATATTGTTCCCGAAGGAATTGTTCCATATCTAGTTATGAAACAATTTGTCATTCTGTTCTTGACCTCGATCCTTCATGTGATGTTCCAGCGGGCCCAGCAAATGATAACTAAAGGCTGACAGACCGGACCTGTAGACAAAGATTTTCTTTATTTACCATTGCAATTTGTAAATCAGAGTTGTTATTTCATTGCAAATATTGTCGCACAATAACACAGCACAGAGCTTAAAAATGCTTTGCTCTTGCTCACTTTAAACATGACAGTGGATGTTTGTTTACAGAATTCAATCAGCAGTGAGAAACGTAACGGACGGTGCTCATTATAAACGCCTACTATCCTGATATCCAGGGACATAGACGTCAAGCACGTTTGTAGCCAACATCAAATATGCACAACAGGAGTGTTTTTTTATTATTATTAAGCTGGTTGTGGTTTCTATAACCGCTACCACCTTTTCGCTTGACCACACCTTATAAGCAGTATGTATCACATGTTTTTTCAAAAGCTCATCGTTGGCGGAATTACAATTAAATAATCCACCAAGCAACCGCCATAACTTCTTATATCAAAATTAAATGCAAGATGCAAATTTACATTTTTATGCACTGAGCGCTCAGCGAGGTGAAAACGAAACGAATTGCATTTAGTAAGAATGCAAGTTTCATTCTCGGCTCGAAGTTTAAATTTTCCTCTCTTGTAAGATAACTTTAGGGGAAAACATTTTACAGTTATTTTAGGTATATCCAGACTTATTTTTCTACTAAATAAAACCAGATCCTTTTTTTTTAATGGTGTTTAACGCCCGTTTTTACAGCTGAGACACAACAGGCGGTGACACTAATGATACAAGAGATGAAATGACATATTGGGAAAGGATTTATTTTAAAGGAAGGAAACGTTCGAACCCAAAGTTTAGGATATCTCCCCGGCATTTGCCAATTATGAGGACTGAGGAAAGCCTGGAAAAAACCTCAGTCAGGGAGGATGGCCCTGGTGGGAATCGAACTCTAGACCTCCTGCTCACGAATCCGTGCCTTAACACCTGGGCCATCCGTGGCGGTGTCCAGATGCTTAAAAAATACTTTTGAATTTCCTACACTTTGACACCCTCACAAAATAATTATACGTTCAAAACCTTGTCCACTTGGATAGATCTTATAGAGGCCCAAACAATTGGCTGTTACACCTAAGGAAGATATGAAAAGACTGCTTAGCTTATTTTTCTGATAGACTCAAGAGAGTCAGTACTGCATTTATTCTAAGACTTCAAAAGTTATAAGGAGGAGGCAGGTTTCGTGACAAATGTGAAGGTAACAGAACCACAGATTATACGATTCAAAATTTGGGTTTGAGACAGGAATATAAATTGAGCCCGATATTATTTAATTTGTTTATAGATGATATCCCAGACAAAATCATGAAAAACAATAGGCACTGTCCAATTATTGGAAATAGAAAGTACCAGGATTGCTTTTCGCTGATGATTTCATAACAGGAGCTGTAACCGTGATAAAATTGCAATATGCCATTGAATGTAATAACTAGATTTTGCGCAGAATGGGGCTTAAGGATAAATAGTAAAAAACCAAAGATAATAGTATTTAAAAAAGAACAAAATTAAGAAAAGGGAGATAATTTATAAACAGAGAGCCAATAGAGGTAGTGGAAGAATTTGCTTATTTGGGGGTGAGATTTGCGAGTAATGGAAGGTGGGAGGTACAGTCTAAATGTACACAAGCAAAGGTAAAATAGCTATGGAAGCTGTCAGAAAGCTTGTATAAAGTTCCCACATTGTCAATGAAATGGTTAGAAAGACTGTATGAGGCTGTGTTTGGGTCAAAGATGATGTATGCAGTAGAAATTTGGGGAATGTCAAAGGGGTGGACAATGTTTTGTAAAAAAGTTTGGGTTACCAAAAAATTCACCGGGCGGGAGGTAAGTTTAGTAGAACTAGGAAGATCGTAAGGAAAGGAATAACAGTATAGAGAATCTTAAAACATTGGCACAGATGATTGAAATCATATAATAACAATGTACTAAAAGAATGTCTCAACTACCAAAGAGATGTACTGGGAAGAGAGAGTTGGTTTGGGGAGGTGGGGAAACTATGAAGAAATTGGAATGGGTGAAAGTAATGCCAATGGATTTTAGAAAGAAGTGAGGCAGAGAGTAGAAGATATTGAGAAGCAAGGTATATGGACTAGCCTACAGAATACTTTTTAGACTTATAGAATAGTTAAAAGAAATTTGGGACGGGAGAAATATACAGATAATTGTAATCAATTCGGAAGAATAGGATCTTGCATGGATGCATACAGGGGTATGTTTCTAAAAGAGTTAAGAAAAGTTTTAAAGAAGGACATAGTCTGTGTGGGGAAGTGGGTAGTGCGTTCCATGCGAAATGGTAAAACTGTGGAGGAAAGTATCTGGGATGAAAAATGGGACAAACTACAACAAAATATAGTAGAAATTAAAATGTTAACAGACATGAGGGCAGAGGAAAAGAAACAAGCGTGGGGAATTCTAAAGAAAAGTAAGGAAAAGTGAAGGAAAAATAAGTTGTGAAAATGGTCATTTGTTGTAGGGGTTCTTTACCATACAAATAACCTGATGGTTAGGTAAGGGAGAACTTAGTTTTGCTAAATTCATAGATTTTTGTTTATGTAAATTTAATTGTAATATTGTTGGTTGAAATAAATAGTTTTTATAGTAAGATGTGCTGTATGTGGCTTTGCATTATCGTGTTGAAATATATCTCCCTGCTTGAGAGTGTTTCCTTCCTATGGTTAACGAGTGCCGTTATATTGAAGAACCTGAACTTTAATTTTGAGGACATCCTTTCAAAATCTCATGCTCCACGCTACAGATATCAGTGCAGTGTCTCCCATGTCCAGGCTCGGTGAGAACAGATTGGTGCTTTCCAAGCATACTTTTCAACCTGTGGACTGTTATTATTATTGTTATTATTATTATTATTATTATTATTATTATTATTAAAAAGACTACAAAGTAAAATACTGCACATTCATCCAGTCAACTTGACAGTGGTTTGAAGAAAGAAAACAAGTCCTTATATACAAACACACACGCAATTTTAAAGCAGACCTATTCCTTTCCTCTCTGCTTTAGAAAGGTCGTGTTATTTTGAGTATTATTATTTAAATAACATTTACCATGCCGCTATTAATTTCGGAGATAATCGCTGTTTTATTTGCATAATCCTACAATCCAGGAGTTCAACAACTTGCCGACATTATTTTAGCTTATGCAGCTGTCCTAACAACAAAACGGAAGATCATTAACAGATTCTCGCGACTTACAATAAACATCAAGGGACTTTTCACAATAAAAAGTTTACATAACAGAATGTAAACATGAGTTTGAGAACAAATTATTTACATTTCCTTACGTAGACAGCTGACAAAAGTTAATACATGTTCTAGGATAAGGTACTCTTCTGTTTGGAAATCTTACCCGAAAAAATCGTGTCACAACAAACCAGCTATGACGCGTTTCGTAATTCGAGACACACTGCATTGCTAAACTGTGCCATCTTACAGCTGTTTCACATTCAAAGAAAAACACTTGAAATTAGCAGCAGTACAGTAGATCTGTAGTGGCATCTTGCTGCTGTAGTTAACATAGAAATACTGGCAAGACAAAGACAAAGTATGTTTCAGAAGAATGTGAAACATACGATGGCAATATAAGCGCTAGCATGTACAGAAGAGCACTATTTTGCCACTTTTCATAAAAACCTGCTTCCTAATTTAAAAATAATAGTTATTAACAGTTTTCTCAAAAACTGCTTCAAAAACAGCAAAAGGACACGAAAAATTTTTGTTCTCTTCCTCACAGAGAATAATTCTATAAGAGGATGTAAGATCTCATCCTATAAATATTGTTGCAGCATTTTGAAAGAAACTGCACTGGGTGTTTGGCGATCAGATAAAATGATGCTGTCAGACACTATCACCTCATTGTTGAGTTCAGGTGCAGCAGAAAGAGTACCTTACAGTCTGGCGATCAGAAGAAGGCAAGCGAGGGCTGAAGTGCGAGGGAGCTTGAACTATCTATCTGCACACGTAAGAGTGAATGTCGGATACCAATGCTGCCGCGAATGAGGGTCTCTTAGATTCAGATCTTGCACACCCACTGGACTTCCAACCATGGTCAAATACCTGACAGCACAGCATCGACACTAGTGTGCATCATCACAATGAAGAGGGTAGAAAATATTTATGTAGTACATTCCTCTCGTTGCCTTCTTCTGATCGCCAGATTTGAGCTTTAACCACTGAGACAATTATTGTCTAGCATCTATCCCAGACCCTCTTAGAAACAATTTTTATATATAATATACTTACCAAAAAGTTCATAAACATATGGTTTATACATGTTGTTACAAGAAAGAAGACAAATACCATTGAAAGGGAAGGTTTCCCCAAAAATCACGCATTGTAACCTTCTTGGCTAAGAGAGTTTCTTTGTAATGTTACCTCAGGCCAACTAGGACTTGGAAAACAACCGGATATTGAACACAACGCGACCTGAGCAGTTTGGAAGGGGCGAGTAATTCTTTTGTTAACAGTGTAGGGAAAACTCAGGCAGTAAATATCCAGATGGAATCATAAAATCTCTGTTACGGCTCTATTTTAATATATTATTTATGTCAAGAGTCTTAGACTTAAGATTTTGCTGTGGGTGGACCCGAATAAAATCTTAAAAGATAGTCTATGAGAATTAAACGATAATACATTAGCATAAAAGTTCATTAATAGGAAGAGCAAACACGTGACATTTGGAAAGCCATGCTAAATATATTTATAGCGCTTAGACCGACGGACAGGCGAAATAAAAGAAGTTGCAATGGACTTATTACTTGTTACTTGTTAATCATTTGTTTGTTACTTGGCGCTTAAGTGAAAGGGAGAAGTATTAGTAAAAAGCAAAAATGTTAATAAATTGTAAAAACTGGAACTACGGGTGTTATATTTTTGTTTGTTTATCTTCTCCTTTTCCTGTGATAGTGCATCACAAAAACGTTCAGCTAATAAATTGACCTTGTAGCCGAGGAAGAAACATTACTATATTGCGGTACTGAATGGAGGTTCGACCAATCTCCCCTGAGATACCAATCCATTTATAAAATTGATCACCTCCTTTTCCACAACGAACCCAAACCCAATCACAACCTAAAAATAAAAATACCACAACAAATACCGCCGCACCATGGAATATGGAGATTACAGAAAACGTGTAGCTGTGATAGCCCTTCACAGGTTGGAAAAATCAAGATATTAACATACATTTTAAGATTTTTAAAAGCTGGGTAAAGGGATTTTATTTGTAGTAATGAACAATTTTAACTGCAAATGAAAACTATAGCGTTATGCTAACAACAGCCAAGAGAAATTCTTTTTATTGAGGAAAAAAAGATGCAATAACAAAGAAAACTACTACTGCACAATTGTAAGAGAGTCCGAAGGTACAGAGAAGCCACCAACCTGCCTCAACAATGGTTTGGTGTGGAGGCAAATGTCAAAGTGTGCAAAACATTCTGCTGGAACCTATGGTGAAAAACCTTAGCACGAATTTGTTCAAGAATAGCCTTGGAATTTACAGGAAGACTGAACTCCACTCCACAATGAAAGACCATCCTGATTTGACTTGAGGGAAATGTTTATTAGCGCTCAAGATGTTCCTAACAGCCCCCCCCCCCGGACTACAAACTGTGATCAGAGATTTAAGGGTATGGTTTGTAAAAAGACATTTAATATTGAGAGGCTCAAGTGATCGTTGGATTCAGCATTGGCGAATTTTCAAATGAAGTCACTGCGTATTACTAGAGAGATTTTGGTTATGTGCATTGGCAAAAGGGATCATTTTGAGAACTGATTGGTTCTAAACTTTTGAAATACATGAGCAGTTGTAAACTATTAAATATATTGCATTTTCTTAAATAAAACATTATAAGTATTTACGACAAGACTAGGTAGTTTCAGTCAGATTCTTGTCTCTGGGCACAAAGGGGAAATTAGCAGCGAGTATGTCCCCTTGTTAAATATGTGGACAGAGCTGGTAGAACTTAGGAGTGCACCTGTAAAACCAGCGTGCTCCAGCTAGAGATCGCAGGTTTGCTGTGTCTTTATTTACCACTGTCCTTCAGATATTGACCTTAGTTTGGTTGCAGTGACCATTCTGGAACCTGACTCCCCTTAATGCTATATTCGCCTCAATCGTAGTTTATTAAAGCAACCCTTGAACTTCGTTAATACTATCTATAGGTAATATTTGTTTGATTCGCTTCATAATAAAACAGCATAACCGGTCCATTCACATGCCTCAGTGTCATCTAATGAGACAAGCATTTCCATTTGGGAGGAGGTGGACCCTTGTGGAAAGTAATGCATATATTTCTCATAAGAGAAACATCGCTTTGATACTTATGGAAAAAAAAAAAAAAACCAACATATGGACCAGCAATGGTCTGGTTTGGGCACATCTAACAGTACTATTGCAACCAAATTATGTCACAAACAACTAAATTGAGTTCTACTTATTAACTCGTGCCTCGGAGACTAAACTAAGAACGATAATTATTATTTTAGAGGAACTTCTAAAAGAACTTGCATAATTGGCCAATTCAAAATCTGTGTTTCTGGACCAAGCAATATTTTGTGTTAAGGAGGACAGTCCGCACCAAAACTTGGTCCAGAGGAAGGAAACCAATTATGATGCAAGCGGTGCAGTCGTCAAGGTCTCTGGATGGTGGGCGAACTTAACCGGACAACCTTGTCATGTGGTCCACAACATCGAATTAACTATTGACAAGAAAGCAGATACTAACCCCGCACCAAATGAGGAAGCGTCACATTGGATTCGTCCGCAGTTTGTTAGTGTAAACCAATCAGAAGCCGTAGTGCAGCTATTTGGTCGACGCCTTTGCAAAAGTTGTTGTTTTCCAATGCGAATAGGATATTAATTTGCCGGCGAAATAAAACTAAAAAAGACTTGCACGGCATACGCGATGTGTTACATAAACATGGTACTTGCTTCCAGGCAATGTCCTTGCAGTAGTCTTTAAGACTTACATAGCACTCAGCGAACACCTGCCGAGCGCTATAACTTTATACCTGCGCGTGGGCAATAAGAGATATGGAAAGACTGGCGGTAAGCACATTAGCAGAACAATGCAACAGCAAAACAGAGAAGTGCGCCAAATACATGTAAAAAAAGACAAAAAATTGGATAATATTTTCCGCGGGAAACGCTGATTTGACAACTAAAATATAAGTTAATAAATAATAGGGTGAGTCAATAGCAATCCAGAAGATTCAAACGATAAAGGACATGCTGTTCATTTGTCTCCTAAAGTTCTCGGAAAACAATATAATTTTCTATTAGGCATACTAATGAAGGTTTATGTAAGTTAAGTACCCGGCCAGGACCGATGGATTTTTTCGGGGCGTAAAAATCCTAAGTATGACTTCCTTCGGAAGGGAAGTAAAGCCGTGGGTCCCGTGTCGTACATTTACGGCACGAAAAAGAACCTCAAGCCTGAAAGAGAGGCCTCTGAGCAAAATTTGTCGGCGTTTCTCGCCCTGAGTTGAATGGAACGCTGATGACCTGAGCTGTTAAAGAGCGTCCATAAATAAATCATTAAAAAAAATGTAAGTTAAGTATAACTTTTATAGATTAAAACTAAAGCCAATGAAGTAAAATGGCTACCCTAAATTTAATATGTTACAAAGGTTTGTATTTTGAATTAATGATTAAAATAACTTTGTGGTCTTTCATTAAAGTTCTGAAGGAATTAAATATTACTAGATTATTACCAAGTAAATGTAAATATCTCTTAAATGAGCAAGCTATGTACCTAGATGTAATTAATATATTCATACCACTATTAAAACTATTATTTCCAAATTATATCATTTTAAACACCAAGGTGTGATATTACACAAATGGAACAACACTTTGGCAATCCTTGGCAGTTTTTAAAGTGTCAAGAAAGATACGTAACTTTTACAACAGTTTGGGCAAATTAATATTTCTTTATCTTCAGCGGTGAATCCTACACATTTTTCATAAGCACAAGCATTGCACACGTTACAAAGTCTCATATCCTTCACTTCATTATTTGCACATGTCCAGAACCAGCTTTCTTGAACATTGGGTTCTTAGCTTTTTTATATACCAACACCTGGTCATATCAGTTGCTTACTAGTCAAGAATAAATATTGCGTTATACCCGATGTAACAATAAGTTGCGGCCAAATTTTCATGACACATCCTACACGCGTAGAAGAAAATTTGTCATTAGGGCATGGATCAGGAAACGTTTTATTCCCTGTTAGAACTCAAGCTCTACAAGTATTCATAGGAAACACACAGGAGCAGAACGTCCAGCATATCACATGAAACTCTTTTTACATGAAATGTTCAAAATGCCCTCTGCTAGCATTGGCACTTGCACCAGCCCGCCGTCGCGTTAAATCCCAAATATTGTGTCCCTGCAGAATTACGTATTGTTTCGCAGCCTTCCACAACATGGGCACGAAAACTCTCTGCATCTTATACGGAGGTTCGATACGCAAGAGCTTTCAAATGTCCCCACAAATAGCAATGAAGTGAGTCGCATGTCGTTAACTGGCGGTGCACCTAAGAATTAAAACTTAACCAGAAGTAATCAAGAGAGCATTTTGAACATTTCATGTAAGAAAGAGTTTCATGTGGTATGTTGGTACTTTCTGTTCCTGTGTGTTTCCCATTATTTATGTACTATGAAAAGTTATAGAAAATGAGTTCTAACACGGAAATAAAGCTTTTCCGGACCCTTGTTCATGTAACATGTTTTTTCTTCTACGTGTGAGGATGTGTCCTGAAAGTTTCGCCATATATCATTGTTACATCCTGTATATCTATGATTACTTAAATAGTGTGTGTTATGTATACAGTTTCAAAGGACTTTAAATAAGCTATCATGTGTAGCATTTATCTTAAGATCGGTGTTAAAATATTTCAAAGAAAAGAGCAAACATACCACACGCTCTTTATCTTTTGTTGAAGCAAAATCAAGAAAATGACGTCTTTTTTTTCTATTGTTTCACTCACAGATCAACTCAATAGAAAACAATCGACTCTCCGGCCTTCCAGATTAGTATGCCAGCCACATTTCTCGTGTAGCAGATTGAAAAGTAATAATCCTGTTCCTGTCGGTTCTGGTGGTCTAATAGTAACCATAGACATAAGGTCTCAGGTTCAATCCCGACCAGGATCGATGGATTTTTATGGTAAAAATCCCAAGTATGACTTCCTTCGGAAGCCATGGATCTCGTGTACATTTACGGCACGTAGCCTGAAAGAAGAGCCACTAAGCAAAATTTGCCGGCCGTTTCACGCCCTGAATTGAATGGGACGCTGATGACCTGAGATGTTAAATAGCGTACATAAATAAAAACAAACCAACAAAAGCAACCCTTTCATCATTATAAAATGATATAATACAAAAGCATGTAATATTACTTTTATAATGCAACACGCTGGTATTAATTAATGCATATTTGATGATTTAGTGGGCCAATGAAACCAAGCCTGGATACGTTGCATAATTTTCACTCTTCCATTATCAAAACTACGCAGCGATCAGAACAGGAAGCTACAAACATAAAAGCAAATAACAGTAATCTAGTGTTTTACATAAGGTCTACCGCCGTGAGATAAATGGGAGGCGGATCAGCTCGCCAACTTTGACCTCTACTAAATAGCATGATGTAACTAGTAGTCTTAATTGTATGTTAATATTATTCTTCCTACCCATTCCTTTTGTTCCGTAGTTTTTCTGATTCTGAGTGTGAGGCTGTAGCCTCGGTTTTGAGTGTCTATGATTGTATTTCATTTTATGCCAGTACAACATCGGACAATGGACAAGACTATTTCGTTTGCAGAACTGCAATGTGCGTCTTTAGATGCAAATCCTCACCTTAGCTGTGTTGCACTTAGTGAATGCTAACCAGCTGAACATTCCCGAGGCTTTCACTCGTGTTCTGCCTTCCATCTTGGCGCTCTGCCCAGGAGTGTACCACTTAGCACGTTTTTCTTCTCAGATCTTACAGCTGATGTGTGTAAACCACGTCTGTTGCAACTATTACACAACCCACACTCATTGTAAGCAGGTACCTACAAACAATTCACGTCGAGACGTAAGATCATATATAATTTTAATGAGTTTTAAATCATTTGTCTCTGCTAAGCACATGTATTAATAGAGGCGTAAGAAACAAAGCAGTTCTTTTAAGAAGGGATCCTAATGGTCCAGTCTAACTTTATGATGTCATATTTCATGTCATAATGACTTTCCGATCATGAATTAATGCTAGTGGAAGTGCTCACAAACCCTTTGGGTCGGTCCTAGTGGTGTAGTGGTTACCATACTTGCCTCCCAACCCAAGATCACGGTTTCGATCCTCTACCAGGACCGATGGATTTTTTCGGGCATAAAAATCGTAAATATGGCTTCCTTCGGAAAGGAAGTAAAACCGTGGGTCCCGTGTTGTACTTTTAAGGCACGATAAAGAACCTCAAGCCTGAAAGAAGAGGCCTCTGAGCAAAATTTGTTGGCCTTTTCACGCCCTGAATTGAATGGGACGCTGATGATTTAATATCTGTACATATTAACATTTGGTTCAATACAGACAACATAGCTTTGCTCCCTTCCCATATGCATTTGTTTAACTTTCTTATCTGTTGTGGATGTGTCACATTTGTATGAATAATTGAAGGGACAGGAGAAAAACCAACAGAGACAAAAAAAAAAAAAAAAAACTTAAAATGAGATATTGGTAGCACTGCGTGGTTCTCGATGATCATGTTAGATCATTACAAGGGAAAAACCAATACGCTGCACGCTATAGCCAGTTGAAGAAACTGCGTGCAATGGAAAAACCAACACAGTCACCCTTTTTAATGTACACGGCCTATGTAGCAGTTGAAAAGCTACAATAATTTAATTACTGAATGTACTGAAATTATGCATAGTTTCAGATGTGTAATCGTGTTTCATGGTGAATTAATTTACTTGAATAGCTTTAGCTTTGTAAATACGACATTTAATTTTCCGTGCGTGGCCATTCTTTCATGGAGCCAGACAGAAATATATCAACGATTCTCAAGACTGCAAAGATGAAACTCCTGATGGCTGGAGAGAAGAGGCCTGAGTCAAACCTAATCCGTTTGTTGTGATCTCGTGTGAACAAGATGGAGTTCTTCCAAATCTTACAAGAAGAAGATCCCCTTCAGCTGTCAGGTCACTGAAACAGCTGAGATTCCTTCAGTGAAAACCAAAAACCGTAGAGCACAGGGACTCTTATAATGAAGCATTCTATTCATCATTGATGAGGGATTAAAGGAAGAAAAGAGTGATACAGCCACAGTTACAAGATGTTCAGGAACCAAGGCTAGCGCTATCACTTGCCAATTCCTCTGCCTGAAGAGAAGTGAAGAACCTGGTGGTTTTTGTGAAGATGAGGGATCCAAGAAGTACTACAGCCGACTACTTGCTGTCCATTAGCCAAGACGATATCTCTAACGATGATAGTGATTTTTATACATACATTCAAAATACTTGACAGCGAGAACCATAAAAGCTTTTCCTGAGGCTTAGAGAGTAACGTCTCAACGCAAGTCCATGTTTTGTTTTTGTAATTACATAATACAATTAAAATTAATTTAATATGCGCAAGTGCGCTTTCGTCTTACAAAATCCAGGGGAAAACCAACGGAGTCCAACCACAGGTTAATTAAATTATTAATTGGGTAAGTAAAATAATAAAATAATGCCTTTGTAGCTTCAGGTTAAAACAAAAATTAATATTCTACTAAACTTTTAAAAATATTATTCATTTGGAAAGGTACAAAGGTATTGGGGCTTAAGTGTTTATTTTTTCTTTTCTGAAATATTATGGTTTTTAAACTCTGTTGGTTTTTCTTCTTTACCCGTCAATTGTTTAGAATCTGATAGAAATTTACAGAGTCCCGTGTCGTACATTTACGGCACAATAAAGAACCTCAAGCCTAAATGTCAAAGAGCTTCCATAAATAAATAAAAATAAAACATCAATGCTGTTACGAATGCAACAGACTATACCTCACAATGAACTGAGAAAATTTTGAACATCTCTCATGGATTGAGAAATGAACCCTGCTCTGTAAAAACCATTTCGTAGTGAACAAACTTGAGGAAACTGGTGCACTTACTGATAAAGAGGGTTAGACCGAAATCAGTAGAAAACGAAGTAAGTGCAGCTCTAGTTTTATAAGAAGCTCATGGAAAGTCTGCGTATAATGTTTGTAATAAGGCTCAAAGAGCTTGGAGACGTGTGGCGAATTCTAAGAAGACTCTACCCTTGTAAAATGAAAGTGCATTTCGAACTTAAAGAACAAGCAGATTCGCACCACTTTCCTTTAGCAAAGTTAACAGACATTGATGATAACGTTGGATGGACAGATAGGCCACATTTCGAATTAAAAGGAGATGTCAATACTCACAATTGCTGGATATGGGTGGAAAATAATCAGAACACAATTGTTCATCAAGAATAACATGACGTTAACATTACTGTCTGGTATGGTTTTACGTCACATTTTATAACAGGGACTTATTTCTATGAAGAAATGAAAACAGAGACTGTAAAAGGACGGCAATCTTTTCGAACGTTGCAAGACTGTAATATCAGCAATACAGAATCATAATATCGAAAACATTGCATTCATGCAAGATGGCGCTCCACCTCATACACAATGCTGAAATAAGAAATACGTTTGGTGATCATGTAATTAGAGACGTTTTCCGAAGAGATGAGCTCCTAAGTCACGAACCCCGCTGCCTACTGGTTAGGGAGTTTTCTCAAAGAAAGGGTATATAGACCTATTACTAGTAAGAAACTGAAACAATCGATTTCGGATATCACTGAGAACATTCTTAGGAATACACGTATTATTTTCATTTGTACGAATAACAAAGAAGAACGATTTTTTTTTTTACTAAACAGCATGGTGACCATATTTAACTTTGTTCTGGATTGTTCTTCTATAATAATCTTGATATAATAAAATATCATTCCTTTACAAACAAATTGGTGCTTTTATTTTTGCAAAATGTAACAAATTTCCATACTGGTAACTTACTTTATAAAAACCCTAAACTGCACCATACTTAGGATTAAAATCTTGGATTAAGAAATTGCCTTTAGGCCATATCGAGCTTGAGAGTTGAACATTCCAAGGCATTCCACGTGCCAATAGAGGTCGTCACGGTTAACTGTAGAGAGATCATTGGCACGGTAACCCGAAGATCCATGGGTCGAATCCCAGGCATGACGTAACCTTCTCTATTTTCAGCGCGCACACAATTTCTTTGAAAATGCCCTTTTAACAGTCTTGAATTTGAATGTGAATAGTTATATTCCGTTATAATTTGCGTCATCTGCCTTGAACTGCACTGACCAACCTAATGTGACTCCACCTAGGAATGCGTGCTCTTTCCGAAGTATTTCCGGAGCAGAGTGGACAGAGGTCGCAACCTACATTCCTTTCGACAGTAGAGGAGAGTAGAGGGCCTTGAAAATGAAATGCAAAAACAAATGAAAGAAGCTGCGGAAAGGTAACGAAAGAAAAGCATACATACGTTTCAATTTCTGAGTGTAACTACCCTCTTCCAAAGCAAATGCGCCGTTTAATAACAGAGGCTTAAGATGAAAACACTTTTCTTTAAACTTCACCTCTCTTTTATGTGCCGGGATTGAAAATGGCATTTAAAATTTTATCGTAGAGATTTTTCATAAAATTAATTTACATATAGTAATATTATAATGACCCCCTCCTTGGTCTAGTGGTTGGCGTTGCTGACTGCTGCCCGGGAGGCCCAGGTTCTATTCCTGGCATCTATTTAGGAATTTTCTAAGATAGGAAGGTCTGGAACGGGGTCCATCCAGTCTTGTGAGGACAATTGGGAAGCTGCCTGATGAAGCGGTGGCGATCTCCGATCTAGTAAGCCGCGATATAGCGATCAGCGGGATGCGGTGTGATCTCATGCCCCTCTGCAATATTTTTTTTATTAGTGTTAACGCCCGATTTTACTACTGAGGCACCACAGGCGGTGGACACTGATGATACATGAAATGAAATGATATATTGGGAAAGGATTTTTTAAGAAGGAAACGTTTCAGGCCTAACTTTAGGGTACCTCCTTGGCATTTGCCATTTATGAGGACTGAGGAATACCTGGAAAAAACCTCATTCAGGAAGGACGGTCCTGGGGGGATTGAAACTCCAGCTTCCCGCTCACGAGTCCGCACCTTAACGACCTCGGCCACCCGTGGCGGTCCCCTGCAATACTGCACTCTACCAATGAAATTATGTGATGGAGTAGAAGACGCGGTAAAGCTCAGGCCCACACGGGGCTGTAAAAAGGCTTCATGGAATATTATAATCTGAGCATGTTGCTCGGTCAACAGGCTGGATATTGGATTTCCAAATTTATCTGTGAATGGGATAGCAGAGCAAGAAGTCAACATTAGGAAAGAAAACACTGACCACTTAGAAGTTTTGTTGGTTCAAAGAGAATACTTCTACCATCTCTTCATATAAAATTAGGCCACTTCCAACACCTTGTTAAAGATTTTGCAAAAAAAAAAAAAAAAAAAAAAAAAAAAAAGCTTCAAGTTCCTGCAACTCTCAGAAGCCAAACGAAAAGAAAGCGTATTTGTAAACGCGGACAAGAGGAAACCGACCGGAAAGAGAGGCTTGGGTTACTCCTAGAAAACAATAACGAACCTGATTATGTGAACCTAATTGGAAATATGATAGAGAAATTCGAAGTGTTTGAATGTTCAAAAAGGTTGATGCCCTAACCCTATGGTCAGCTCTGAGCACAGCTCAAGGACCGAAATTAATCTCCGCCCATACCATTCAACCAAAATATTCTATCACCGCCGATATTAAATTTATCAAATTCATTATCCACTATCTCAGAAAATATTATGAATACTTTTTCTTCTAACGAATAGTAGAAGGTACCCTTTTTAAAAATATACTGCACTTTTATTTAAAAATTGGATTTTTATTTTTTTGAAAAATAAATCTACACTGTACTTTTAAACTGTTTTATTAAACTTCTTTTTACTCTCTTAAAAATAGTTGGTAAAATTTTCAAGTTCCTATGCTAACAATGGGAAATGAAAATTTTCAGAAACTGCAGATAAATAGTGTGTCTTCCAGAGACCTTTACCCGTGAGCGGGGGAAGCAAAATGAACATTCGGGGTGGAAAAATAAAAATAATTCTCAAACGGACGCAGCAGCATGTGACGCACATAATACAACAATGTATACTTAGGTACTTATTATTCATAAGCTTATATTGTTAATTGAATATTTCAGTTTTTCAGTAAGTGAATAAAATTATGGTTTTTAAAAGATTCAAATATTAGTGAAGAAATATGTAGTAAAAATGTTAGGAAAAAAAAAGTAATGACTACTTATAATGTGCTGTGAATAATATTTGCAATGTTATAATGTAACTAAGCATATGGTGCCGCTTTAAAAGGTATCAAAATAAATGGTGAAACCCAAAATATTAAAATGATATCAAACTCTAAAAATGTCAAAAAAATAAAAAAACACCATTTTGACACTCCTTAAAACTTCACTTTCTAATTGTGTATTTGAATTTTTTCTAGATAACCTTCATGCAGTGACTAAAGAACAAGGGGAGAGTTTTCATCAGGCTATTAAGGAAATGGGAAGAACATCCCAAGGTCGATGGAAGGTCAATCATGGGATATTCCTGCTAGATGCTATGATGAGAAATTCCGGAAAAAGTTTAACACAAGAGAAGCTACATGGTACAAAGGCATAGCTGGCATGAGAAATAGGAAATAGCAGGTTTTGAAAGTACTTTGTTAAATTATTTTGAGGGTTTTGTTTTGTAAAAAGCTCACATCAATATACTTTGAGAATCGTACGTGATGAAAGAAAACAGACCTTACTTTAGCATTCAGCACTATGAAAAGTATAATCAGCCTGTTTTTAGACAAGCCAAAATATATAAACATCGAAAAGATTTACTTTCATCACTTTTCCCTTCTTTTCTTCCAATTTTGTATTGCTTTGTAACCAGAAGCTCCCACAAACAAGTAAGTGCTCAGTAAATTTTAATGTGAAACAAAAACATTTTAACATCTCATCCTGTTCTTGTTTTTAAACACACTTGCTATTTGGTCTGAAGCTTGTGGTGACATCACAAATGGTAGCAATCTCAAGGGATGCGATGAAAGATTCTCGAGGTTCCGTAAATGGCACTATGGTTGATCAGCGCCAGACAATGGAGCAGATTTCACTTTGTTGCCATCCATCACCATCAACACCGTGTTCCGGCACGCGTGTTGCACACGGTGAGGAAATATTTAGTTTCCGTTAGTTCTCTACCTGTGTACCACGTCCCAAATCAGGACCCAACTTTCCAAACGAAGAGCACAAATCGATGAAATCCAATGCCTGTATAGATAAAGCAAAACGTGATCGCCCGCTGGTTTGAAATAGCTTCCACAACCTCTCCGATTTATAATTAGTTTCGATGTGGACCTTGAGACTCAGTGAACTGGAAAAGGACGATTGCCTGTGTATACCTGCTCACAGTAGAGATGTTGAAAGCTGAACGAGCCCAATAAAAATTTAGGGCAGACAGGGTATATGCAGTAAGCCACATAGAAATCCATGATAACACTGATGGAGAGTATTTTTGTGTTACATATTCTTTCGCTGAAGTGTCACTGAAGTAACGGTGGCAAACTGAGCTGTAAATGAACAAGTGTCTGCTACTGACTATTCATAAGTAGTAAAATGTCATTACATCAAAGAACTCCTGCAGGTTGTAGAGACAGATATAATGCAAATTCAAATTAAGGTTTATATTAGTTAATTATATAAAATCCTCATTCCTTTATGTAAATGAAAATTGATTGGAAGTCATTGTGTGACCTGCCAAGAAAACATCTAACAGCGCGCACTTTCTTTCTTTCGTTATTTATTAGTGTAATACGAATGGGAAAGTAGCTAACAAGGAATGGGTATAAACATTTTTGTTTAACATACACTTTTCAGATGATCAAGAAGTTAATGCACAAGGCCATTTTCATTTAGAATTTGTGGTTAAAAGATTAGGAAATTCCTAAGAACCATGGGATCTTGCAGTAAATTAAGGAAAACAGCTTTTGGCCCATTAAAAATATATAAATAAAAATTAGAGCTTAGTTACTTATGAGGAAAAAGAAATATTAGAAAGTTAAAAATACTTGAGAACAATGATAAATAACGTAGAACTTATTGGAGAAGAGAAATTAAAAAAAAAAAATAAAATAAAATAAAAACAATAAAAAGAAGGAAAAAAAAAAAAAAGAGAATCGAATTGTAAACTGTTTAAATTCAATAGTGTGGAACTGAAACACTTGGAGATATACTACATATATTTTTAAGAAAAGGGTTATCTCAGAAAAGAGCGCAATTTCGAGAATGGATCATATTAAAATTGAAAATTGGAAACATAAAAGTAATAGTACTCCAAAGAATTAAAAACAAGAGGATTAAAATGGTTTAGCATTGGCCTAAAGTAGTGTATGAATGGCAACCGCCAGGAAGACGAGAAAGAGGCTTAATACCCGAAGACACAAAGGATAGAAGGATGTGGATGACTGACGCAGGAAGAGAGCAGTAGCTGTAGAAACCCGACAAAGATAGATATTTATTTATAATAAATAGTAATGAGTTTCATTTCAGTACAGAAGTAATTTTATATGGACAAAGATGCAGCAGCTGAGTGGCTTTGTACGCACTACCGAGCTAATATACCAACTTGCTGAGCTAATCTTGTTAAAACAAGTGGTTTTAATTGATTACCTATTTCATCAAGTTTCTCCTGAGTTAAAACAATATATATTTGTCAGTTAAAATGCGTTGGATTCTAATTTGTTTATCTGAAATTTTCACTTCCAGATGGAGATATTACTCCTAGAAATTCAACAGGAAATTCCCTCCTACAGTAATAGTTTGATTTGTTTTGTACACAACAATCATAAATATATTTTCTTTGTCCTAGCGAATGTTTTACTCTCGGTATGATCTACATCCACACATAGTAGAACATTCACAAAAACTCAACTGAAACAGTTGGCTTGTTAAAAACGATTGAGCAGCTCAATTACCTGATCATTGGAATTTTAAGTCCCGTGTTAAAGAGAATTGCATTTTCAACGAAGATCGATAGCGTAGAATTTTCATTATAAAACGGAGAATATTTCATCTTGAAATGCAGCTTAAATATTTCCAATGTTAAATGATAAATACAAAATCATAATTTCCAGGTCTATAATTAATGTCTTAATAAGAATTTTTTATGATCCCACATACACTTTAATATTTATGCAAAGATTCAGAACACTCCACTTAAGCTGTATATTTTCTGAATATTTACATAGCAATCGTCGTACGAAATTATTCCACAGATTGGAAGTAAACCAAGGGGATTAAAACTGTTCACGTTTTAGCATAATATATGAAAAGTCGAAAAGTCAAGTGATATTTCTTAACAGCACCATGCACATAACTAGAAATCTCATTTAAACGAAAGCGCTTTTTGTCTGTATCGATTTGTTACAGAAACGCACTACCTCCTACAAAGAATCCGCGAAGCCTGCCGTCCTTTGCAATTCTAAGGTTTCAAGCTCTCACCACGTGATCATTTGCTGGAGCCCCGCCAACAAGTGATGAAGACGTACAAAGTGTCACGCCATTTCCTGTACGATCTTCCCAACACGTCCATGCACTTTAACCACACCATTCTTCAACTCGGGACAATTATTGCGCTCTGTTTGTAGAAAATCACTATTGTATCTGTTTGGCATCCGATATTTGTGGTTTAATCAAAAAGCAGTCGTGACTTTTACTCTTTCATTAAATCATTCTAGCGGAAGTTATGCTCTACCTTTGAATACTTTGTGGCCTTCTTTTAGGTTCTAATGGGCGTGTGCTCCTGAAACGTGAATTTGTTGTTGACGAGGGTAAAGCGGTATCTTCATTTCCTGAATGAGAAAGAGGGAAACTATTATTCCTGATCCCAGACCATATCTGTAAAATTAAATAACCTAATGTTTAAGCTACTGCATTTTTTACAACAAAATGCTGTTTTTCAATATGTTATAATAAATAAAAAGTAAATTAATAAAAATAAAAACATATTCCTTCAACGATATCTAACAAATTTATCTACTGCATCTATGAAGTTCATTTACCAATAGACCCTAAACTCATAAATACCGCCATGAATGGCCGAGGTCGTTAAAGCAGCACTTGTGAGCGGGAGGTCTGGGATTCGATACCCGTCAGATCATTCTCTATTACTTGAGTTTTTCCAATTTTCCTCAGTCCTCATAAATGGAAAAAGATAGAGAAGTATTTAGGCCCGAGGTATTTAAGTCCTTAAAATCATTTCTCAATTTTTCATTTCATCTCATGTATCATTAGTGACCGCATCCTGTGATCTGAACAGTAAAAATGGCCGATAGGTATTAAAAAAATCTGATTACAGAAATTTCACAAAAAACATTCTTGTCCTCAAGTCCTCCAAGAAGCACATTCCGCCAAAGGATTCTGTTATCTAGTCTAAACTCCCGTCGTAAAATGGGCAACTTCTCTCGCTAAAATTACCCATCCTTTTCTTTGCCTTCCAGTCTCTTAATCAACTCAGGTACTATTTTCTTAGTCATTTTCTTTCCAATGACTTTAAACAGACAGCACCTACCATACAACCTGAACTCTACACAATGTTCCATTGTAAACAACATTGCAGACAAACTCTATCCCCGTCTCTCTGACGTCACGTACCCTAACTTGCGACAGGTTTATTGTCGCTTTGACTGCCGTGATCTTCTAACGATGTCTGTAGATTTTGGACTTACAGGTGTAGTCTGTAGCGATGAGTGAAATGAGTATGAGGTAAATGAGCTCGGAGTCCATGACATCTTAAAGTTATCTGACATTCATCTTCTCAGGGGTTTAAAAGAGAGAGAGAAAAAAGAAAATGAAAAAAAAAAAAAAAAAAAAAACAGTCTGACCTCACCAAAATTCGAACCCAGGACCTCTTAGAATGGTCGGTCGCTGATATCTTGTTAGCGAAGGAAATGTTCCATCTCTATTAATGAAGTACTTAACCATTGTATTTCAACGAACTTTACTGCATTAATGACCAACTTTTCCCAATGCAATTAAGTCCTTCTTCTGAACATCTCCGCCATTGAAATATCCTCTCTGCAATTTTTGTATTATCAATGAAATGAACTTTCTGAAATTCTCGACAGCTAAGTTGTATAATTTATTTCTAATGATTGTTTAACACCGTAATTTTGACGAAATTAGTTGTTTCATTATCTATCTGAAACACTTAACGAAGTACATCGCAAGTAAAACTGAAAGCTAAGTTTCTGGCATTCTGCCTATACATGGGAAAGTCGAATGTGAACTGAAATTCTAATACAGCAGAGCATACTGTGAGTGCCTTTGCGTCTACACAAAGCCCCATGCCAAGTTCATTGGTTTCACTTGTGCGAACATACCAGGGCATGGTAGAGGCCGTTATTTTTCTAAAATATATTAAAAATAAAATTACTGCCTTCAATGGCAGAATTCACGCTTTAATTAAAATATATAACATATATTTAATTATATATCTATAAAACACAACACTAACTGAAAGGAAACAAAAAAGAACTGTTAAAGGATTATAAAAAGTTGGTAGCAAGAACGGAGTGGAATTCCATGTAACTAAATCTTTTTTCTGCATGGAGACAAATGCCCGTAGCCCACTTTTTGATTACCGGAACAATAAACCGTCTTTAATGTCGTCAAAATCGTTAATAGAATGCTACATTATGGCACAAGTTGATTAAAATTGCTAAAATGCTGTTATCAACGGAATATTATGATATTAAGGAAACAATTAATATATGACTGAAAACAGAACCAATAATTATCTTCAGAGCAGAATACACAGTTTAAAGATATAATAAAACTACCCATAGTCCTTTATTAATGTGAAAGTGGAAAATGCGATTTGGATTAGAAAATGCTGGAAGTAAATTGGCTACCAAATGAATTAGCAGAATTTTACAGTAATGACCCGTTCTGAAATATATGCCAACACTAAAGTTTCAGAAATATCCTTAATAATTTTACTGTCCACTCAATTAATGAATCTATCGTATTCCTTCTGACCAGTTTTTCTCTGTGTTGTGACAACTGAGCCTTTTTTACTTGGGATAACATTTCTTGCGATAAACCCATCTCCGCTAAAAATAACAAGAGACTTCATCGAAATATTTATTATAAAGAAAGGCATTGTCTTTAGAGTAGTAATCTGTGCTTTCGAGTAATTAATTATAAAATCTATATAACTAGAGTTGTTTGTTTCTTAACCAATCCTTAGGCAATAAAGTATAATATTATAAACAAATATAATAAACTATTAAAATATTCGAACAATCACCAGTGTAAACAAAAAATCTTATTCTACACAAAATACACATTTTCAATAAAAATAGAAGTATATACTTATATAAATATGGGTTTAATTTTATTTTATACTGAATAATTTTATTCTGTTACTGCTATTTATACTTTTTTAGAATAAACAACGTAGAAGTATTCTATACATGTATATACTAGGGTAGGTACATAAGTTTCCAGTCTCGCCGATAAGGATTATCACTTTCACAAAACCCTTAATTGGTGTCATATCTTATCTGTTAAATAAATAATTGTAGCTGTAACTTCCGCTCCGCTGTTTTCAATTGTTCAGATGTATTTCCATAAAATAGGCTATGTGTAGAACATTGTGACATAATCAAAATGGAGTATCGAATTAGTATTACATTTTTCACAAAAGAAGGACTTACTCCAAATGAAATTAAACAGCGATTGGACGGTGTATATGGGGAAGCATCCCCCTCGTATTCTACCGTAAAAGAATAGGCCAAACTTTTTCGAATGGGTCAAGAAAGCATTGAAGACGAAGAGTGTGTAGGTTGGCCCTTGGAGGTTCTCACTCCTGAAAACATCGCTCTTGTGGAAGGAGAAATTATGGAAGACCGGCTGCTCAAGGTTAAAGAAATGGCAGTAAGGTTCGGTCTTTCTAAAACAACAGTCCTTCGAATTATTCATGAACATTAAACATGAATATGGTTAGTGTAAAATGGGTGCCTATACTTCTTTCCTCACCAAAAGCAGCAATGAGTCATCTGTTGTGAGGCATTTTTTGGAGCTCTGTGGTGGCAACGAGAGAGAAATTCTGCAAACCATTGTAACAGGAGATGAAACTATGGTCTTCTACTATGATCCCTTGTCCAAAAGAGAATCAATGGAGTAGCGAAGCACCTCCTCTAAAGGCCAAGGTCATTCAGTAAACCAAAAAGATCATGGCCACAATCTTTTGGGGCTGTGAAGGAATACTCTTCATTGACTTCAAGGAGAGGAACACCACAGTAAATGGGGAGTACTTTGCTGGCCTACCGCACAGACTATGTGCTTCCATCAAAGAGAAAAGGCGGGGGAAGCTGAGTGGTGATTGCACCCTCTCACAACAGCTCTTGTTACAAAGGAAGCTGTGAAGAAATGTGACTATAAGGAAATCGACCATCCACCCTACAGCCCAGATCTATCTCACTAGGAATATTTCCTCTTCTCAAAACTCAAAGACGGCCTTCGAGGAAGGAAATTTAAGTGTGACGAAGAAGTGATGGATGCTGTTTATGCCCATTTTTCAGACCAGACATCTGACTATTTGGGGGGGGGGGGTGAAATGTTAATTCACAGATGTGAGAAGTGTACTGAAATAAAGGGTAACTATATTGAAAAGTGAAATATAGCTTTGTCTTTATCATATCTAGGCCGGAAACTTATGGACCTACCTTCGTACTGTGGACAGGTTAGTATTAAATAGGGAAAAAGTGTTTCGTAAATTACCATTCAGAAATTATCTCTTCAAACAAACACATGTCGTTCTGTACTGTGAGATGAATTTGAAAATTTCTGTGCCAGTTATTATCGAGTTGGACAAAACCGATGCGTCCCTATTGAATTACTTTTAAGATTTACTGAAGTATGCTTGTTTAAAAATGTATTTGTCGTTCATGTCTGACATATAGAAACTAAAACGTACATGGATGAGTTGTATGTTTAGGTACTTGTTGTTGAAACCAAATTAAAATTATTACCAGGGTTAGAAATTCTAAAAGACGATATATACGGATTTTGTTGTTTACTGCAATTATAAGGGAAGTATAACAGAAAATTTTGAGTCTAATTGGTATCTATACATTTACTATAAGAAGCAGAGAATTATATGAACTTTTGTGCAGGAAGGTTATAATGAATGAGACCATTTACGGTGGATATAAGAAATATTTCCAACATTTTGAAAATATTTGTTTTTATTATATAAAAGATAAATATGTAAAAATTGTACCTTGTAAAAATCCGCTTCTTAATAATAAGTCCCTAATCACAAGAAAATAACGCTGACCAAACGCAGCACAAAAAGCAAAATTCTTATTAAATGTTCTAATGTAAACAATGCATGATGTTTTTAACTTGGTGGAAAAATCGATGCGGCGAAAATCATATACGGTGGTCAAGGTTTTCAGTACCTTCTGTCTAAACTCCTAAATGCGATTTTTTAGTACGTTCACATTATTGCATGTTGCATACACCAAAAGATAAGGGTACAATTTAAATACCAATAATGATAATTATAATGCATAGAGAAGAACGCCCAAGTGAATGCGTTTAGCTTTATCCGCCATTGCGAGCTGTTATTGACAGACTATGACGTCATTGGTATACAATCAGCACACGCTTTATAATGATATTCATAAGATTCAATCTTTCTACACAGCTGAGCTTTCTCTGGAGGGCAATTGGTAGTGTGTTGTCATATCTTAGTAGAAATAATTCAATGTAGGATACCAATGTAAGCACTTACTGTACTTAAGGATTACTGAACATTTTTTTTGATCGATTTATTTATGGACGCTCAGGTCATCAGCGTCCCATTCAACTCAGGGCGTGAAACAACCGACAAATTTTGCTCAGAGGCCTCTCAGGCTTCAGGTTCTTTTTCGTGCCGTAAATGTACGACACGGGACCCCCGGCTTTACTTCCCTTCCGAAGAAAGCCATACTTAGGATTTTTACGCCCGGAAAAATCCATCGGTCCTGGCCGGGTTCGAACACGCGATCTTGGGTTTAGAAGGCAAGTATGGTAACCGCTACATCACCAGGACCGACTACTCAAATTGTAAATTACATGTAGATTAATAAAGACAAGCAAGCGCCTGAGAGTAAAAATACGAACAAAACGAAATAGTTTTTTTTTTTTTTCGGGATATATTATTAAAAGACTCATGATGGAACCTCTCCGGAATCTTGGAAGAAATTAAAATTTACAGCCCAGAATTCTACCAAAATTATCTCACCTATACTGTCAGGAATCCATACATCACCCTTTCTATTCTGCATTAAAAAGGTGGAATAGCTAAAGATTTCTAAAACGGTCAAAAAAAAAAAAAAAAAAAAAAAAAAGAGGGGGAGGGGGGGGAAATCAGAGCGGAAAGGGAATAAATGACGCAGAAACTAAAACGTTTTTTTCTTCCCTTCTTTTAGCGTAAGTACGGTGGCAATAGCGTTCAGATACTTCAAAATAGGGAAAGTGATTGAAAGGAGATAGAGAACCTTTGAACACAGCAGGAAATAGAACAATAGCGGTACTGTGTAAATAAAAAAAAAAAAAAACTTCGATTTTCGAGTAAGAGAACAGTTGAAAAAAAAACTCAAAGAATTTTGTTTGCTCATTTCATAGTCTTCACTTTTTCTTCATATGTAACAGCACTGAGCGGCTTGCAGTGAGAAGTTAGCAAGTAAGCCGGCCGCATCTGCCGCCCTGTTCGACCTTTATAACATAATTGCTCATTCCCGGGGCGTACAAAAGAGAAAAGACAAATATTTATTTTCACAGAATTCGGGCTATTGCCAGTCATTTATGCTTTCGTAATCATCCAGAGGAAGCTGTAATCTGTTTAAATATTTTATCATTAATGTTTAAAAGTAAAAGACAAAAATATCAAAAATAATAACTATTAATTTCTAACATTTAATTAAATTTTCTGTTTACTTTATACATACACATTAATACTACTTTTAACACCCAATACTTTGTTTAGTAAATGGTGTATTTAACACATGTAGTGTTTCTGATGTGATACATATACTTGACAGTGCGTAAAACACTGTCTAACCTTCAACAACCAACATTTTTTCTTAGGGCAAGGAAAATATTTGAGTAGTTCAATTACCGAATACTTATCCTCTCATGTTTCGGAAATACTTTTGAAAACTTTGGTGATTGGTTTCTCACCCCAAAACAAGAAAAAAAAAAAGTCCATATAAACACATGTCCGGACATCCTTAGTTTTTGAGTTATAAATGAAAATTTACGCCAGAGTTAAAATGGATATTTTTATCACATCTTTAATAGGGTTGTTATCAAATCCCATAAATTACTAACCTTCAACAGTGCTGTTGCTGCATTTTGCGAGTATTTTGTCGCACAAGTATGCACTTTTTGTATCGATAACATCATTCGATTACTTAACAAAATGAAATTAAGTTGCTACGAGATGTACCTTGAAATGTGTTGAAGTAACTTTTCATTAATATCTCAAAAACCAAGGATTTCCGGACATATGTTTATATGAAATTTTATTTTCTTGTTTTGGTAAACTTTTATTAATAACTCATAAAACTAATAATTTCTGGACATATATTTATATGGATTTTTTTTGGTATACTTTCATTAATAATTCAAATACTAAGGGTTTCCAGACATATGTTTATGTGAAAATTGTTCTTGTTTTGGTGTGAGGAACCTGCCACCAAAGTTTGTAAAAGTATTTCCGAAACACTCTGTATATATATTTCAAACTGCGTTAGCTTTTTCCATTCTCCTACTTAATTATTTGGCTACGTGCATTTTAGAAGAACTGCGCAGCGTTATGCAATGTTGAATATAGGGTATCAGGCAGTAATAACCCCTCACGAAAGAAGACATTATATCCAATGGTATAATGGAATTAAATGATGCATGGAAGCGGCATAAGTTGAAGCTTTCTCTACATATTTGGTCATCCAGGAGCGAATACTGATTTATTTATTATTTTTGGGGTAAGGCAACAGAACAATGAAGTTAGGAAGGATGCACTGTGACCTCTTGTCGAGTAGGAAATACTGAATGGCAGTGCTCTGCTGAAACGTTCAATTATCATAGTGATCTGAATTATCTGTGAACACTTTCACATGATCAGTACAAGATTAGATCCTATGGATTTCAGCAAGTGATTTGCTTTTGGGGCCGTGTCAAGAACATTATGGTGACAATTTCTTGAATTTGTGACATGAACTTATTAATAAACTACAATAAAGAAGTGTAGCTTCAAGGATACCACCTTTTCACGTCGTTTATGAACTTTTTGCTGACAAAACAGTTGTTAATTTTTCAAAAGCATCCAAGCTAAGGACTGGAGTCTAAAATTTATCAACATCCTTCAAAGTACTCTCCAACTCTCTCCACACATACACAGCTGTAGACGGTGCAACTAATTGTCAAAAGTACTACGGTAATTGGACTGACATACTGTCAACAGAGCTCAACTTATAGCCTGAGCAAGGTCCTGCACTCGTAAAAAGGCTTTCCAGCAATGCAAGATTTCACTCGAGGTAACAATCGGAAATCGCACGGTGCTAGATTAGGACTGTAGGGTGGATGTTTAAGCAACTGGACTTTGGCGACTTTCGGTTTCCTTAAATTTGCAGCTGTTCCGCGAGGGGATAGATGTAGTGCAAACTATGGACGACGCCGCCTCAGCTCTTCAAATAAAGGATCCAAAATATCATATTTTCTGGCATACAGTCAACCACTAATGATCTTTCATAGTTAAGAAAACAGTGAACATTCGCTTCAGAGAACAAATATCTTGTCTAAGAGCATAACATCCTGTCTTGGGTCATTGGGTGGCCGAGGTAGTTAAGATGCGGATTCGTGAGCGTAAGACTGAGGTTCGATTTCCACCAGGCCTGTCCTTCCCGACTGAGATTTTTTGCAAGTTTTTCTCAGTCCTCATAAATGGTACATGCCGAGGAGGTACCCTTAATTTAGACCTGGAACGCTTCCTTCCTTCTTTTAGGGAAAAAAAAAAAATCTTTCCCGGTTTATCATTTCATCTTTTATATCAGTGTCCACTACCTGTGATACCTTAGTAGTTAAAACAGGCGTTAAACATATTCAAATAACAAACAGATTGGGCCATTCTCATTTAGCTACACGTAGTTTTGATCTTTACTTGGGGTGATATAGAATAAAGCGAACTTTCATCACCAGTTCATACATCTGTCAAATGTTTAGGACCATTTGGTGGAAACACGCACAGCAGTTTCCATTTTGCACAGATTTTTCGCAGTTTTAAATGTTCATGGGTCATACTGTCAATGCTGCCAACACTGATATCCCTTTCATATTTATTATTTCAATAGTAGTATGTCGATTTTCCTCCAACAAGTAACAAGTTCCTCACTCTTTGAATCGTTCTCTGGTCCACAGCTCCCCTAGGCCGGCCGAAGCGAGTCAAGTGTTTCGCCCTTCGTCGGATGATCAAATCCATGTTGCAATGTATTAAATGAACACAACTGATCACCATGAAGAGCTCGTGGATTTTTACCGCTCTTTCACTTAGTTTATAGCGCTTGAAATTGTGGACTCTTTTCTTTAGAAATATTCATTAATTTTCAGCAGTTATTGACACAGGACTGAAATCAGCAGACTGCACGTTACTGACTATGCAGATTTAAACTTGCATTTATGCATATTTGGATAGCTTAAGGTCCATTGTTGCCAGCTGCGTTAGTTACCTTTTTGTGGACATATTGTCCAAAAATGGATAGGCTAATTGCAAAACTTTTTTGAATATCCCTCGTAGTCAGAGAGAGAGAGTCATAGTTCAATAATTTCACTTCATTACCTCCATGTGTAGAATTTCGATGCTTCCTCTTGCACAGAGAGGAGTAAATCCATGAAAGTTGCCACATTTTAGTCAACTTCGTTTCTTACCCAAAAGCGATACAACTTGTTTGATCATCAAGAAACATTCTATCACCTTCATCTTCCAGAACCTCTAGATGCCCAGTGATTCGTGCCGTGGGAAACTTTAGGTCCCTTCTTGCTGCAGATCCAGTTTCCGTGGAATGCTTTCGTTGCTATTCGCTAAAATAAATACTTTCTAGTTCGCCTTCGTCATCGATCATTCACTGACTCATTCCATGTTGGGCTTTGATCTCTGTTAAGAAGCATGCGACCGAACCAGGAAAAGCCGGCGCGAAGTGTCAGACCGTCTACACAACTCACTTGTTAACTTCCTGGGAGAGGCGGTCAAAACACTGCCTCAGGGGAACACTGGGCGACCCGTTACCATACCCGAGATGCCATCGCTATGTAGGTAGGCCACGATAGAAGTTAACAGACGACCTTGCATGACACGGAGACTCATCGGTAACTATATTCCGAGAACGCCAATAGGAAGATTATTACATTGACTTAGAAAGCGGAAAAGCCAACACAAAATGACACAAAAGCCAGTCATGCAGAAGCTGCGTAAACTAAGCGAATTCTTCAATGAGCAGAATAACTTTAAAAAAGAATATAAAATGAAATAAGTTATGGCATAGCTGTGTGTAAATTAGCATAAACTCTAAAGCTAACTAATGGAAGAAAATTGTAACTATAAAGCATTACTTTACTAGATTTGTCTGTTTTCCCCCCTTAAATCACTTGTAAATAAACGTATATAGAGAAATTATTCAAATTTTCAAAAGTAAGGAAAACAAAATTAGAATTCTTGAAATGCATAAGTATTATGAAAGAAACCTTACTGTTTTAGATTTACCTACTCTTTTTATTATTATTATTATTATTATTGTTGTTGTTGTTGTTGTTGTTGTTGAGATAACCCACAAAATTGTGGTGTAATATTAACTAAATAAAATTTATGCCCAATAAAGATAAAGCTATATTGTATGGGAAATTTTAAACATTATTAAATGTAACCAGGTTTATGAACTGATCCCTTGGTATCATCTTTATATTCACTAAAACAGAAAGAAATAACAGAAAGAAACCTTGTGTATTTAAGAAGAAGAAGAAGAAGAAGAAGAAGAAGAAGAAGAAGCTTATATGCGCCAGTAAAACAAAAAAAATGTTACTATTTAAAAAGATTATAATGTACTAACAATAAAAAAATAAACAAAAATCGACAGTTCCATCGATTTTCACCGACTTCGAAATTTGATTTTTTTATAGTAGTAAAAGTATGTAATGCAAACGTTTTCTGAATGTTATTACAGAGCGTTTTTACATACAAATATACTTCTCAAACACATATTAGGCTAATATTTCGCAGCTGCTATCTTCAGAATGATGCCTTTGTTAAATATAAAACCCATGCATCGTTATAAATATAGTTTATATGCTGAGTTAATTTGTCTTTTTATTTTGTAATAATTGGCAGAAATTTAAACGCTAGAGCGCTTATTAAGTCTCGGTTTTCAGATATACCCCTACTCTTAATACTCCGATTTCTTTAATTTTCAGAAACGATTTTTCTTATTTCTAGTATACAGCGAATTGTATTGTGAAAAAACAAACATTGGTGCTACTAGGGGGATATTTAAATTTTGGGTTTCATGTAAACTCCCACTCCTGATAATCTGATTTTCCTAATATTCAGAAAATAGTTTTCTTATTTCATTTACATTATATATACTGGTAGAGCTTGAGCGATTTTTAAACTTTTGGGTTTCAGGTAAGCCCCCACTCCTCATATTCTGATTTCGCTGATTTTCAAAAACTATTTTTATCAACTTTTTTTAATGGCATGTACCGAGTTTCGTTAAGAAAAAACTAAAATTACAGCCGCTAGAGCGATTTTTATATTTTCGCTTTAGGTTAACCCACCCGATCCAAGGGTTTGATTTTGTTGGTTGATGAACTCGATGAATCATTTGTTAATTGATGATTATATATCGAGTTTCGTTGAGAAACAAATAAAAATTGCGGTCGCTAGGGCGTTAACATACACACATATACATTTTCATTATCATTGTCATTTTCGGTGCCTATTGAGGAAATATTTCAAAAATATTTCCACGGGTACAGCCGCATAACTGCATTCCTTTGGAACTCACTAAAAACAATGTGTGCTTGTCATTTATTGTGCAACTGTCGAATCATTGTGATATAATCTTTTGAGAGTCGAAATAAAACAGCATGAAACGAATTTTATAATGTAAAAAATCAATTCACAGAAAAAGCAACGCTCATGTCGCAAAGTTACGAGCAACTCTTTTTTGTTCTTTTTAAATAAAGTACTGTTAATTGCAAATTTGATACAATATTCATAAATGCATTTGGTGCCAATTAAAGAAAAAGAGCTTTTTCCCTGCATTTTTCGTATTTATTTAAAGCAGCTGTCCTGTTTATAAACTGCATACTGCTAAAGACATTCATAAGCGGAGCAGCAAAAGGAAATTCATGCTTTATCTGAACACATTCTCCTCGAATATCCAAAAGTCGATTCAAGGTTAGTATGTTTTTGAGTTTATCAGATAACACGACATTCTTCCGAGCCCTAAGCCCCTAATTCAATAAAAGTGAATTTTATGAAAACGTTCATCTCTATTCATTCTTTAAGAAATACGTCCTTTAGATAGTAAAATCCTTATTTAGCAACTGCGTTATATCGTCTCCTCTATCTAATACTGCCTAGTTTCGCATTATTCACTTCTACTGTGTTTAATATAATCTGGTTTTAATTTGCTACATTTGCTACTTTGAAGACAAACTCCCAAAGATCTATTTTTGCACGTTTCGTCCCCAATGGTTCTTCCAACTACTGGGAATTAGACATTTATTTATTTTGACCATACAGTTGAACCTCCATTTTAGGATTGTCCGTGTATATTCATGCACATTATTATTATTATTATTATTATTATTATTATTATTATTAAAAACTCACTAAAGTTTCGATCTGTGTGCTTTATTATAGGTCTAAGAAGGGAAAATGTTCGAGCTTACTACATAAAGGCAAACTTGGAAAGTGTGTTAAATATCTCTTCATTATCATTTTGGTCATTCGTAATACAGTAATTTACAGTTTTTTAATTTTATTGCAGAATAACGCCCCACAATGCAAAGTTTCGGATATAGAAACGAAAGAGAAAATTATGGAAAGGTTTGATGAGAGTGGTTAACTTAGCTAATGAATTTGGTGTCGGTGTCACAACAGTACGGGACATCGTTAAATAAGCAGAGATCAGCTTGTAATTTTTGAGCAAGAAGGCTTTTCATTTTCGCCCATTGTTTTATTGCGTAGAATTAGAATGGACACGAGAAAAAGAAAGTTGGTAGTAAAAGTTCAGAAAAAAGTGAAGAGCTTTTTTCAACGGACTTAAAAACAAAGTAAAAAAAAAAAAAAAACAATTTTATGGACATGTCTTTTTCGATAAACCACTCCTCCCTTCTCCTTTAGGGCGCTTAATCGATGTTCTACTGTATTTTATTTGGTACTTACTTTACAATTCAATTCTATATCCGGTGTTAATGAATTACATTGCAATTACTTCAAAGATTGCAAGGTTTCATTTAAGTGGTCATATTTCGACTCAAAATAACATAGAAGAGCCCGATTTTACACACGAAAATCCCCTTACATAAAGAAAAATTCGGTTTATGGAACCATGCCTCACCAGTATAAAATATTAAGCGTGAGTCAATTGCGGAGTCGTTAACAATACAGAAATTTACTCGAATATTATTACCTGAACGGCAATTCGTGGACAACAGTGACCTTGTATGCTTTTAAGTTTAATAATTCCAAAGATGAACTGATACGGTAAATGACACTTTAAAAATGCTAGAAATGTGTAGATATAGCAGAACAACATTTCCTATCATAAGTTATGAGTTTATTTTCATTGTAATTTTGATGACGAGAGCTTGAATCAGTTACCGGGATTTACCGTTCTGACTGCCGATCCACCGGCTGCCGTGAAACGGGCGACAAAAGCATGAAAAACCTGGTAGATGCTATGTCAGTGCCAGAGGGAAAGTTGTCTTACAATCTTTACATTTGCTTCGCGAGTGAGCAAATACCTATTTACAATAGCTGGTCATCCGCGTTTTCAAGATTTAATGCTATAAAATCTTTAAAATATGAAGTAATGAAGTAATGAAGTAAAACGCAGTGAACAGATTTACTGTTTTTTACGTTACTCTAGAGGGAGGTACCGGCCTATTTAAGGATCGTAGGGGTGGGATCTGCTGAGTGGGTTATTTATTATTATTTTTTAATTATATTATGGAAGTATGCTCATATATAATAAATTAAGGTAATAACAAGTAACTAAAAAGACTCGAAATCGCTTTTACTTTAAAGGTTCATACCGATTGTGGCAAATAGACCTCCTCCCCAACTTCACTTTCGTTATTATGTGGCATTATTTCGAACGGTAGCTTCATTAATCAGTGGCGTACTGGTCCTTTTGAAATTTAATTTCATAACTTTGAAATTTGAATAGGTAGATCATATATTCCCTATTTGGAATTGCTTGGCAAAGACAATTTCTGAAATAACTGCGCTGCAGTTAATTAAAACTCCATATGAGAATAAAGAAAATGATTCATTACAATTAATGTTAGCACAAATTTTGTATAAGGTCATTAATTTTGTATCTAAAAACAAGAAAAGCAAACACCAGTAGATATTAATAATAAAGCTAATTTTTATATAATAGGATATTTAAAAAAGATGAATAAACAGGAAAGTGTTTTAAATCACAGGAAAAATATTGGTCTAAATAGCTGACACAACTGAAAGTATGCAAATTAAGCTGTACTTGAGCATATAAACGTATGATCACTGTATGTAATGCGTCTTCCTATGGAAGCGGCAATCAACATATAAGAGTCAACTAACTGTAAATTCGCTAGCTGGCTCCAGTGGAAGCACTGCTATGATACCATATTATTACCAGGAGCTTCACAATCGCATTGCGGTTGTTCCACTATCATTAGGCCCACAACAAGACAAGGTAAACAGATTAGAGCCAGAAGGTCGCACATAAGTTAAAACAACTATGAGTCACGAAGCATAAGAATGAGCTAGCGCAATTCAAATGAGATGATAGTGCTTGCATACATTGGTCCCCCCCAAAAAAAAAAAACGCTAGAACTCAAAATGGTAAACATTTACTGTTTCATCCATTTGTGAGATATCTTATGTATAGAGCTTATACAAATATCACAGCTTTTACCTCAATGGTAATGATCTTTGTGTTAACCGCGATATTGTGTGTAATGTGAGCTAACGAGCGAAAATGTACAGTTTTAACAGAGGGAGAAACCTAGATGAAACTGGGACAAAATTTGAACGTTAGCCTACAAACTCACTCTCGAAATTAGCGCAAGTGGGGGTTTCGGGATGTAAAGGAAAGCAATAGCAATGAAATAGGAAACATAATAGTCACTCGGAACGGGAGGAAATCCCATTATCTAGGAAGTAGAGTTGCAGTATACGCTGCCGGTTAATGCACGCTTAGTAACCAGGCGAGACAAAGAACAGCATGAGAAGACAAGATTTATACCTAAAGCTCAGTAAACATTTTTTATGTTTGTCACGGGAAATGGAGGGGGGGTTAGATTTTTTTTTTTCATTTCAATTTACGGCGGCGCCTTGGCCGAGTGATTCAAATACTTCGATCTAAGCGGCCATAATTGATATTTTGGAGGACAAAGCGACCTTTTCCCTTAGTCCTCCGGTTTTCAGCATAATATTCGTATATACCACGAACTCAAATCGATTTGAATACGCTTTGCGGAACGAAAATGTGCAAATAAATGGAGATTCAAGAGCCAGTTTCATTCATACAAAAAACTGAAAATGTGCAAATAAATGGAGATTCAAGAGCCAGTTTCATTCATACAAAAAACTGGAAATGGAATAGATTTAATCCGAATTGAGATGCATGTAAACAGGGTTCGTATTGAGTATGTAAATGCGCGCTAACGTTAGTCATTTTTATTACAAGCAGGTCTGAGATTGCCGATAAATTTACGTATGCAATGAGTGAATTTATCTGAAAAACTTAAGACACTCGAGTGGTGTTTATTAGGACTATTCAGGAATAAAACAACAGTTTAAGTATAATCCAAAATCTTAATAAAACCAATTCAAAAGATAAATAATCATATCCAAATATATATCTTTGGCTTACAAAATTGTAATAATTGTATATTTGTATTATTTCCATCTTGTATCAGATGAATGTCGATTGTCAGTAATGCCAATAGAGAAGAGAAGAGTCAAATATGGCTACTTCATGAATAGAATAAGAATAAAAATTATATATTTGAAATTAACAACGGTATAACTTTTTATACTTATAAATAGCTACCTACTCAGAATCCGTGAGACTGAAATAGACGAAAGTAGACCGTTACAATCGTTATCGTTCCGTTTATTAATACCAACTGAGAAATACAAAACAGAATTAACAGTTTACAATACTGAACTGCGTGTTTATTAAAATTCATGGTTACGTAGGCAGGTATTTACAAAAATGATTTTGGATTGTTTGGGATGAATATGCAAAAACAGCTATTTGAATAAAAATACATGCAAAATTATTGAAAACACAGTTATCAGAATTGAATGAAGGAGCTACAGTTTCAGTGGACACAAAGGACATTTAGGAATTAGTAGATGAAGGCTTAGAAGCAGTATTCTAATTTTAATTAATATTCAAATGATGTTATTGATTAATCTGTATGTATGGTTTAAGAGCAAAAGCATTGGTGTATCCCGTTAATTTGATTACTTCTTGGGCCTGGTTTCCACCTAGTGCCATATGTGATGCGAGAGTAGATCAATTGCAGTAATTCGTTATTTTCCTCTTCTTTTTTTTTGTGTCCAAGACCCAGCTCTTTCTCTGCTGACATGTTGGTCCATTTAGTGAATTAGTTTATTCTGTTCGGATAGTTCTTGTATCATAACCCGCTCTTCTCAATACCTTCTCGCCAACTGCTAGCAAAAGTGGTTAGTGATACGTGTTCAGGAATTATAATGAGGAAATAGAGTAGGTTGCAATGATTAGAGGACAAATGCACTTCGCATGATAATGGGATTTGTTAAAACTTTATGATTATTTCACTGCTATATCGGGGTGTGATTGGTCAAAATTAAAACTATTTTTTGCAGGGGGTTAACTTTAAGCTGTATAAACGAACAAACAATTGCAAGCGAAAAAGATGATGGAGATGCAACTGTGCAATAAAGCGTCCCTACAATGTGTTCAGTACGGAAGTGAGAGAGATACTAGCCTGATTCCCCTATGAACGCATAAACAGAAAATGAACTCGTCCAGAAACCACTGCGTATCTTTTGCTCTTTCGCCAGGACTATTCACAACTATTTTACTTTGTCTTGATTAACATTTCCAAGAAGTCCTGAAAAATTAATAATCTGTTGTAACTGGTATGAGTCCTTTCGAAAGAGGTTGTTTTAAATATGCTCCAATATATATATATATATATATATATATATATATATATATATATATTAAGTAAAAGAAAAAACTCTATAACAATGATTTGCTTTTACATGATGCCAGTATCTTAACGACTGCATCAAAGGTATATACTTCACAATAATTTCCCTCTATTTTGCGGTATAATTTCGAAACTAGGTATATGCTGGTTCTTTAGGAACTGAATACTATAACATGGACAGGTAGACTATAGGTCATTCCTCTACCATATTCATCTTAGCCCGTTTTGGTTCATGTATAACTCATCGATCTTCTATCTAATCTTCCTGAATCTTTTTATCTTTTGACTATATATGGGATTCTGTTTGCATTTGAGTTACATGTTAAAACCAGCTACTTTGGTATTCGTCTATTTTGCTGTTAAATAAAACATATTTAGTTTTTCTCGTATTTGAATATTCATTTTCTAATCTATTAGTTTATCTTACCATTTTTAAGTTACTCAACACTCATAATTATATATTAATATTGGATCGCAATGAGCAAGTAAAACTTTTGAAATTTTCTTTTCTAATTTAATGCAGTAATGCTCTTTTTATTGTTCCGAATGCATAATGGAACCTGCTAATTTTATTGTTTATGTCCGTAATCCACCAAGGCTAATGTACACACCTAGATAATTAAAATTCATTGCTTGTCATACTGGTTCTCCGTTTAAATCTAATCTTTAACTCCATTCCATACATAAAAAGTCATTATATTTGTCTTTCTTATTGACATCTCCAAAGTAGTCACTGCTATTGTATTTAAATCATAGAACACTTTTTGCAGTTCATTTTCTTTTGGGGGCTATTATTACTTGGTAGTTCGCAAACAGCGTGCTGTTAATTTCACATTTTTATCCTAAAACTTTAAGTTTTCTTAATAAGCTATTCTGTAACAATCTATAAAAAAACTGGTGACATGGTATATTTTTGTCTGTCCTTGATTTGTTAAAACGTCTAAGTGAAATGTTCTCTTTCTGTCTCTTAACTAAAACGACTAGCCTATATAAACTCTGTACATTTCTCATAAGTCGATTTGAAACCCCCCCCTTTTTTACTATTATATTCCATAAAGTGACTTTTCTACCGTATGTGAAATCATTGCGGTGTTTATTAGCATCCTGTATAGATTTAATAGAAATGCTTTTACTAATTTTACACGAGTAAATGCAATTTTGATAACAAAAGTACGGTTAATTATTGATATTACCAAATGTAGTACCAATTACGCTATTTATTAGAAATACACCTAAACATTAGTATCAAAGTCAAAGCTAAATTTCAAAATAAGTAGAACTAAAAATAATTTGCTCTATGGTGATCTTGATCTAGGAGTATCTGTTTCGACTTCTCTGAAGAGATCTAATGGAGTTGCTGGTGTTTGAATGGTCTAAAAATTTACGTGTAGCGAGCACAAAAGAGATCTGAAATTGATATAATCTGACATAAGAATGCTCAAATCATTGTGTATTTGTAAGTTATAATTTAAAAATTCTAAAGAAGCAAACTTTTGCTTGGATATTGCTGATGAGAGCAATGCCTGAACCGGATGACCAATGCTGCAGTACAGAAATCAACTAAGTCTCGATTGGGTGCAGAAATAGCATCTATTTGATTGCCCAGTCCTCGAGCACATAAACCGCTCATCAAGTTTATTCATAAATACGTTTACAGTTCTGGGTTACCGAATCGACGGGACACAAATCAGCATAAGAATGGCGATGCTGTCGACAGTGCTGTGAAACGTCACACGCTATTGCTAGAAGAGAAACCTGGTAATTGGCTGGAAACTGGAGAATAAAGAATTATAGTGTAGCTCCTCTTTGCTTGTTACAAAAATTAGTCAAGAAAAAGTGAAGACATGCGTTCTCTCAGCATCGCTAATGTTTAGGGCACGACCTCCCTCAGCTATGTGCTGTATTATGTTAAATTTAAAGAGAGCGCAATTACCTTCATGGAAACATAATAATCATGGCCGTATCCTGTTTAGCTCAACTAGAAAATAACATCTGAAACATGCAAAGCAGTTTCTTTGCGCATATGTGCATTTTATGGATGCAAACATAACTTCTGCTTCTGAATGGCATTAAAATACCTATCCTCAAGCGTATGTGACAAATTATTCAATGATAGTTGTAACACTTGGATATGTAACTAAAATTTACTAATTAGAAATGGAATTATCTGGGCCCTGTTCACCAAAGTATGGTCTAATCCATTACAAGTATACGAACTTCTAATTTGTAGTTATTAGTAAAATTTTGCACAAAGGTTTCTACTATGCTTGTACTTTACAACTCCACACTTACAAGTGTACAAAGGATTTTTGATGTTCTGTTCCACACAAGTATTAGTTTAGTTGGGCATTGATAATTTGTAAACATTTCTCTACAAGTGCAGGAATATTGGTAACTGCAAATACTAGCACAAAATTTATTTTCTTTTTAAATAATTTTAACAATCAGTTGACCTAAATGTGCCAAGTATGAGCAAAAGTATGTAGGAATATGTACAAAGAAAGAATAAATATTTGTGTACAATGATAAAGTTAGGTTAAATAAAGTACGGCTTACGACTGATTTTAAATGCATATTCAGACCAGAATCTTAGTTAATGTATTTTTAAAGTTCTTGCTACTTGACAAGATTTTTTTTTTTTTCGTTTTCTTTTAAAATAATCCCTTTTGACACAAATTTCTGCCATCTCTCGACGATTGAAATTTATGCTTCTAAATTAACCGTACGAGCCCCTCGTCTCAAAATGGAATCCGCTTGAATAGCGATAAATCACAATAAAGTATTTAAATTACCATTATATCTGAGAAAAAATACAACACTCATTTTGCACATGTACATTAAAAATCCCTAAGGAGTGGACAATCTAGTTCAAGGTATGGCGACGTATGGCAAACAGCTGTTACTCCATGCTCTTATATGACGTTACTTGTAACTTTTTATTAATACTTTACCAGTGTTGCACTTTTTTTGTCGGACAGAAAATTACAAAAGTATACTTTTGTGGAATAGAGTCCAGACTTCACACTGAAAATATTTCTAAGATAAAATGTAAAACATTAATAAAAATAGTTATGTCAACAAAAATTACACACAAGACATTTTGCTATAATTACATGGTTTTAGACATCACAATAATTCATTATTATGTCTAAAAGAACAGCACCCTAGCCGTCCGACCTCAGCAAATATTGCTTGGAAGAAACTCTGGAAATAAATCATGTTATGTATAGAATATTTTCATAGGGTGTCAGCTACCTTAATGAAGTCTTATTCTGGACTTCTTTTTTATACTCTGAGTGAACCTAAAGATCCGGGAATTAATGGTTCAAAAAAGAAGAAAAAAACGAATTTTCAATCTTTCATTACCAAAGATTACGGTTACACAATTACATATTCAAAAGTAAGGAGGAAAGTCTATTGCCTGATGCAGATGTCTGACATTCTGCAGCAAGCGCGTTTACGTAGTCTACATTGTGTTAGACCAGCGGTCTAACTGTTAACCTGAGGGTTATTAAAGTATTTACATCAAATGGTCAGATGGGGGGCCGCATCCTAAACTAATAATCATTAAAGCTGGAGGAAATGTTCCTGGAGCTCTAGTCCCGAGCGACAGCGGAGACTCAGTCCCGAACGAGAGAAAAATAATAACGCATTCTAGAAACACGGCACATTAGCTTACATGGTTAGAGAGCAGTGCTATAAATGCAAAGAAAGTGGGTTCGCATATGCATAGCGCAAAGCTGTTTTTTCCTTCTTTCTTCCCCTCCTTTCTGCTGGAGTTAAAGGAGATTTGCCACTATTACAATGATTTGCTCGCTAATATGATATTTATGTATTTTTTATGTTGAAGTCAAAGGATATTTGCCAGATTATAATAATTTACCCGCCTACTTAGTAGCACACACTCCTTTATAACTTTTTATTTACGAAATGGAGGCGAGCGTAGGCCGTTAGGCCATAGCTCGCTGCTGCTAACTACTAGGTCCACCGCTTTCTAGGATTTACCCGAGGTTAGATTAAGGTTAGTGTGTGCATATAAATTAATTGCGAAATGCTATAAGACAACGAAGTGATATATTGAAGTTGAAATATATCTGAAAACTCAGTTTTGTAATAAGGAATAACACATTGAAACCAGAAAACGGAGGGCAGTGCATAGATTACGTTACGTTTAACATAAAAATAATACGTGAAATATTTACACTGTTGCAAGTGGATGTCTTTTTCATTTTGGTTGAGGCTCTTCACACGAGTTCGGCTCTCTCCGCTATCATTCGGGACGGAGCTCCAACAGTGTTTCCTCGTGCTTTAAGGGTAAGTAGAATTAACTATTTTCAGTAGTGCTTATATTAGTACCTGAAGGAGTAGACGTTTAATGCGTCAGATGAGGACGATAGGCAACACTAACAAGGACCGGGATGTTTACATCGATTCCTGTTGTTACAAAACGGAAAATATTCAGAAGAGAACAGTCTGTGAGGCAGCTTCTGTGCCGATTCTTAACGAACTTAATGTAGAATGCGCTTCCATATTGATGCAATTTTCCGAGAATTTTTCCTTCCTATTTTGAAGGAAAGAATCTTCAAATCTTTTATGATTAATTGTAATGAGGAATAGTATAGTAATCTGAACCTTTTAGTAACAGTAGTTACTGTTACAGTGGAACTGCAGTATCGCTCGCTATACGCGTAAGTTATTTATACTGCAGAAACGCTAAATTGTAATGCTATTTCAGTATTGCTATCGTAAAAGTAAACGGCAGTAACGCTTATTAAGTAATTAATAATTTAATAGTAATTTTACACATTTTTCTACTGTTCTTTGGATCAGACAGTTGCTTATGGAGCAGGGGCAGTATCGTAAGAATAGGCGCGCCGCCATTTGAACAGCCCAATGCCAGATGAATGAGAAAATACTAGGATCTTTTGTCAAAACATGAAATTCATATTCCCCAAAATATTGACTTACGAAAAAAAATCATATTTAATTACATGTTTATTACTGATCTGTGTGAATCAAGCGGTAAAGCTTGAGGTTTACATTCCGAATTACCCGAGTTCAATTCCCTTGGGACCTTGAGTTTTTCATGGTTGCCCGTGGTTACTTAGACGAATGCTGGGATGGATATTTACATTCCACACTTCTGAGAGTAAGGCGAGGATGACTTGCGCTTAAGAAAACTTCCTGTCCGAGCGCCTGGCAGGTTTTGTCGCTCTCCTGGAACTTCGCGAACTATCTTTGGATCTCGTCATATTTTCCGCGCAGTTGCATTTCATACAGCACACAATACACTAATGCTTATGTTTGACTGCGCTTCTCGGAATACCGGTTAACACCAGGAATCTGCTATTTTAACAGTCTAACTCTAGGTTTCCATTTATTCCTCCCTTATGTGTAGTTGTTGCGCATGTGACACTTGAAATTTGAGGATCGAAGAACTTATTTCGTTAACTGTATACACGATTTTCAGATTCTAATTGAAAAATGGAAATGTCAAACATAAAAAAAAAAAAAAAACCTTCTCTGTTAGCATTTAACCTAATACACCCAATATATATATATTTTTTTAATTACAAAATGATTTAGTGTAACAAATCATTGTCAAAAACATAATGGTCAGAGAGGGAAAAAAAAAAGCAATAATAATAAGAAGGCGCCATAAGATGGAAGAATGGGTTACAGATGCCATTCAAACTTAATTTTATTTTACGTTTTAGAGGGAAATAATTACAAAAATACAAACGTATATTATGAAGCATGTAATAGTCGGTACTGTGGTGTAGTGGTAACCACACTTGCCTTCTAAACCTAAGATCACGAGTTCGATGCCAGCCAGGACTGATTTTCGGGAGTAAAAATTCAAAGAATGACTTCCTACGGAAGGGAAGTAAAGCCGTGGGTCCCGTATCGTACATTTACGGCACGAAAAAGAACCTCAAGCCTGAATAAAGAGGCCTCTGAGCAAAATTTGTCGGCCGTTTCACACCCTGATTTGAATGGGACGTTCATGACCTGAGATGTTAAAGAGTGTCCGTAAAACAACAAATAAATAAAGAAATAAATAAAAGTACAAGAATAACAATCTTCATATTTTCTTCTCATAATTGACAGGAAGAGTTAGTTTAGTTTTTCATTCTTACACAGAGGTTATCTCATAAAACTCACTGTGCTCTTCAGGAAGGAATGGCAAAATGCATTCCCCCCCCCCCAACCGATAAACAGATTTGTCTTTCAGGCGCAGCATAATTTGCTGTGTATCAATTCCTCTCTTTAAAAAAAAAAAAACCTAATGGAGAGCAAGTTTTATAATAGCTATCTGAGATGGATGAGATCGTTTTAAAAAACCAAGTTGACTCCATTGGAACTACATGAAAAGGATTAATAGCTATAGCCTAATATAAAATAATTTGACTCTATTGGAATTGCATGAAAAGGATTTATAGCTTTAGTTTAATATAAAATAATTTGACTCCATTGGAACTACATGAAAAGGATTTACAACTTTAGCTAAATATAAAATAATTTGACTCTATTGGAACTACATGAAAAGGATTTAAAACTTTAGCTAAATATAAAATAATTTGACTCCATTGGAACTACATGAAAAGGATTTATAACTTTAGCTAAATATAAAATAATTTGACTCCATTGGAATTGCATGAAAAGGATTTACAACTTTAGCTAAATATAAAATAATTTGACTCCATTGGAACTACATGAAAAGGATTTATAACTTTAGCTAAATATAAAATAATTTGACTCCATTGGAACTACATGAAAAGGATTTACAACTTTAGCTAAATATAAAATAATTTGACTCCATTGGAACTACATGAAAAGGATTTACAACTTTAGCTAAATATAAAATAATTTGACTCCATTGGAATTGCATGAAAAGGATTTATAGCTTTAGCTTAATATACAAAATTTGACTCCATTGGAACTACATGAAAAGGATTTATAGCTTTAGCTTAATATATAATCTTATGTAGGGACGAAGGCCTTACTTAACTTCCATCTTTTCCCTATAAAGGCGATATCACTATCGCAACTCAAAAAACTATGGCCATTTACTACCTGTTTCTATACTATAAATATTTTCCCTTAAAATCAGTGTTATCATGGCATGGCGCTTAGAACACCGGATAATAGTATAGCATGACATCAAGAAGTGCGCTATTTGTTAACCAGTATTTGAACTACTTCATCCGCGAGTAGGCACTTAGAACATGATTAGGAATATGAGTCTGGGCACACAGAAAGTGCTTTTGAAATAAAACGATTAAATTTAAAAATTACATTAAAAACGTTTGACTTTTCCACTCTTCAATTAATCATTCAAATCCATATCATAAAGCACATGCTTTATCATTTAATGGTTCAACCTGTACATTAGGACAGTTTGCCTACTCAAGAGCTCATCGACATCTTGAAATATGAGATGTAACTTAAAATCGAAAAATTAGTTAATTCAATATTAAATTCCAATTTCTGAATTTTTAAATAAAAATCATGGGATGTTTAATACCTAACGTACGTTAAATATAATGACAAAAATTGTAAAACGGGACTATTATTGAGGTTGTATGGCAGTTGTGCAATGTTTAGCTTGTTAAAATCTCTTTTTCTTCCAATTACTACTTTTAAAGTATTTAAAATATGACTATGCAAACATGCAAGTAACCTTAAATAACACAAAAATCTTAAAACAAAGAATAAACGAGATTCTTTCTGCTAAATATTTGCAATTATTTATGCAAAAAGATGAAAATTGCTTTCTTCGTTGTCCTGTAGTTACCGTTTGTAGAGACGAGAAACAGCTGATTGAGTTATGGCAAGTGAAATCTGAGTACTTGGAGAAAACCTGCCCAGATATCGACTTATACGCCACAAACTCCAAATTTGGTCGCTGGTATCGAACCAGAGTGGTTGTGGGGTGGTAAACAATCCTACCACAGAAGAAAATACTGCATATTAACTTCCGAACACAGCAAATAATTACCAGAATATTCTTCAGCCCGGCAATTGAAAATCTATTACAACATGGAGCGACGTCTACGCGACTCTGGGGCTCCCAGTCTAAAATGATGATTGCCTAGACGCGACGACGCGTCTAAATTGGATAATGGTGATGACCTGAAGTATTCAGACATGGGGAGGGGCTGCGATGACAGTCGGAAATGTTTTACAGAAGGCTGCACCGGAACCAGACGGAATGCAGGCAGACACTTGCCTGCCGCTGGGTGCCCCAAAACCTGTTGTAGAGAACCTGCCCCATGTAGGACACGGTATGTGTGCCGTTGGACATCTTCCCTGTCCATTACATATGCCACTGTCTTTGGCAATATGCAGCGCTTCGCAATAAGCCGATCAATGCATGTTACAGTCTTCAGAGTAGAATTATTATACTCTTTCCCCCATGTACGTTCTTTATTCTAATTTAACATCGAATCCATTTTTTTTTCAATTACTCCCTGATATTTTAGCACCAGATCAATAATAATAATGTTTCTCACGTCTGCTAAAATATACCGCTAGCATTCGCTTTGAATTTTCCTTATCCATATTTGAAGACATATTAAAAGGAGAGGGGGGAAGGAAAACTGAATAATTATTGCCTTTCTTGGGTTGAACAGTTGAACATCAACTCGCTCCAAACACAAATTTCCCTGCTATTTTGCGATGTTGTCATAGGTTTAACGGTTGTTGCAAACTCGGGTTATTTTTATGCAACGGAAACGATGACTAACTTCTAGTTACGTTTTAAATTACAGTTAAAAGTAATCTCCAGTTAGCAACTTTCATACTACTGGGCCTTAAAGATGTATATTTGTTGATGCATGCAAAATTGTTTTAAAATATAGCAATTGCTTTCGAAACATGAATTTATTTTTATAACTTTATTATAATTAATGGAAATTTTTTAACCTTCTAATGTGATGAAATATTTGCATTTTATGCCGAGAATGTAGCTCTGAATATCTAGTTGTAATATAAATATTACAACATCAAGCATTTATCATTAACTTTATTACAATTATTTTATTCTTTATATCATAGTAATATATTCAGTGGATCTGTGTGTATAGCGCGTCTTCTGATGGTTATATAATAATAGTAATAATAATAATAATAATAATAATAATAATAATAATAATAATAATAATAATAATAATAATAATGTAACCTTCAGTGGATGCACGATTCCCGGTAAGAGTTAAAAGTTTCGCTGACACAGGCAATCACGTCTTTTACTCCTATTGTTTAAGGTGCATTTCTATAGGAAATGCATGTTCGACTTTTTACCTTGTATTTGTGTACTATGGAGTATACCGAGTGTGAGATGTATGCTAGTGCAAAGAAGATTTATTTATGATTGTCATGTTCAAAAGAAAACGTAGTATAGAATTTCGGCTAAATTTCCAGAGAAGCATCTTCATCGGAAAGTGCAATTTTCAGATTGTTAAACGAGGCATTTTCATTGAAAAGAGGTCAGGATTTAAAAGATTGGGTCTTAAAAGAGGAGAAGCTTGATGAAATATGCTATCAATTATCGAAAGTCTTTAACCCGATTAGCCCTATAAGTGGTGCGTATAAAGCCACTCAGCTGCTGCACCTTCATCCAAACAAAATTACTGCTGTATCAGAAATAAACCCGTCGTAGGGGCTGAAACAAAATATCTAGGGGATAGTTTACAATATTCGGGAGAATAAATTGCGGCGAAATGTCAAAAATGTTTTCAAAATGATTCGGGCATGTCTCACAACGGGGGGTAAGCACTTTGAGCATCTACTACATTATTTACTACTAGTAAATAGCGAAAGAAACAAAAGATGAGCGCTATGAGTTTGGACAGCGCGACATGAATTCCCTCGGTAAGTGGCGAGGCCTTTATGCAGTAGCTTTCGATTTGCGTAGGAATGAGGATCTTTTATAACGCTGCCAATTACAGCAGGCTGAAAGGATGAATAAAACATGAACAATCTAAATCGAATTGAGAATCGAACTATGATCCAAAGTCTAGTCTTATTTTATTTCTACAATTTTTCAATAATCTCATCCTTTATATCAATGACTTAATGATGAAATTATGTTACATGGTGACAAATGGGACCTGCAAAAACGAAACAGGACTTTGAGCAAAATATGTGAAACTTCAAATCTGTTATAAAATTAAAAATGTCCACTAATTTGTGTGAAAACTCTTGTCATTTTTCATCCATTTAGTGCGTTACATACTACTGGCAACACAACAATGCAGACTGTTGTGTAATGGTAAATGGAACAAAAGAACAACTGAAATAACTGTTTCATTGTTTTACTCTCTCATGCCTAACTTGGGAAATGCTTATAAGTACATATGCACTTTTAATACAAGCTCGGGCAATGTTGTGGTAAACCAAAGTGGCAAACCAATAAACAGACAGTATGTTCGCATTCGCACATGTCAGGTAGATTACCAAATGACACGTGCTCGTTACATTCTTTTTGATTACAATGTATGTTAAAGAGGAGCTGTTGCTCTTTTACAACGTCAAATCTCTTTCAAGTTAAGTGGTAAACGAACTTGGTTTTTTGTGTGATGCATGCTGTAGATAATCCGAGAAAGAATGGCCGCATTCTTGAATGGCAAAATATGAATAAGTCCCTTTCGAATGAAGGCCCTTACAGATAATAACGGATTTCAGAGGGAGAGTGAAAGTACACGTTTAAATAAGACACTAGCACGCCCTACAGCCAGCCTAAAGGTAGAATGCAGCTGTGGCTGAGTGGCTCAGATGATTCAATGGGGTTTGATGTTGGAAACTATGTTAGTTCGAATCTCACATTTCTTTTTACTCTAAATTTTTATGTCTCTTTGTTTTTACGAACAATATTTTTGTCTACAGTTATTTTAAAATAAGTATAATTATATAATATATATATATTATTTATTTTAAAATAATTGTAGACAAAAATGTTGTTCGTATATATATATATATATATATGAATCACCACCATTTTTTTAACTGCTTAGGAAAGAAAAGTATCGTATGCGATTCATTAAGACAAAATGTTCTATAGTCGTTTAATAAATATGCATACCTTATTATATAACAAACTTTCCCCGGTATATTTAAATACTTTCCATGACAGTATTTAAGTGACAACGATGTAAGGTTCGGTTCAGTGCTATGATCGTTCGTATTTTATTGTTGTTTTTTTTTTTTTTTTTTTTTTTCCATTCTATTCTAGAGCTGACCACTCAGTCCGCTTATTTTCCGAGTCGTTGCAGTTCCATTGTTCTCCAGTTTAAATTCACAGAGCTTGCAGTTATCTTCGAGGGGCACATGTTTGACAATGCTTCTGGAGATGCTGGGTATAACACTTGAAAAAATTGATCTACTATTTTAACAGTATTCACAACAGTTCGTTTCCGCTTTGATATTTTTTTGGGAGGGGGGACGAATTTGTTGTTAGCGCACTTGGTCTACTGCATAGTTTAAACGAGCAGATGTTTTGCAGTTAGATTATTATTAATAGATCAGAAAATCTTCCTGCAACACAAAGTTTTAGCTGAGACTTTCAAACACAATGCATAAATTACTAGTAACGTGTTACTGAAATGGAATATTTTAACCTATAGTATTGATATTCTTGTCAGTTTTTAAACAGAGTTTATTAAAGGTAAAATAACTCCATACATATTAAATAATAAATACTTAAGATATCATTTAACCTTTTAATGGGAATATACAGTGAACAGTAAGTAAGATTACGAATAATATAATACAAACATGAATAATCTAAGAGTAAGTCAGAATAATACTTTTTACCATTACTTTAAAATATTTCTGATTTTCTCTAGAGCTATCTGAAAAACCTTTTCACTGCTTTGAAGAAACTTCTGCAATGTTTGAAATTTGATCTGCTCTAAGTCTTTTGACCAGAAATTTCTCTTTACCTAGCGCTGTCCTCCTCCTTTTACTTATATACAACTGGCCTGCTTCATGTTTTTGTTCAGCTTAGGGGCTTGGAAAGGAAACAAAACAGTTAATGCTCCAGGGGAAAGAATTTGTCCATTGTGCGGAGAAAGCAATACTTGAAGGCATATTTTGGCAGAATGCAGAGAAAAGGAGATTTTAAGAAACTAGCATTTATCACCACAATTTCAGAATTGCAATAGAAGTTTGAACATTTGCCAGGAAGTGTTGGTGCATGCGAAATACTCACACAATTTGGGAATATTTCTAGAGAAGGAGGTTAATGTCTTTAGTGAAGAGGGGGGGGAGTTGGAGAGGGGGTGCGAGTAAATAGGAGGGGGGCTCAAGGGTTCCATTCATGTTTATGTATTTGTATATACAATTATTAATAGAAAATGTAAATATATGGAAGTATTTGTGTATTTGAATGTATGTAGATATGTATGTATATGTATGGCCCTTTGGAATGTTATAAGGACGACATTAGCATATAACACCCATGCGACAATTGTATTTATTGGAATGTATTCTAAAACGTACAATAAAACGTCTACTTAGTACTAGCCCCACTACTACGTTTGTCGTTCCTGACGGTGTAGTGGTTACTATACTTGCCTCCTAAACGCAAGATCACGGGTTCGATCCCGGCCAGGACCGATGGATTTTTTCGGGGTAAAAATCCTAAGTATGACTTCCTTCGGAAGCGAAGTAAAGGCGCGAAAAAGAACCTCAAGCCTGAAAGAGACCTCTCCTGGATCGAATGGGACGCTGACCTGAGATGTTAAAGAGCGTTCGTAAATAAATAAATAAATAAATAAAAATAAATAAAATAAAAAATAAAAAAAAAAAAAAAACTACTGCATTGTGAAACTTTTGTAGGGTCTGGGTAAAGTTTAGCTTGATATTTAAAAAATGATACATTTTGTAATTTAACAGTTGCGGATAATGTATAAAATACTTAAAATCTAAAAACTGAAATAAGCTATATTATGACTAGAATTTATTAGTGTTATAAAATCTCGCTATTGATGAGAATACTATATTTGTTTCACTAGTTACATGTTCACTGTCCACCTCCATATAATTATAACTAAGCCAACAAATCAATTTTCAAAATGAATTTGTTTCTAAAATGTTTTAAAGTCCTGGCTACATCTTTCTTACTTCTACCTGCCAGATGTAGCTTCACTATTCAATGTATTTGTTGTTGTAAAATAACTTCTGGATATAACATTTAATTTTCGTCTTTAACAGAACTTATTTTAGCTCTTGGGAGAGACTAATTAGACTTTTAAACAAAAAAGTCATTTTATTATTTTTCTAATCTTTCTCCTTTCATGTCTCATCAATAAATTTTCACTAGTACGTTTCTCATAATTAAGTTCTTCCTGTAAGCGTTTTATTAGAAAATGTCCGATTTATTTTAGGATGTGTAGTGAATAATATGAATTGAATATACTTTTTCTTTCTTCATTGCTAATTTTATTGCGCTATTTGACTGTGTTTGACAATATTTTTTTCCCTATTTATTTCTTTCTCTGGCATTATCTATCTTCTTTTACTTAAATATAACTGACCTGCTTCATGATTTTTTTTCCCCTGGCAGCGTTTTTGCATTTACTTGTATGTGTTACTTACTCCCTAATCTTCTCTGAAGATGTAACATTCCCCAATTCTATAATACAATGAGATCATTTGAGCTATGCACCGGCAGAGGGCGGAGAGAACCCAGTCAAGACCGTAAAATGCATGTGCAGATGGCAGCAATTGTTCGTGTGAAGGAGACTTTGTCAGCAAGTGGTTGGGCGAGTTACTAGATATTTTCATTGTCTGAAAATTGTATGCTAAATGTTCTTTGTTATTTATGCCACTACATAAATACAGGTTTTTATGTACGATACATTGAAATGTTAAGGCGATTCCCAAGAAAATATCCTAACAATCGTGTTCCAGATGGAGGAACTATTCTCAACTCGTTAAAAAGTTACGAGAGACAGGATGTCCAATGACAAGAAACCTTTTTCGTATCGCAATGTTCTTACGGAAGAAAAGTTAAATGAAATACACGCATTTCCTGCCGGCAATGTATTGCCCCTGAGGAGCATCATGTTCAATATTTCTTATACCACATGTAGGAGCTTGTTATTATTATTATTATTATTATTATTAAATACAAAACCATTATATGCTTTAAATAAAAATAGATATTGTACTAAACTTAAAATACTAACTTTACGGGAGAAGACAATAACTTCCTTATTCCGGTTCAGTTAGCAGCCGCGCTCACGTGGCCCGTAACTCAAATATCCTCACTGTAGCATTAATAAAATTTTATAATTACATTATATACACAAAAACGAATGGAAACACATAACTGTTAAACAAAAGAATGTTATTGAAATCTTGCCATCTCAGTTTTTTCTACACACAGAATTTTGCCATTTTTTTGACTGCCGAATTACTCAATAGTATATCACGTTTATTATTATTATTATTATTATTATTATTATTATTAGGCTAATTTATTGTTATTTTAGTAGTACGCTGTTTGAAAGTTTGGTGGTTAAAACCTTGCACGATATGTGAATGGGACAGTAGTGGAAACACTTCACAAAAGGAACTCTAAGAAACACTAATTTCAAGAGAAAGGGATATATGTCTGTGTTAGTTTAGATGTAAAATATTCTTGTTTAACATATATAATTTATTGTTTTCTGAAACTCGATTAGTAAAAGTGAATAAATATTCACTTCAGCATCTTCGAATTATGAACGTTTATCTATTATAACAGACAAGCCCAGATAAGAAGTTAAACTCTTTAATTAAGTCTTATTGTAAGCAATGCTATTTAGTGATGAATTAAAAACGTTAAAGTATACCTTTAAATTTGTACCTTATGTGAAAGTCTATTCTGAAATTGTATTCCAGCTTGGGGCGATATTGCTTCATTAAGATTCAGTTAATGGAAGAGAGAAAATGGGGGTCATAGTAGGCAGCGTCTTATTTTGAAACTACTATAAACTTCAGAGCAATACAGGTGAATAAAAACCTTTGCTGCATACCGCCTATTCTCTGAATTACTTTAACACGTTAAGAGGTTAAACTAAATTACTTATAGAGTAACACATAAAATATTACTTTCGCTACAAAGGATTGCTTTTGACGACACGTAATCAGTGAAAATATGACCGAAACCTGCATCCTACATGACACGATCGCTAATTCTCTGCATTTACACAGCTTTCTATGTGAAAGGGATAAATGGAGTATCATTTGAGCATTTATTTTAACGGTATGTGATGCCCGAGGATGTAGGGTACCTGACGGTGGGTGTCACCAGCCAGTGACCTGGATCTTCCGCTGAAATCTATATCATCAACTAAGTTTAGAACAAATAACACTGAACGTTCGATTTGTTGCGCTCTGATACTATTGCTGAAGAAATGCAGAGTCATCGACACCCACTGGGAACCAGAATGACGCAGCACATTTCGTATACTACAACAAACTCCATTTACTGCACAAACACATTTCATTGTTGTTTCCAAACATGCAGTTTAGTAGGAAGAGACCAGTGATGTTCGCCTGGGGTACGTGAAGACATTTTAGGGGGTGGGTAACATTTAAAATAAGCATATATGTTTCATGAATTGAGACGTTCCTTACGGCCCATCCCCACTAAAATATCATTATCACAAGTAATATCACAAGAGGGTCTGAGATTGCCGATAAATTCACGAACATGGTGAATTCGGACCCTCAAGTGATATTTATTAGGACTATTTTACGAATAAAATACTTTAAATATAGTTCCTGTAATATTATACATTTGTATTGTGAATACTTAATCTTTTCAAGTCATCTAGCAACAGACGAATGTCGATTGTCAGTAATGCCAATAGAGAAGAACCAAATCTGCTTTAGGGCTATTTCATGAATAGAACAAGAATAAAAGTGTTATGCATTTGAAATTCGTGCACGGATTATTAACAATTGTATAAAATGTTATAACTCTTAATAAATGTGTTGTTCAAAATGGTTAAATGCTTTCTCTCTTATGATTTTCTCAGTTGTCATTATTAAAAACCGAACGGTAGTGACTATAATAGTCGACATTTGTCTATTTCATTTCCACGGTTTCTGAATAGATAGATATTCATAAGTATAACATTTTATACAATTATTAATAATCCGTGTGCGAATTTCAAATATATATTACTTTTATTCTTATTCCATTTATGAAATAACCGTAAAGCAGTATTTGGCTCTTCTCTATTGGCATTGCTGACATCGACTTTCGTCTGTAGCTAGATGGCTTGAAAAGGTTAAGTATTCATACGTGTGTGTGTGTGTGTGTGCACCATTATTATAATATTTTATTTACGGGCGTTATATTTAAATTCATATTTATTCGGGAAATAGTCCAAATAAATATCACAAGAGAGTCCGAGATTGCGATAAATTCATGAACTTGGTGAGCTTGATAAATTGTTTAATTTTTTTGATATACAAATGTGTAGTTTGAATTAAGCTCAACGATGAGGCATGAGCTTGAATGGAAAAGTATCTCTGGGGGTACGTGGGGAAGAAAATGAGTGCGTAGTGGATGTGTTAACCAAAATCATAACAAAAATTCTATGTTTCATGTTTTATAGAAATCATTTTACCTCTCATACAAAATGTAATGTCAGTTGATAGAAACCGAGAACATATTACATGTTTTAGAGTTCACTGTTAAAAAAATTCTTAAAAAGGATATATCATGACATTACAAGAGTTAAGCCGTTTTTGAAAGTTACACTGCTTTTAGTATGTTTATACTAAGTTCATTTAATACAAGTCACTCAAACCAGAAACTACATTTTGTATATTTGCATTGCTACCAACTTTGGTCTAATGATTTATTAATCTCTTAAAGCGAATACCATTACGTATTTTATAACGAATTAAATATTTCTTTTTTAATTTTAACATTCCTCTTGTCGATTTCTAAAGCAGACAATAATGCTATTAGCAATATTACATAATAATTATTAAACTGATAACTAAAATTTATTTGCACAATTAATCATATTGGAACCATGTAAGGCTGGCAGAAAGCCAATATCAAGTGATCCCAACATTACTATACCCAAATGCATACTATAACTTTTTCGATTTGGCAACCTTTCTTTCATGGTGCTCCAAGTGAGTAACGATTCAAAATGATTTAAATTAATTGAGTTTATAATTAGTAAGTTATTTATAAATGTTAAATGCTGCCTACGTGTTAAAATGGATTTATTTTACAATTGCATCATGAATAATCTTTCTTGTACTTTGAATCATAATCCAAATTATTATTATTCAGATTTTGCTAATTTTATTATTCATACTCAAAATGTAAATATGTTTGACCGAACAGTGTAGAGGGTAATAATGTCTTGAAACTTCTATAGTAGCTATACTATTCTATTCATTTAATTTTCTATGACGACTGCAAGAATAATGAGACAGGAAGCCTCCTTTACAGGTTGATAAAAAACCTCACTCAAGACTTGCCCGAGCCGGAAATTCAACCCGGGTCCGTTAGTTAGCACGCAAGGACATGTGAACACTTGAATGCACGGGCCAAGGCAATTTCCAGCTGTATACATTCAGCTGTTATCAACATTTCCTACGTTTTATTGTGCTTGGAGTAGCCAATGAAATATTTTTATTGTCATATGAACTTGTTAACAGTCAACCAAAGAAACTTCGAGAATGATTAGTGATTGGAGCGGTACATCTGGAAGAGCGCTACGGACTTAGGTGGCCGAGGTCGTTAAGACACCGATTCGTGAGCGGGAGATCTTGGGTTTGATTCCCTCCAAGACCGTCCACCCCGACTGAGTCCCTCAGTTTTTATAAATGGCAAATGTCGAGGGGAACACTAAATTTACGCTTCCTTCCTTTAAAAAAAAAAAAAATATAATTTCTCAGTTTATTATTGCATTTCGTGTTTTATCAGGTTCACCGCCTTTTGTACCACAGTAATAGTAAAAACAGTTTAAAATGGAAAGGAGCTATAAAAGGTAACCTCTGACTACAAGAAGCACATGAAAACCATAGCTCCAAGTTCATTTAAACAAACTCTTAAAGATATATGGTAATCATCTTCAAATTAAAATATAAAATTAGGCACTCATATTTACACAGGGTGTTTGAAAAGCAGTTTATTTAAAATTTAATTATATTCTTTAAAAAAACTCTTAAAAATACCGAATTCTATATTTTGGAAGGACATTTCTATTGATTATGCAAACAGAATACTTTAATGTATCACTATAATTATGATATAATGGATAATATTTTTCAACAGCGATGAAAGTTGTTCGTATTTGAAAAATATTTTTATAGATATATCTTGCATTTGCCATTTTTGGCCCTCAAGCTATGTTTTAAGATTAGATTTGAAATCAAAATCAGATAGTAAAGGACTCGATTAAGGATGCGACTTAACGTGCCAATGCTCTACTATTCTTATACCGTGCCCTATACAGCCAACCGCAATTCTATTCTCAAACGGATTCGTGGTTTGACTCGGGGACTTATGAGATTTTTAGCAACTAATTCCAAAGGCATTGGGCATTATGCTGACTTTCAGTTCTTTGAGGCATATTATAAATAGTCATCGAGAAGTCACTCTGCAGTCATTGTGTAGCCGAGACTTCACTAGGAAAGCGAACTCGGATGGCAGAACTTACGCGCGCCGAGCATATTGTATTTACTTAACCACCAAGGCAAGCAAACACTCCAAAGTTCAAACTTCATCAGCAATCGGCGGGTTACATGCTAAACACCTGTTTCGAAGGAAAGCATGCCAGAAATGGATCAGCAACTTTTTCCTTTGCGGTGCACATCATCCGAATGTGGAGGAACTTGTCGAAGACCAATTACTAAAAAGTGCTAATGCTAATATATTTATATTAAGCCAATATTTGAACTTTTATAACAGGAGTATTACTTTTATTAGCTTCTAAGTAAACAGATAAGCATTTTCAGTGAATAAAATAAGAGTTGAAACATTAAATTCATATACATATTCAAATTATTTCCCATTTGCAATCTAGTAACAGCTAAAGCGCAGGATAAACACCTTTTAGCGAATTCCGATAGCTATTGAGGTTGTACCAATAAAAAATGATGATGAGAATATATATTTGTGTTATATATATAAAATACAAATTTAGATTTACTCAACGAAACTCGGCATATAACGATCAATTAACAAACGATTCATCGAGTTCGTTAACAAGCGAAATTATACCACTATGATCCGTTAACCTAAAGGGAAAATTTAAAAACCACTCTACCGGCTGCAATTTTTATTTTTTCTCAACGAAACTCGTTTTTATAATGGAACCGCCACGGGTGGCCGAGGTCGTTAAATCGCGGACTCGTGAGCGGGAGGTCTGAGGTTCGAATCCCGCCAGGACCGTCCTCCCTGATTGAGGTTTTTTCCAGGTTTTCCTCAGTCCTCATAAATGGCAAATGCCAGGGAGGTACCCTAAACTTAGGCCTGGAACGTTTCCTTCCTTAAAAATAAATTCATTCCCAATATATCATTTCATTTCATGTATCACCAGTGTCCATCGCCTGTGGTGCCTCTGTAGCAAAAACGGGCGTTAAACACTATTCATTATTTATAATGGTATTTAACGCCCGTGTTTACTACTGAGGCACCACAGGTGGTGAACACTGATTATACATGTGATGAAATGATATATTGGGAATGGATTTTTAAGGAAAGAAACGTCCCAGGCCTAAGTTTAGGGTACCCCCCCCCGACATTTGCCATTTATGAGGGCTGAGGAAAACCTGGAAAAAACCTCAGTCAGGGAGGACGGTCCTGGCGGGATTCGAACCCCAGACCTCCCACTCACGAGTCCGCGCCTTAACGACCTCGGCCACCCATGCCGGTACGAAACTCGGCATTTGCTACCGAAATAAAATAAGAAAAATAGTTTCTGAAAATCAGCAAAGTCAGACTATTAAGAGTGGGCATTAAAAATCGCTGTAGCGCCACCGATATTTGTTTTCTCGCATCAAAACTCTGTATATGCCATTTAAATGAAATAAGAAAAAATGATGTCTAAAAATCAGGGGAATCATACCATTGGCAGCGCTCTAGTGCTTGTTGCATCGAAAAAATTGAAGATTAAAAAGTGCATAAAATTTATTTTTACATCTGGAAAAGTTGTTTAAGATTAAACTGAACATTTTAATTTAATGAGGTCACTAAACAATGCTCTACCGGTCTCAATTTTTTTTGCCCAAACAAAATTGAGTATTAAAGCTTATATTAATAACAATAACACTACAATAATAAAAACAAATTAGCTTGCTAATCATCAAAATTGGCCAAGCTAATGTTTTTATTATTGTAGTGCTATTGTTATTATTATAACCTTTAATACTCAATTTTGTTTGGACGAAAGAATATATATAATAATAATAATAATAATAATAATAATAATAATAATAATAATAATAATAATAATAATAATAATAAAAGCAAAAAAATACACTGAAAATACAGAATTTTTCAGAATGAGAAAATGGTTTGCGAGCTATTTAAATTTCAGGACTTTTTGTTTTGTTTTTGTTTTAATGCTAAAATTGAGCATTAGGTTAATAATTAATTAGAAATGCATAATCCATCCTCCCTCAGGTTTTATCAACATCTACACCACGTTATATTATATCGATATTATTTCATCAGTAAATGTTAGCGTTACTTATTTTGACTACATTCTCTGCCCTAGCGCTCTGAAATAACCTTCACAAATTCAACTTGCTTTGTTTATGCAGCTCCTACGTGACTTACTTATGAATATTTTTTCTATTACTGTTTCTGATTTTTGTTTCAGCAGCTCATGATTTGTCATCATCAGATTTTCTTTTCCCCAAAACAAGATTTTTCCATTGACTTTTATTAAAACTGCTCTCATAATCTAAGAATTAATATTACCAAAACATTATTTTATTGCCATAGTAACATATGCCCCAGTAAAAGAAACGGAGTGTTCCATAGGACACAGAAATAGACATCGCTTTCAGGTAATATAAAGAGAAAGAGAAAAATACCATGGTTATGACTTTCACCAAAATGGTAAATAGGAATTCTGTTTCCTTAGGTAGTTGTAAAGATTTTAAAAAGTGCAGAAAGTTGAAAATATGGAAACAACTCATCGTAAAACTGTAAAAGAGACATCAATGAAATATTTGGGTATCTCCAAGCTATTAAGAATTAATTGTCAAAGACTGCCAGAGACTTTCAGTTGCTCTAAGTGGGTCACAGATGCGGAAAGTTGAGAAGAGTTGGGCTAGAAGAAAACCAAAAATGAACCAAGGATGTAGGCTCCCAGACCCGCACTAGTTTGCGCTACACCGACTGAACTATTGGTGCATGACGCTCAAGGTGAGAGACACAGTGGGAAAGGAACGGCCTGGACAAACGTCTCTCGTTTCAACTCCTGGGACGTGACAGTGCCGTGGGCGACCGGACTGCTGCGAAATTTGGAGCGAGCTGGGCTGGAAGCAAAATGTATGGCGGTCATAGCAGAGGCGGAATAGCAGCCTGTAGATAAGTTGAGCCGCAGTATATTGCGGTTTTAGCTGCGTGCCAAATATGCCACATGTTGAATCATTCGTCTTGAATATGTTACGATTAACTTGAGCAGATGTGTAAATTGAATTGCTTAAGACACTACCGTTCATTTAATTTAATATCCTGATATTTCAAGGAGGGGCACAACAACGAATAAATCAGCTCAGAAATTCATTTATTAGGTGTGACAACATATATCCATTACAAGGTACAAAACTCAAGTTACCTTTCCTCATAGTATCCAACTGCCTAGCAAACACTAGACATTTGGTTCATAGGCCCTTGGAGGTAACTCTATTTCGTTTCATACTTGTTGAATAACTTCCCAGAGATGGTCTAAGCTATTAAAATGCACTTTCTGGATATCTCTATCTCGTCCCATAAATATTCTATAGAGTTGCAGTCAAACTTTGGGACAGTCAAGTCAAATATTTTAGCATTCTCTGTTTTTCTTGAATTGCAATGTAACTCATGCAATATAGGATCGATGTTTAGAATTCTTTGGCCTGCTAGATGCAATGTACTAAAGAATTGTATGATATTGTTTCTGATCAATCTCTCCTTTTATTTTTCACAATATTCCCAACATAATTTCCAGAAAACCGCTCCCAAACCATAAAAGACCTCCCGCCAAAGCAGAACACATTGGTAGGGGAAAACCTCCCGTTTACATTGGCGGAAATATATTTCCTGATATCAATGATATTGGATTCATCGGCAAAGAGCAATGAACATTTTCAAATCTGAAAGTCTTCTTTTTACTTTGTAACATCTTTTTCTTGTTCATTTCTAATACTTTTGTATATATTTGTGATGCATTTTTAAATCTATTTCTTTTACTAATAATTCTAATGAATTTGTTATCAATTTTAAATATATTTGCGAGGCTATCCTGGTTAAGGACCTTGGCTGTTATCAGTATTGGTATTCCACTCCCCAAGAGTGACATTCTTTTGCAATTTGACGAATTGACCAATATTTTCTTTCTTTGGAACCATAGCGTTCATATTCATCGTTTAAAGTATCACCAACAAACTGAACTGCATGTAGCGGTTTATCTGAAATTAGATATCGGACCTTATGTTTCATATTGGTACAGCTAAGTTGCATAGGCTGGTTGGTAGCCAAAGAAACATAGTTTTAGGTTTCTGTAGTTTACATATCTCTAAAGCAAAATCGTTTTTTTTTATAAAAAAGTATAAAATGATATTTTAAAACAATATACCATTTAGTAATTATACATAATCAGCTGCATAATGAATATACATTTATTTAAATACCAATTTCATATAAATAAGCCGATGTATTGAAATTAATGAACAAACGTGTATAAATTTAAATTATTTAAAACAAGTATCCCATATGGAGCAGCAAACATAACTTAACTGTTACAGTTTTTAAAGAAAATTTGACATCTCTACAGGACAACCATATAAACATTTTATGCTTATTAATAACTGAGATTCTGCTATGAAAACTAGTTCAACACTACGCACTGTTCTTATTACATTCGTTTAAAGATGACGAAAGAAACTACTAACTTTCAATTCAGTGTAATTTTAAACGTATTTAAGCTAATTCTTAATATTTCAGAAAGTTAACATTATAACAATGACTAAGAAAGCTCATTTTCTTTCCTAATTTTTAAAACAGAATGTAAACATTTGTTTTAGACATGCTGACGATATATGAAGCTTGTTTTATTTAATGATTACAGCTTACAAAAACAATAGGTCATGCATCAAATGCTTTTTGCATCCAATTAAATGCACAATGTTTTAAAAATTACAAAAGCGAAGAAAGCAGGCGTATTAAAACTGAAATAAAACTTCGAGACACTTGTACCGATAATGTTTACTAATTAAATTATTCGAAATAGGTTCCACTTAATCCAAGGTCTTGCCGTGTAAACATTTAGTTACAGGCCGCTCCGCAACTGCAAAGGAAATCCAGAGGAACGGATGTGTTGGATCAATTGAATTGACTGTAACAGCGGAAGGTGCGGGGGACCGTGAAATGTGGAACAGGCGACCACCACCAAATGGGGATGACAGTCTTCTCTTTTGGTTTCCGACAATACTGCTCGTGCAAAGTTAATTATCAACAGCATGGACTGAAAACACTCTAAACGGAAAAGTCGAACAAAGAAGCAAAAGTAAATCGGAACGATGTTAACAAGAGAATCTAAAATCACGATCGAAAAGAATAGATCATGCAGACTTCCATTTAAAGGTTATATTGTAACTATTAGTACCTACATTAAATCAATATAAGTCTTTAACTTTAAGTGCATAGGACCACGAATGGGAGGAAATGCCACACAGTCTTTGTATGGAAACTACAAACGTATTTAATGATCGATATTTATAGTATTTCAAGGTGTTGACTGTCTATAACGTGTCGCCTAAAGTATTTATTAGTTTATTCCAAAATTCCATCCTAAAACGTATAATTATCGAATGATTATACAGGTAATAGGCAAACATCTTTAAAAAAAGAAATTTTAGCCACCCAGTTATATGTGGAAGTTTTCTCAATGTATAACTGTAAACAGCGACGTAACAAACCTCATTTTTAAATATTTTGATTATATCTTAGTCTATTAGCAATCATAAAGTAGGGGTTGCGTACCTTGTAAATAATAAAAAAACGAAGGGCTCCAGTAACTTTAGCTGTAGCTGAGGAAGCTTGTTAAACACTTTTGGATCAATCATTTACATACACTAAACGCTACAAAGCTTACGATTGAAAATCATTATGAATAATTTGGACACGCTACAGTGACACCAAAGTTAATGCAGAACAAGCGATGCTGAGGTGTTCGAGGAGGAATATTAGGGGTCTTCAAAGGTCCGGTTCTTCTAGGAAGTAGTTGATTTGCGCTACTTCCAAACTTTTAATCCGTTAATTTCCTAAAACTATTCCTTGATGCATTTTTATGCCTGATGTTTGTATTTAATTATTATCCATAAAGAAGTTCATTTGCAGCCTCGATGCAAAGCAATGTCGGTGTAAGTGTGTGGAGTACTCTGATCGGAAGCGATAGGAGCAGTCTCTTGCCTATGAATCATGTGTATGCTCCACCTGAAACGTCACCGGTAGTCCCGTGCATTTGCCTCTAGTTTTATACGATTGATTGTTGCTGTTAATGGAAAAACCTTAATTTACATTTACATTAAACAGTTATTTTCACAGGAAACAACATTATAGTGAGGTTATTTGACTTATGGGTTGACAAAGCGTGATGTGTACTCAAAGAACACAATCAACAAGGCTGTAACGCTTGTGCAGGTAGCAGCTTGAAGTTAGTTTGAGGGAGGCTTTGTCAGCGAATGCTTTTGCGTGTAGCTCGGTACTTTTGCTATATGTGCATTGTGTGTTAATTGTTTTTCGTTAGTTATGCTACTACATGTCTTGAAGAACGTTATTTTATACTATGTATATAAGAATTCTCGCAGAGAAACGTTGAGGCGATTCGCAAGAAAATATCCTGCCACTTGCGATCCAGATGGATTTATTTATTTATGGGCGTTCTTTAACATCCCAGGTAATCAGCGTGATCCAGACGGAGGAATTGTTCGCCAGTCTCTTAAAAGTTATTGTTCTTAACGATGAAAAGTTAGAGCAACTACAGAATGTTCTATGTAGATGTCAGCAATGTAATGCCAATGAGAGCATCATTTTCCATATCTCTTATATCACAGGTTTATGCTTATTAATTTCATTAGTTTTAAATACAAATCATTTTATGCTTTCCCATAAATATTAAAAGAAAAATACCAACGCGAGCCGACTCCGGCTCCCTTTTTTCGGGTTGCAGCGGCTGCAGTTCCCCAGTAAGCAGCTGATCTCAGGAGGCCCTAACTCAAATAACCTCACTGTACTTTTGAAACAATGATTTCATGCAAACACTCTCCGGAAGCCTTTCGTTTGTAGTAAACTGTTAGTAAATTTTCATATATATGAAATGCTGAAAGGCTTTTTTCTTCTTTGTGTTAATTAAAAATCTGGGTAGGTATTAATTTCAGTCAAAGTGTGATTTCAAAACTTAGGAAATAACAACGATTTCTGCTCTCATTCTGCGAGTTCCAAACTTTAATCTAACGGTCATTTACAAATTTACTACCTCGAAAACCAAGAGGATATGGCTTTTTGTTTAAATAATCGTGTTTCTACAATATGTTTTATTAAATTGTGTCTCTCTGTTTTGTCTCTCTGTCTCTGCTACTCAGTATGAATGTTAGTTCTGGTTACTAATATTCTAGAAGTTTATAACCTATATTCAACAGCAGCAATAGTAGAGTTGTGCACCCCGGGTTTATGTTTCCGTTTTTTGGGCGATTAATGAAGAACTCTTTTGGTCATTCCCACAACAGAAAAAAGAATAATTAAATTTAAGTTCTATTTTACAGAAAATAGAGAAAATTATCCAACATGTACAATATTCATAATAATGGTAATAAATAAATAAATAAAATAAACTGAGCTAAGAGTAGACAATTTAATCTTATAATATATGGACAATGATTTAGATGAACAGTGTCATAATCGCAGCAATCTTTATTGTATAGTCAATAGAAGTCATTTCTTCAAGGATTTTTTTTTTGATAGCTTAAAAGTACAACTAAATAGTATCACAGACATTTGTATTTCATCAAAACTACTTATGAAAAAGTTTGGGGTATTTACCTTAATCATAATCATAATCCTGATTAAAACCTTGACTAAGCTTTTAGTTTTACTTTCCCTTAACCTCTCCCAAAATCGCAATTTAACTTCAAAATAATGGATTAAAAACCGCATCTTTATGATAGCAGGAAAATACCGGTTACCTCGCAGCAATTAGCAGATCATTGAACTCTGAGAGGACGGAATAAATCACTTTACTCGCTTATTTCATTCCAAAACCGGATCTCTCAGCATTCTTTCATAGCAGCTTGGGAAAGTACAAGTTTAAATTATTCGCTAGCCACTGCTATCTACATGCTTTATTTTCAGCTCTATTATGCTGTAATTCCTTGGTATTCCCTAGATAAGAGATCTATGAGATGTTCATTTCATAAGCAAATGCTATCTAAAGAGGGTATTCCACGTAGTAAAAAACAAACAAACAAAAAACATTTGGCCTGGAATATTTGCAAATGCTGGCCTTCCTTTAACCTAAAGTAACGAAAACGAGATAGAAATTAAATATACAATGGTAGAATGTTGGCCGGAATGAGAAATATTAGGGCAGAATCGGCATACAATCAATAAAATATAGAAAAAACATTTTTATGAATATTTCTTCAATCGAATCAAATGCACACACGCTCAAAAAATTCAAAGAATTAAACTCTCAAGTTATCGGTAAAGCCATGCTTCTAATTCATAATCCATTAAAGGTCTAAGTTGGGCATTGTCGCATGATTGTAAAAAATGAGATGGCGTTCCATCCTGTACAAATCGCAAATGATTTCTTATATCTACAGCCTCAACAGATCGGTATACGAATAACTTATGCATCACTTTTAGTGTACTGAATCAATAAGAAAAGGAGGCAATGAGCCGAAACGAAAGACAGCCTATCACGCAAGAAAGATCATAGCTTATAACTGGACCATGTTTACTAAACTCTAGTCTCAATAAAGAATGGATATATATAGTTCTCCCATCAGTGGATATATGTGTGCGTGTGTTCATGAAAATTTGTTGGTAGTTTTGACTAACCCTACGTACTGTGAAAATATATGAGCCCCCCCCCCCCTCCGTCTTTGCCATTCCACGTCACTGGAAAACGAGGTCTTAAATTTAAACCTGAAATGTTTAAATCTCCCCAAACAATTATTTTCCTAATTTATCATTTCATCTCGTGTATCATCCATATCCGCAGTAGTAAAAAAAGGTCGCTAATAGTGTTCTAAAGGAAAACATTTTTATTTACACTTTCTGTATACAGATCTGCCACAAAATGCACACACTTCTCAGAAAGGAAGTCCAAATATGGAGTGGGAGGCTACATAAATATGAGCCTTCCAAAATGAACCAGTGAGTAAAAATAGGACGCTATAAATTATTTTCTACTCTTTAATATGTTGTACACAGTTTCAACACCTTATATTGCAATTAAAGTATTTATTACTTTGAATCAAGCGAGTAATTGCGTAATTCTCACAAAAACTCTCAACACTTTTATTATTCTTTTATAAAGATAAGTTTTCTTATGAAAATTTTCCCAAATTGTTAATCGGTCCCAAATCTGAACTTTCTCCTGCATTTTATAGAGAGAGATGCAGTCAGCATGGTTCTTCAATGTTTTAACCGATTGAGACGGTATGTTTTTAATTAACTAGAAAACAAACTTACCTAAATATGACAACAGGTATAGAACACATGGATTGATGTTACTTACCTGCAACAAAGATAAAAAAACATAATTAAAAATACAAAAATTAACTCTTAAATTATTGATAATATAATTAGCTTATTATGGTGTTAAATATCGGAGAAACTATTAGATCATTAGTATCCAAGCTAAAACAGCAAAACTTCTTATATAAGTTGTAGGTGTTTTTTATGTTTTAAACAGAACTTAAAATGTTATCAGTTAACAGACCTGTCAATCACTTATCTTTTCAAATTAATGAAAACTTGAGTTTTTTAGCAGCACTGGACATCTATGCAGATAATATAAAAAATAGTCTTTTCTGCTTTGTAAAGTATACATTTATCACAGCTTTCATAGAGTTTAAATATGTTTAAAGGTAGTAAAAATGACTTTACTAAAAGAATCCATTATTTAGTTACTGTAATTATGATTAAATGCGTTATCCATTTTCCCAGAAATATTAAACATAAGCTATTACAAAAGTAATATCAAGGAAAGTAAAAATGAAGACAATTCTACTATTAACCATAAAGCATGGATGTGGTTTTTCTGTTACAGAAACGAGGACATGAAGCCTTAGTGACAGCTTGGAATAAAATAAATTTTAACACCGGAAAAAGGGGAAAAATTTAAACAATGCGTTTATTATAATAACTTGCTTCTAAAAATCAATTTATATAAATCAAACAATTTAATTTTTGTTTTTAAATTTCAATACGTACACTGCAACTATTATTGTACGATTAAAAAATTATATATATATATATATATATATATATATATATATTGAGTACAGCACTTTAAATGACATGTATACAGTGTGTCCATTAAGTTCCGATATTGCTTATAATGGTATCGGAATTTTATGAACATACTACATTACGTTAAGCATAGTACACTATAATGAAAACAAGACAGATAAAGTATTATGTGCCTATATTTAAAACTCCAATAAACTAATCTATTGATTCCTTCCATTATATATGTCCTGCAGTTATTGGCCTAACAAATTCCCTCACTGCAATATTTTCTTGTGCATTTTAAAAACACTGATCTATCACATCTGCAAACTTGTAATATGTTTTCTTTTTACCTGTTAGAAGTAACGGGTTGTGCATTTCTCCCTCCTATCTTCTCTGTTAGGGGTATATTCCAAGTGCATATTGAGGATTCTAGAGATAGCCCTGCTTATTCTCTTGTAATTTGCTCACAAGTGTCGTCAGAGGGTATAATAGCTCTAGGCCTAATATATTTTAATGGTTTAGCCTGCTGATTTGCTATTGAAACATAATTGGCGACGCTACAATGGGTATGCGGACACACATGTTGCTACAAACAAATGTGAACTCTAGCATAAATATATATATATATATATTGTTAACTGTATATATGTATATACAGGAGGTCCCAGAATCCATTTTTTTTCAAGTTATATCCTCATGTATTTTCATGCATGCATGACATGTTGGTAGCAACTAGTAGGGGTTTTAGGAACGGACAGAATTACAGACGTTATGTGAATAAGTTTCTTTCCCCTCTCTCTGTAATGTTTTCTTTGTCTAATAAGCTACACAACTAATATTCAGTTCAGGCACAATTATTAATACATGCTCATTTTCTCCTCTACTTGTGCAACTATACTAAATATTTCTTTTAGTCATTACCTGCTGAATTTACCGCCAGTTCATATGGGTAAAGTATTTGTGCAATGAGAGTCAGTGAAACAAAGAGAACCATTTTCAAAGACTGATATGTACACAGGTTCTTAGTAGTTCGGTTGTTAGATCAGCCACTGTTTTGCCCAGCCCTTATAGCGTGAGTGCGGTGCCTTTCTGGGATCAAAGATGGAGTGATAATATGCCAAGGGGAAATGGTGTAAATAAAGAAACCCAGAAATTTAGAAGATATATACATAATATTGCTTTAAAAAAAACGGTTTTACACTCCATGGTTAAGGGTTGAAACCAGGAAAATGATACAACCAATTGAAATAGAAAATTATATTTAAATGATATGATAGAATCACTGAGAAATGATGCACAAACAGAAACCTCGATTAGACTTGAAAAAGAAAACAGAGTGATGTCTTTAATAAGAGGATGCGCAAGCCTTGAAAAATAAGAAATATTTTACATATAAGTAATAAGACATAATATTTGCAAGAATGTTTTCCATAAAATTAAGGGTAGTAATTTCATATGTATTAAATACACGAAATATTCAGAAATTACCAATTACTATTTGTTTCCCCATCATGTCCATGGAACACCTGTTTCTTGCCTCCTGCACTAACATCGCATTCTTTATTTTTGCAATGACGTATGCATGTGCTATCTGTAAACAGAATTTAAATGCTTCCTTTGAACTGAGCTCTATTGTTGACTGATACAAATGCCTTCCAGGTGTTAATACGCAAGTCACCAGAGGCAAATATTTCTGCCATAATAGCGCCCAGCTGTCAGCGCTGTCTCTAAACTGTTACCACAGCCGCTTTGTAGCCAAGAGAAACACGTTACAATACAGAATATCAATTTGCGCTGCCCTCATCTGTATCTGGTTGGGCTTTACACGTTTCTACTCTAAGCTACAATGACTAGTTATAATACGCGCTTTACTCTGTAAGGATAACGCCAGAGAGAATGATGTGAAGCTCAGAGATCGTATACTTAATTTTGTTTTCGCTCAATTTCCGCAACTTTCGGTGCTACCCTCACCTTGAACGTCTACACCTTCACAATTAAACAGGATCGATGGATATTTTCGGGGGTAAAATCCTAAGTATGGCTTCTTTCGAAAGGGAAGTAAAGCCGGGGTCCCGTGTCCTGCATTTACGGCACTAAAAAGAATCTCAAGCCTGAAGGAAGAGGCCTCTGAGCAAAATTTGTCGGCCGTTTTACTCCTGAATTGAATGGGACGCTGGCGACCTGAGATGTTAAAGAGCGTCCATAAATAAACCAAATCAATCAATTCACAATTAAAGGCTGAGCCATATATGAAAAAGAAAAACTTCATTCTGCCTTCTACGAGCACTATTAAGATGATTGGGAAGGTGAAGAAAATGCTTCCTTTCCCATATCATCATTTCATTTGATGGTTTAATCTGTGCAATTTTTTTTTTTGATTTGGTTTTTTTTAAGGATCCTCTTTAACATCTCAGGTCATCAGCGTTCCATTCAAACCAGGGGTGTGAAACGGCAGATAAATTTTGCTCAGAGGTCAATTTTTTCAGACTTGAAGTTCTTTATCGTGCCGTAAATGTACTAGTAAAGTACATTTACGGAAGGGAAGTAAAGCCATACTTAGGATCCCGGCCGGGATCGAACCCGCGATCATAATCAGTGTCTACCGCTTGTGCTGCTTCTGTTAAACATGGAAACAATTATCTTCCAGTAGTATACAGGAATCAGTTACAGACACAGCTGAAGTCTATTCGTTCTTACCGACGTTTTTCCAGATTTTTCTCAATTCTCAACCCTAAACTTATATCTGGGATGCTTTCTTCCCACAAACTCCTTACAAATTTATAATTTCATCTAAGTATCATTGCTGTGCATTCCATGTGACCCTTTAACAGTTCAAATGGGTGATCAAAATTCTTATCTACCTTCCCATTCATTTCCATAAACTTTTTTCTTTACTCTATATATGAAGACTTTGCACAAATTTGGTGACGTAACACTTGCTGAGTTGATTTTGGAAAGTATAAATCCTCTGCAGTTTTAAGCCCAGGGCCTTAAAAATGAGCAAAACGCTTCCACCTTTATTCCAGAACTATCAACTAATATGTTCAATAATTGAACAGATGAGTGGAAAAAAAAAAGAACATTCTAAAATTTTGAGAAACTAATACAGCCATTTTGCATATTTTTATTGTCTTCTTCATGACTATAGAAAGGAAAATATTATAATCAACACTGAAGTTATTGCTGAGCGGAAGAAGGACAATGCTTCCTGAATATTTTGTATTCATAATTGCACTGACAATGTTGGTGCACTTATCAGTCAACAGTTAATCATGTGGGGAAACTTGCAGTCAACATACAGAAGCTAGAAGACTTCTTAAAAGTCACCCATTACGTATCTGAAGAATACAAGTTATTATATGACGACATCCTTAAGTATCCTGACCGGACAGTGAGATGGATGAATAAAATTCTCATAATTGTCATTGTATACAGTAAAATACTTATTTTTAATGTTTTTATACTTAATTATTTCTTGTTATAAAACTATCATAATTAATTTTATCTGCTGTCAAAGCATTGAGTGGAAAATGTATAACAAACATCCTATCATGTTTAGATTATTATCAATAAATAAAAAAAAGCAAATAAATATTTTGTGAATGAACGCGTATTAACTAGATTTACGATTGCTCAATAGTAACTTTTTCGATAAAGCCTATAGTTTTGTCTGTAGGTTGGAAAAACTGGAATGTTATCCTTTTTCCACTCACCCTTCAATTTCTCTAATTTATGTTCGTAAATGTAGCACCATTAACCAACCTCTTTAAGTGAATACCCTCCTGTCATATCCATAACGGGCAAAAAGGTGCTTTCTTATTCGGACGTTGAAATCACCTATTGTACGGAAGCATCTTACTGCAGGGAAAATATTTACTGCTATTTTTAATGTTATTCTGATTTCTCTGAAAGGCCCATAACTTTGATTCGGATAGTTTAGCTAAGCCATAAAGGAGACAGAGGGAGAGAGGTAGAGAAAGAAGGGCGGAGATGGAATATGATGTCAGCTTTCTCTTTCCATCTCATCTTAACTTTTCGTTTTTCCCTTTCGTTCGGAGAAGAAAACAATCCCCTAGATTAACATTCTTTAGAACGATTATCATACATTCAGTATTTTATTTCTCTTTTTAAACTATGATTAAGAGAGTGACTGTTTAGTTCTGTCAGCTATTTTTGCTCCTCCTGCTTCCTCTTCTTGGAAAAATGTCGCTAATTGTCTTCGGGCATATCTATAGGTGGTTATCAGGGTCCAAGGCTTTATCACTTACTAAAGCCATATGATTTATTGCTGAAGATGCTAGGAGATATTTTTTAATTTTTAGATTCTTATATTTCACTCTGAAGAACATGTAGATTTTAAGCCTGGTGCCCATGCCTTATTTTAAGGCACCGAATTGCACATTTTCCATAGAGTTACATATATGTTGCATTCCAGTGCTGAAGGAACGCATGAACATTCCGGCGAGCTGACAACGCTGCCTGGGCCCCGTAAAGTTCCGCTCCAGAGCCGGCGACCACTTCGGGTCGTTGATCGAGCAATCGATTTCTCTCGCTGCGAAATTATCACTTCCTAGTTTGTGGACTCGGGTGAAGCGCCCTATTCATACCGGAAGTCCAAAAGTTCCTTACGAGGGCCTTTGAAATTTAGATTAAAGAAAGGCAATCGTTTCGAAACTGGTAGCACAGGTCTTTCCTTCCTTCTGCTGGAGCTGCAGAACCTTTCACTACTAGCATAAAACGATTTTTGTCATGGTAGCCGTAAATAATAACTGCTTTATTTTTGCTACAGGCAAACCTCTAAACTCTTATCAACAAGACTTACAGTCAAACACAAGACATAATTTTATTCTGTTCAGTGTTTAGATTTAAAGATTTGAATGCGAACAATAATTACAGAAGCACATATTTTCTGCTAAATGTTAAAAAGAAAGTAGGTTTCCGAGATATACATATATAAATTTCGTGCATGGGAAGCTAATAACTCAAACTAAAAGAACAAAAACCATCACAATGCAGTTTATTTTATGTAACAGCATGCCCTTCCTCTATGAATTAGTCCAGGCATTCTTCAACTTTAACGAAAACAGAATATACAATATTGAAATATACGAGGATTGCACTGAACATTTCTGCATAATGTTTAATTATAAGCAGCTAAAATAATATGAACCAGAGCAGCAGAAATAAAAAAACGGCTTGTGTTCTTCACATACAGTGGATGGGTGCTAGTGCTAAAAGTTTAAAAACTAAACATTCAGTCTGGAAGGAAACGTAAATGCGTATAAAAGTCCTAACAAGTCATTAGGGGGAAAAGAATGGGGGAGAAAAATACGTAAGAATACCAAATTATTACCAGATTACCAAGCAGGATGGCTTAGGTGGTAAACGCTTGGGTCTCGCATTCGGAAGATCTCAGGTTCATATCTCCTGAGGTTGGTCATCCTGACCTTGAGTTCTTTTACGGCTTCTTCTGATCGCTTAGGTGGATATTGGGATTTCCAGGAATTTTCCGCTTCCCCATTTCATCTGTTACAAGGTCGAACTGCCAGGTTGGTGGACTGGTGCTTTGTGCGCTTTGGAAGGGTTTCTGTCAAAGAGTCAGTGTGGAAATAGTTCCACCGAGGGGACCGAACTCCATGGAAAGGAGGCTCAATGGGCATCTGGGTGATTTACCTGAAAAAAATGTTAGGGACCTCTTCTACTTAGGTGTCTCACCGCCCCGTAGATCCTGACCGCCTGATGTCTCCCTTGAATTAGGCTGATATACCGAAATGTCCTTTTCTATTCCTACTATTTCAATACTTAATATTTAAATCCAATCCGGTGATGTGCGCGCTTTACAAAAAAAAATTATTTTGTTTCTCCATTTTAACGACAACTTTCAGAGTAATGAGTTGGTATCGCAAAAATAAATACTAAATTATAGTATTCTTTCTTACTTCGCTTCTCCACCCTTTTACCCTAGTGGCTTCTTTCGACTATTACCACCTATTACACTGCCATCGTGATTATTTTTACTATTTGTCTATTGTCTTTGAAGAATAACTGTTCCAAATCTTCTGCTATTTGGTATCAATGTTTTATTTGTGGTTCTATAGTCATTGTTTTTAGGTAAATTGTTTTTTACAAGATACCTATTCATGTTTACTATACCTGTTATACCCTAGCTCTCATTCCGCTACGCATTCGAGGTATGTATATGTCGGTGGAAATATGTTGACCTTAAGGGGGAACGCGATTCCCGGTTAAACTGGAGTTAAAAGTTCCGCAGAGTACGCATTGAGTTTGTTAAGTTTCGCGCCAACTGTTTGTTGCATTTCTATGGATGTATGTTTTAAAATTTGTACTATGTATTTGTGTATGGTGGAGTATGCCAAGAGTGTATATGGATAGAATAAAGAACATTTATTTATGATTTGTGAATGGGAAAAGAAGAAGAAAAAATCACACACGCCCACACACTTACTGTAGGAGAGAATTTGGTGCTAAATTTCCAGAGTAAATTGGCAAATACAACTTTCAGATTTTTTATTAAAGTTTGAAACCAAACACTTTTCATTGACAAGAAGACGAGACCAAAAAACTGCATTTTAACAGATGAAAAGTTTGATGAAATAAGCTATCGATTAGAAACTTCTGCTTGAAAATCTAACACGATTAGCCCCGTATGTTGGTGTATTTGTTGGCAGTGCGTATAAATCCACTCGGCCGTTATACCTGAAATAAAACCCTGGAATCGCTGAAACAAAATATCCGGGAGGTAGTTTACTATATTTGGAAGTACGAATTGCTGCATCTCAAAATCATTCAGGCACGGTAAAATTATTTTCCAATTGCATAACGGAATAAAATTAATTATTCCTGCTTTCAGCTTTATTGCTTCCTAAAACATCCCCCGTTAACCTTGTACTTGTGCATTCAATGAAAACAGTCATCAAAACATTGCACCACTTTTCTAGAGGTACACTAACAGGTTTAAGGACAATAGCGCATTTTCTTCTTGATGAGAATAGGTCCCGTTGTGCCAGATCAGGACCATAAGGTGGATGAAGCACTAAACTTAACACCTGAAGTGATCTAAATGTACTACCTGTTCCGCAATGTGAGACGAAGCGTTGTGATGGGGGAGGATGATCCATTCTGCCGAACTTTTTCCAAGGCTCGTTAAAAAAAATATACTGACATTAACCCGTGGAAAAGAGAAGACAGAAGCAGAGTGATGAAAGAATGTGGCAACCATTTCTGCATCTTTAGACTATTGTTGACTAGTCTGGGAAGATCCTTTATGATGATTGTCAAACTTAAACCAAGTTTCGTCACTTATTACAGAGGTACACCAGCCTCCATGGAACCGCCACGGGTGGCCGAGGTCGTTAAGGCACGGACTCGTGAGCGGGAGGTCTGCGGTTCGAATCCCGCCAGGACCGTCCTCCCTGACTGGGGTTTTTTCCAGGTTTTCCTCAGTCTTCATAACTGGCAAATGCCGGGGAGGTACCTAAACTTAGGCCTGGAACGCTTCCTTCCTTAAAAAAAAAAAAAAAAAAAAAAATATCCTTTCCCAATTTATCATTTCATCTCATGTATCATCAGTGTCCACCGCCTGTGGTGCCTCAGTAGTAAAAACGGGCGTTAAACACTACTCAAAAAAAAAAAAAAAAAAGCCTCCATGGAACATTTAAGCATTTTTTTGCACTTACTAACATTTGCCTGCTTCTCAGCTTATGTCAAGTAAGAGGATTGTAGGATATTATATATTGCACTCATAGCTATTCGATGGTCCTGGTGGTATAGTGGTAATTATATTTGTCACCTAAACCCAAGATCGCGGGTTCAATCCCGGTCAGCATCGATGGATATTTTCGGGTGTAAAAATCCTAAGTATGGCTTCCTTTGGAAGGGAAGTAAAGCCGTGGGTTCCGTGTCATACATTTACGGCACGATAAAGAACCTCAAGCCTGAAAGAAGAGGCATCTGAACAAAATTTGTCGGCCGTTTCACGACATGAACTGAATGGGATGCTGATTACCTCAGATGTTAAATAGCGTCCGAAAATAAACCAAATCAACAACAAATCGTACCTATTCCCAAAGATGACTAGGTATTGGTGTAATTCAGTTCGTCTATAAAAATCATTTGATGCACTACATGATATTTGCCCTTATGGTAGGACATGTCCTATGAAAGCTGTTGCTATTAATAGAAATACAACAACTGTTCCGATTATTCAAGTGAAATACAATTTATATGTTCCATAATATAAAACTCGTCCAATGTGTAGATAAATGCAAATGAAGAATGTGGATGCCCCATTTGAGTGAAGTGTTCGAAGAAATCATCCATAATTTACGTCTCGGCAAATGTGAGCAATTCTGTATAATGCTACTTAGCGAAATGCTAATAGGGGCCACAATTCTAATTGTCACAATTATTTCTGGTTTCTGTAGCAGGTTTATGCTTGTGAAAAATTCTTGCTGTTAAGTGAACCCACGTTTGAATCCTGCAAACCAATCATTTACAGTCCTTACCGATGGTACTTAATCTCCAAAAGTTTAAAGTTATAAAAATACCATAGCCCAAATCACTTATCAAATTAATAACATCAATTTGATAGCAGATCGCTTGTTAACTTTAAAAATGTATAGCAGTTTAACTAGGAAATATTTTTTCCATTTTCAAATAGCAGCTTTCTTGGAAACTGAATTTTATTTGTTACAGAACGAAAGATAATGTTGTTTATTGTTACGCACATCAGCTTACAGAAACTTTCAGTATGATCTATGTATATTAACTGTTTTATCTGTAAACATTTAAAAACTGGGTACAGTCCCTAGTTGAGTCTGCTTGGACCCAGTAGTTCTCGTGATATTTACCATGCAATTTTGAAGCATGTGAATTCTTGGATGTTTTAACCTTCTAAAATGCAGCATTTCAAAGCAACTTCTAATGTAATGCCGATCGTTTACCTTTAAGTAACTACATCTGATCTTTGTATTTAAGGAGCCTTTCACGGTCAAGTTACCCGTTTCACCGGCAGCCACAGCGGTAACACATGCTTTGGCGTACGTTGCAACCTTCGAATCACTCCAGTCTCACTGCATCAATAGTGAACAACTGTGATCCTGCTTAAACTGTAGATTGCTACAGCTGTTGATTATGCTTAGCTATAGCATTTATGTCATTACAACAAAGAATGTGAAAACAAATTCCTGCAGGGAAGTTAGAAGACACAATATCCAAGTGATAAAAGATACCGTGCGAAAACTTGTAAACAAATTTAGAGAACCTGGATGTATTCTCGATAAGAAGCGAAGGGTACAAAGGCGTATGCCTGCTGAACAGAAACTAGATGAAATTTGGGGAGGATAAGAATATTTCCCTCAAAAATCTCTGCGACGGCTTGCATAGGAAACGTTGTCCTGGTGGTGTAGTGGTAATCATACTTGCCTTCTAAACCCAAGGTCGCGGGTTCGAACCCGGCTAGGATCGATGGATTTTCTCGGGCGTAAAAATCGTAAGTATGGCTTCCTTCGGAAGGGAAGTAAAGTCGTGTGTCCTATGTCGTACATTTACGGCACGAGAAAGAACCTCAAGCCTGAAAGAAGAGGCCTCTGAGCAAAAATTGTCGGCCGTTTCACGCCCTAAATAGAATGGGATGCTGATGACCTGAAATGTTAAAGAGCGTCCTTGAATAAACAAATCAATCATGCATATGAAACAGAAATTTCAATGAGCTCAGCTTGGAGGACCACTAAACTCTTAAAATTGAAAACATGTAAGATCTGTGTTGTTCACGAATTGCTACAACGTGATTGAGACGGGTAAATTTCTGTAATGGAATTTTGCAAAACGTTAATGATGAAATAACTGATCGATGCATAAATTTCTTCCCTGACTGAGCGTGGTTTCATTTACATCGTATTTTTTGACGCAGTAACCTAGATAAACCCGACATGTATACAAAACATACACTCCTAACATTTGCTATCATTAGATATGCACTTATTTTCATTGTGATTGTACTATAATCCCGAGAGCTTAAATCAGTATTCCTATCTATATCAGATTCGCCGAGAGTAACCGCTCAGCCAGCAGCCGTGAAGTGGACGACTTGGCCATGAAATAACCTGTACTATCTGAGAATTGTAATTTTTTTTTGATATTTTTATAATGAAGTTGTGATAAATTTAAATTATTCTATACTGTGTAAACTAAATTAAACTAATCTACAATAAAATTATAATAAAGCAGTTTATACCATTTACTGAGTGAGACGAATGCCTGTGATTTTGAAACTGAAAAAATTAGTAGAGTAGAAGAATAAATAATTGCAAGTTTATATGCACAGGTGTGTTCCTAAACAGGTACACAGCAAATACAAACTGTGAATAAATTAATGGTTATAAATGCCCCATTTACATTTTACTGCACAACACTAAAGAATTTCGTAACACTGCTTTATTTGTATTAACAGAAACAATTACTTTTCCGTAAACAAAGTCAATTGTTTATCACAAACGGATATCCGGAATTAGTTAAATAAAGAACACAGCCATTATATCCTTACATAGATTGTCTTGCATTTGCTAAACAGATTTACTTACATAAGCAGACAGAGTTACACAATGCTAGTTCTAATGAGCAGTGTCTGAAGCTTTAATTTCTAGTTGCAGAACCAGGAAATGACTGTATCATTATTTCAATAGTACTATACTTTGTCACATGCATTCGCCTAGAAGTTACGTAAGCATGTAGCAAGGGAAGGTCGGGTTAACATACTGCCTCAAAGCTGTGTATCGACTAGATCCTGCTTGATAACTATCTCGGTTAACTCCAACTTGGAATCCCAGCCCTCAAATGCAGTGCCATGCATATGTTTGTTGTAAGAAATCCTGTACACGGCCTTAGGGAAAGCAAGAATGTAACATCTAAACATTCACAGTAAACCTTAAACTAGTCTATTTGCATTTGAACGACTATCGATAAAAAGTGCTATCGACTGAGGTCTTAGCACTCGAAGAGGAAAGACAGGTTAGGATGTAAAAGAGCAAGAAAAATGGAAAATAATGTATGGCAATAGCGCGATCAGATACAAACAAATGACTACATTCTTTAAATAAAAATAAATAGAAAGAGAATCTCATATTCTACTATCATCTACGGAAGCAACTACAGTGAGCGGATTAGGAAACCATAAAACCGCAAGTTGCAGGGCCCCGCTTCATGGATAGCAAAGTAAACTCCACATTGCAACAAAGAAATGACACGAAAACGTTCCAAAAATGAATGACACATAGGCGATTCCATAAGAAATGGAACAGCAAGAACCTTACAAATTAGTGTTACTTTAAAAAAAACTATATTATATACGATATCTATATTAACCTTCGGATAAAGAAAGTTCATTCGCTTTTCACTGTTTCGAAAGATATAAACCCGAAAAAATTAATACTAAATATTTAAAAAGACCGCCTCCTTAGTCTAGTGGTTAACGTTGCTGCCTGCTGGCCAGGAGGCCTGGTTTCGATTCCCGGTACCTGCTTAGGAATTTTTCTAAGATAGGAAGGTCTGAAACGGGGTGCATCCAGCCTCGTGAGGACAATTGGGAAGCTGCCTGATGGAGAGGCGGCGATCTTCGATCTAGTAAGTCGCGATATAGCGACCGGCGGGATGCTGTGTGCTGATCACATACCCCCCTGCAATACTGCACTCTACCAATGATATCATGTGATGGAGGTAGAGGATGCAGCGATCGTCGTAGTTAGCCAAGGCCCGTGGGGCTGTTACGCAGGCTAGAGCATTAAATTAAATATTTAAAAAAGAGTTGATGTTATAGATAATAACATACTCTCTCTCTCTAAATATATATAAATATATATACATAATAACATACACTATATATATGTGTGTGTGTGTGTACGCGCTATATTTAAAATTCAATTTTAACAAGAGCATAGATCAATTAGTTATATTTTATAAACTCTTTCCCAGACAAAAATATGTTACTGTTTATTATTTTGATGTTCCACCAAGAGGAACTGTATAAAATAACAATGTCGTAGAGTAATATTTGGGATATGTAAGTCTTGTTAGTGGCATCAAGCGAGAAATCTCCGTGGTATCCTTGCTAACCATTGGCAGATCAAAGACCCAACAATTATAGTCTCCCTCAGCTGTAGGTAAGCTGCCAATTAACTGCACTCCACATGGAGTTTACCTACTGATAAAATCTACACTGGTATTGGAAGAAGCTTAAGTACGAGGACTGTTCAATAAAGAATTATCATACTTATTTTTTTGACGTCTTGATTTTTATGATCTCCCCGTTGGATGATGTCACCTGTTCCAATAATTCTCTTAAGACTTGAAACTATTTATTGATTAATCCTTCAGAAAAGGAAAACGTCACACGACTGGACTGTAGGGAGGATGAGGGACACACTTCGCACTGAGCAACAATATTTGCGATGTGCGACCATGCTTTATTGTAGTGCAGCATCCGCTTGTTGCACGGAAATGTGGCCTATTGCGTGTGATATGCTCCTGCAGAATTTTCTGGGCACCTCTGTATAATTGCCAATTACAGTTGTGTATGCAGGTACAACATGCTGATAAACCATCCCTTGAATATGGAAAAATAATATGGCCATAACTTTCCCAGCAAAAACAACTACTTTTGCTTTGTGTGTGTGTGCATGTGTGTTTATGATTACGGATATTTTTACACAGACCTTTGCTATTTGTTCTCAGGATCGAAATGACGTAGTCAAGTTACCTTACTGTTTACCTTTGAAAGAAACTCCATATCTTCAAGGTCTTGGTGATCTAGTCGTAACCATATTCTCTCGTAGACCCAAGATCGAGGGTTCAATCCCGGCCAGGGTGTAAAATATCTAGTATGACTTCCTTTGGAAGGGAAATAAAGCTGTGGGTTATATGTCGTAGATTTACGGCACCTCAAGCCTGAAAGAAGAGGCCTCTGAGCTAAATTTATCGGCCTATTCACGCCCTAAACTGAATTGGACGCGGAAGCCCCGAGATGTTAACGAGCGTCCGTAAATAAAACAAATGAACAATCAATTGCACGCGACTGTTCTTTTGTTCAGGAATCAGCTGTCTTGGAATCCACCGTGAACAAAAACATTTTGTGTGTAACTTTAGGGAGGCACACAGTGAAATATTTAGATTTTCAGCGACGTTCTTTGAGCACAAACTGTAATACCGAGACAACCTTTCTTGAAATTGATTGCCTCCCCTATTTAAACATTTTAAACCATTTTCTAGGTGTACTGTAGGTAAGAATAAATTCTCCATAGACCTTCTGTAACATTGCATAAGTTTCAGCTGGAGATTTGTTGATATGAAAGCAGAATTTCAGTGCTACATATTGTTCGTCGTGTGTCTCGATTTGCACACATTAACCGAAAGTAACCACAATGACATTAATGTGTTATGTACATTACGCATTAAGCTAACAAAATATTGAAAAGCTAAATTTTTGATCGAAAAATTATGCATGTAAAAAAATTATTACTCTTTATTGAACAGCCCTCGCGTGCTTGGGTGGTCAGTGACTAGGCAAATAAGCACTTGATAATACTCAAAGCATTTGATAATACTCAACACGCCTTGAGTTGTTAACAAGGAAGACGTGGCCACTATTCTAACATTTGAAGCACAAATCAGAATATTATGTGTCTTAATTATCAATTTTACCCTATTTTTTGTTGCTTTGTAGAATTTTTTCAAATAAGCATAAAACATATTTTGTTTTAATCTTGTATATAAATGATTGTATTTTACAAAACTTTAAAATGATCTAGGAATCAGTTTCTATTTTAAAAGTTTCGAGAGTTGTGTGTCTATAAAAAAGAAAATTTCAACAAAATGTAACTATTAACAAAATTTTGCGTGAAAACTTTTACTTAAATTTCCTGAAAGTGCAGCAAAATGGAAAAAAAATGGAAACTGATGACAAAGGATGAACAGATAATTGAAAAAATAAGGAAGAAAGTAAATAAGAAGAGAAAAGTTTGTTTTGATATAAAGAGAGACAAAAATACTATGAGAAGGAAAAGAAAAAACAACTGATCAGAGAAAGAAGAAAAATAGGTAAAATTATGAACAGAGGCGGATAAATGATAGAAGGCCGACTGAAGAAAGCAGCAAAATTATTAAAAAAAAAAAAAAAGGGTCAAATTCTGGCGAGGGAACAATAATGAGAAAAATAGTTACAATTAGAGCAGAAAGAAAAATGAAAATCACTAGAGGAATTTGATAGTGAACGCGATCGTTAAAACGTTAATCGCAAAGTCTCTAAAATAAACTATGGCTAGAGACGGAAAGAAATGAACAAAGAGGAACATTAACAATGGCAGAAATCTCTAAGGCAAATATCGCAATCAACCTCCACTTATTTATGTTTACTTGTCCGCTAGCATAAGAACACGCCTTCAACATGTCTAACAGCCTTAAATTAGCTGACCAGCATCACACACGGCTGTAAATCACCGACATAATTTAGGCACGAAGCATACGAGCGTGATGTTGAACTGGATTCCCATATAAAATATCCCGCAGGCTGACCCTTCACAAAAACAGAGAAGTTTGCTGCCATCGACCTTGCGTGGCAGCTAGGACTATCTAACGGTATTTATGTCCCTTAACAGGCAAGGTGCTCATCGCTTCCGAACAGCACAAGAATGTTTTTAGAGTATTTATTTCCGCAATAGCTTGTAATAAACTTGTTTTGTTAGCCTTAAAACCCTCGAAAGTAGAGAAATGAGCACACATTTTCAGCACAAATGTTTCCAGTCTTCTCAGTTTGCGATACTGGAAAAGAAGATTCAAGCTGCCTTAGTCAGCAATGCTAACTAATTAAGTACATTACTGAGTTTTGTGCTTTCGTAATAGAAATACATTTGTGCGTTAATCTATTGTTTAAACCCTAAAGCATCTTTAGATTTGATGTTGAAGTAGGAAACAAATAAGCTTTGTGCTATTCTTCTGAAAATGCATCAATTGGAAAAAAAAAAAAAAAAAAAAAAAAAAAAAAAAAACATAAGAATTCTTAAGCATTTAACATAAAGTTATGTACAAAGTAAGAATAAAGTCTATAAATCATTAACCAGCAGGTAAACAGTACTGATGTATGACAGGCGTAAGGAGAGAGAGTGGTTTGAGACTTGTGGCCTTCCACCTGTTGTCTACAGTCCAGTACCAACATAACTTCATTCCATTCCATTCTGGTTTTAGTGCTTAGAAAGTCCGATGTCTAATAATAATCTAGACACAGCAATTTCGAAAAGCCAAAGCCTGCCGATCGGAATCTGCTACATGCAGTGATTATGTGGACAACATAATCTTAGCTTAGGCTTTCCACTCCGGATTTGCTACCTCTCGAATGAAATAGTGCCCAAGCTTTTTCACAAAGCTGAAAAAATTGCACTATAGACTACCCTATTGAAAAAATTCCGGAGATGTGTCAGGAATCGAACATAGGACCTTTGGAATGGCAAGAAGACATGTTGATCAACAGACCACGGAGGCGGTGGCCAAGGTTAATCAGTCAATCAAAATATGCTATTAGCCGAAGAGGACGATAATTCTAGCATCTTCTAAAAGATAACATTGTATATAAACACACGTTTTAGTCCAGTATTTTTTATTTATGCAGGTTTGGTTCGGGCAAATGCTTAGGACTGTCCAAACATTTTATGAGAATATTAAAAAACGGAAAGGACTGATATATTTGTATAATTATCGCTTCTTAATCCAGGGACGGGTGAATGTTTTGTGGAGAAATTTAGATGTCAAGCCTCAGGACCAACGATTAAAAGTATTTTGAATTTTTAAACACATCAAAGAATCGAGTGTTTTCTTATCCGATATTTGGTCTTATTTTCTTTACAGATTTCTGCAAATTCAAATACTAATTTTTACGCTTACCGCCTTCATATTTTTAGAGGTGCTGAAGGCAATGGAAAGCAACACATAAATGCGTAACAGGATCCCACCGACAAACTTAGAAGAAAGATTAGGTCATAGTTCAGGAACATGTTCGCTGACATGCCATTAAGAAACTTGCATCCTAAAAATATGAATCGGTAAAACGTTATGCAGAAATAAAAATCAAATATTCATGATAATTTTGTACAACCATTTGTTTTACCAAAATTGAAATTTTACAATTTAATTTTTATTCGGTCAATCAGCTCCTATCTGTTGTCAACTTTGGTGACGTATATGATACTCTTTAACATGCCCGAAAGGAAATCAAGGGGCTCCGATCATGCTGGCCACGCAATAGGTCCTGCTCTTCTTACCCAAAGTTCTCCGAATTCTGCAGTTAAATGTGGCGAAAACAATGTGTGAAACCACATATTCCTGCGCACAGCTACTGAGAATATGGATATTCGATAGGGAATGGATGAATTTCGGGTTCCCTTCTTAGCTAGTTCATCCACTGTCTCGTTCCTCGCGATACTACAATGAGAAGGGGTCCACAGTAGTATCACTGTTTGTAAGGTGATAAGCTGTTTAATTGCTTTCCTGCAGTTTGATATGTGTCGCGTGGTGATGGCGGATATTGCTGTCTGAGAATTCATAATCATAACCTCATAAACTTGCCACGAAAACAAGTTTTAAAGTTGTAAAAAATGCCACCTGGGACGTAAAAACTGTATTGTAATGAAACACAACTTTCTATATCTGGTTGAATTTGGGACACCTGCCTCCGAATATCTGGCTGTGCATCGAGAGGTGAAGTATGTTTTGTTGTAGTACCTGCATAAACAGAGAATCCTGATTCACATAAGAGGTTGCAAAGAGCAGAAGGATTATTTAAATTTATGTTTAAACTGACATTAAATTCAGTAATGGCTTCTTATTTAAAAATTATCTATCAGTCAATCTGATGTCAAATAAATAAAACATTCATGCTGCTAATGTCAGACAAGCCGGGCTGTTTGACACGGCAGAGGATGGAAAATAATTGTCGAAACTATGAAGCAAACTTAATAGGTAAACTTGAAACTCATTTAATATATCGCCAAATAAGTCAGAATCTATGCTCTAAATGCTATTAACAAGCTGATAAGACTGCAATTTTCCACTAATTCTGCCCAGAACCCTTGCAATCTTCACCGGAGCACCAGGAGATATTTTGCGGAGCACTGTTTTAATATTTCACAAAGTTTCGGTTTATTACTTTTAATAGCTTGTTATTCAACCATTTTGATCAAGAGCCAAGAGCACCAAATAGCATCATATGGCTCTCCACTTGCATATAGTGCCTTACATATCTAAATTGGGTCCTGGGTGGAGTGACTTTATAGAAACTTACACACGTTCATATAACACCAAGTTTAACAACAGAAACACGAAGAGTAAAGTGGATGCCTGTTAATTTACTGGTCACTGAGTACTAAAAGCAATACCGGTTTTCCATTTATTATTCCACTTAGTTTCACATACTGTCTTAGCATGAACACCTGCTGCATCTTCAAAGTATTCGATTTCAAGCCGACTGAGTTAACTTATTACGTATTCACTGACAGTGCTTGTTACTACAAGTATTCTCACCCTCAGGCAAAATATACTCAGTACCGGGTATAAATTCAACTACTTATGTACCTTCCTCTTCCCCCATCAGCTAACAAGCTCGTTGCTGACGAACAGTGTCGGAAAAGGTAACACTTTAAAGATAAACAGATGTGGAAAGAGCTCAAGAAGTCTACATTCTCTTACAGAAAACAAGGCATAGGAGATAACTACAGCCATCTATAGAACAACATGTATATGATATCGGTAAAACAAATTCTCCATACCTAACAAATGCTGCCTGAAACGAGAGGAAATGCTTATTTCATCAACTTGTGGTGAATCATGAAAATCAGGATAGGACATTTGGTGTTCATCACTTGAAATATTAATATATTATTGGTCATTAGAAAATAAAAAAAACCAGACTTAATTAAATATATGAAATACAAAAACGTTATTACCGCAACAATAATATATATTTAACGTGTTTATTCACTACTTGTGTATATTATTTTTAAATTAATACAGTTTTAGTTAACAATTATTAAAACAGGATTAATGAACAGATTAATACGCACATTAAACCATACCATTGTGCAAATGAATATGAACAAAGATATTCTATTTTTTTAAATTACTTCCCAAAGTTTCAATATTACTCTTCAGTTCCTCTGCTAATATCTTCAGTTCTGGGGCGGCTCTTTTCTATAAAGTTGAGATGTACTTGTCGTGCTCATCATTCCGTCAAAATCAATCAAATATGTATTGCTTGTGAATGCAAAACAGCCCCCAAATATATTCATTTGTAAGAAATTTGCCCTTTGTTTTGTATGCTTAGGTAAGATTTCCTCTCCATCGATTGACTTCAAAATAACTTTCATGAGAAAATAGAAACCTTCTACATTCTTCTTGTGTCCAGTTCCGATATTTTCCAAACCGTCCCAATCTCCTTATCTTCATAGGACACTGACTTATTAAGGGCTGTTTTCTGACCGGCTTTCGTGCTTTCCTTCCAGCTTCTAGAAGCCGCCTATGCACTGTTGAAACATCGATTTTCACCCCTGCAGCTTTCAAATCTTTTTGTAAATCAAAAGTTTTCTTTTCAGGATTAATTTTGCTGGTTCTGATTATATCGTCACTTCCTTTGAAGTGAAATTGACTCAAATTTATTCTTTCTTCTAGTTATATTATTAACCGCACCCAAACTTACATTGTATCCACCTGTTATTGTTATATGAGTTATATTTCTAAATTCATGGAGGGTCATGACCTTATATATCTTCTTAGGCGTGATATCTATTATGAATAAAAATATGATTGCTAAATAAAATGTTAAAACAGCTAGAAACACAAGCAAAGGGCTTAACTTTTAGTATAAGCAATAAAGCAATAACTGTAATTAACTATATCAACAATGGCTATCAATAACGCCGTGTAAAATTGGAGGAAAACACTTATTGGCATTAAATAACGGATTTGCTTGTTCACATTAATTTGCAAAGACTGTACCTGGGTCTAAATAATAAAAGTACATTTTATCATTTTTCATCCCGTTGCTCAAAATTTAAGCATTGGCAATAACTAAATGCGCAACAAATAAAGTTAAGGCGAGAACGAATTGTTTCCGAAAGTTAAGACTGTTAAGCTGGTGAATCAATTATTCCTAGCACGCTCTATAAATTTAAAATGGGGAACAAAGAAACTGCAACTGGATAGGAAATATGCTGTGTTAGGTGCTGATGCTTCGAATGAACAGACGATGCAAAGATGTTTCGCGAAGTTCCAGGAAGGCAGCTAAATTCTGGAGGATGAGTCAAGAACAGCCAGACTCACACATGGATTGATTGATTTTTATTTACGGACGCTCTTTAACATCTCAGGTCATTAGCGTCCCATTCAACTCAGGGCGTGAAACGGCCGACAAAGTTTGCTCAGAGGCCTCTCTTTCAAGCTTGAGGTTCGTTTTCGTGTCGTAAATGTACGACACGGGACCCACGGCTTTGCTTCCCTTCCGAAGGAAGCCATACATGGATAATGAGACTTGTGGGTTCACAATGGGAACTTTTGTATGGAGCTATATATGACTTTTATTTCATACAAAACAAATGAAGAGTGTTTACATTTGGAACATTTACATAGGATATTATTACAGTCAGTTTCAACATGAAGGAAACTTTCTTGCTCTGTATAGCTGATGCTGCTTGTGCTGTTATTGGCAAAGAAAACGGAAAAAAAAAAAGAAAAAAAAAATGAACAAGACGTTTTTTTGTTTAAAAGGAATTTATGTCTCATTCCTTCCTGATCCTCAAGTTTTTGAATTATTTATTGTCGTCACTTCCTTGTTGGGTTTTAAACTATGTATCTTTCTTCCACTTCTCCAACCTCAACTTTGAGGACAGAAGTAATTTCACGCAAAGAATTTTTGCATGCGTACCTGTCTCTGAAGATCCCAAATAAATTTTCTGGCTTCCATTTCTTCTATTAAACACGTTTGTGACTACTCCACATTTGTTATTTATGGGAAAAGAGAGGGAGAGAGGGGGAATGCCGTTAATTGAGTGCGCATGATCAGGTTGCAGAACAAGAATTGTTTTCGCTCGACTAGCTGCAGCCGGAACTCAAGGCCACCATTGTTATGTTAATAAGTTCATATTGGTAATAATCACATAGGCCTAAGAATTGAAGATGTAGAGTTACATTTATTAAAGTAATGAGTTGATATGGATATATACTATGTATATAATGTGATAACTCAGAACTACATTTACCATGGATTGATATGCTTATTTCTTGTGTGCAATGTGTGTTTTGGTATATGACAGTACTTTGCAGAAGGCTATTGTATTTATTTCCATGTTTTGTGTGGGCTTTAACCACCTGTAGAAACTCTTTAGATAGAGTATGTGTGTACCCAAAGAACCGTTTGCCGTGAGGTAGTATGGGGCGATAGGGGCTCGCAGGTTACAGTAGAAACAAAAAGAGGAAAGTTTTCTTTTGGTTCAGGTCACGAGTTTCATCCCTTTATGTGAATATTTCAGAAGGAGATTGGCCGACAGAAGACACAAAAGCTCAACACCCTTTTAAATGGGCGAAGTTAGGAAAATTAGTATAACGCGGCGTAGGGGAATCATACGAGAACCTCATTTTTGAGTAGACGTAAAATTCTAAAGGGAATTAAAATGCCAGAATCGAGACAGAGTGTTTTATAACTCGCAGACGCAAAGGTACAAACAAAAGAATTATGTCACCCAGTCAGAATAATAGTAATGGAAATTATACGTGCGTTATCTCGATATCTTAGTTCCCAGATCTAGGATAGTGAAGGGCGATTCCATGCTCCTGTATGAGCACTAGGATATTTGAAAATAAAAGGATTAAAGTGAAAACCAAATTTGTTCGATATATCTAGTTAGAAAACAGGTAAAGATCTCTCCTGATGAGAACACAGGCGAATTTAGCGAAGTTTGCGTTATACAGATACATGTTTGCTGTTGAATGAAATTTTCACTTTGCATAATATTACGATGTAATGTTTGTCTATCTTTCCAGCTGCCGTTACTAACATTCCAGTCTTTAGCCTTGGTACTGTCAACATCTTCAATTTTTTTATTCCTTTTCTGACTATTTCTTGGATTATCCGTATAAATTCAATTATATTTTTTATTCTAGACATAATGAACGAAGAATAGGCTGGATAACTCCTTACTTAAAAGTTTCAGTGCAATTGTAAATTTGTAACTCTTTTTAACGCAGTCATAATTTAAAAAAAAGCTATGTAAATTAAAGTAGAAATGCAACAAAAGGACTGATAAGCTTCGCATATATTGTTCAAACCATGTTGTTCACGTAATGCAACCATGTCCTTACATGAAAACAATGGTGATTTTCTTTACGAATCAGAGTTTGCAAAATGTATAAACGTTGCAATAGAAGCAGAATAGTTTACCGTAAGTTTATAGAATCCTGTCGACTTCTATTACACACTTGGTATGTGAAAAGCCAGAATATGACAACAGCGGCGCAGAAGAGCGGCAAAATTCACTAGAGGGGAATGAAGATGTCAGATAACAATAATTTACATCATTAAACGAGGAACTTGGCAATGGACAGCAAGAAATTGCTTACACTCGTTTTGAATGCAACACCTGCAGCGTTAGACTGGAGAAAAAGTTCACAAGTCAGCATAATATCCACATATTCATGCCTCGAGAAGCAGCAAAGTTTAATTATTCAAGTTCAAGTTTCGGGGTCCAGCATCGTGTTTTTCGGAGGGAAAAACGCAAAGACTACAACACACATCATAAACTCTTAATGTAGAACTACAGTTATTACCAGGGGGGACGCATGTATTTTCACAGCGTAAGACTTATGAAGGTGTCGTGAACAGTGAATAACAGTTTTTTTTTTTCAATTGTATCGTATCTCTAACATAAGAGTGATTTTTAAGAGCTCTAACAAATTACTTTTTGAAGCAAAAAGGCTTAATTACAGAAATTTGAAAATTACTTAAAGAAGAAAGTAGTGCTGGTTAAATATTCTATTCAAAATTAAGTCATTTTAGTGTGGCAAGTGTGTGTAAAATGCATCGGGTTGTTGATGGGCTTTCCTTCACCGCCTACTCTCCCGTACGACCTCCGCACTAAACTAAGTTGATGTCTCAACCTACATCTGCCAGTAAAAGGCTTGTGATGGCTGTTATGGCGTAAAGATTAAAAAAGAAGAAAAAATAGCTGATCTAATTAGGTGCAGTATGTTAGAAAACCACACAATTTTTATACTAAATAAGTGCAGTTTAACAATGAGATACTCGGTCGAAGAAAGGGTTGCATTTATTATACATTTATTAAGTCACCAACGATTAATCTATATAAAACTCCCACATTCTCTCTTTCCTTCTGAGACAATAGACAGGCTGGAAAATCAACCATACAGTGACGAGTAACTTAGTAGAGATAGAATACTGTTGTGGTTGAGATTTTGAGAAGAAAAAGTCCATCACGCAGGAGTTCCGCAAACTAAGCGAATTCCTCACCAAGTTGAATAACTTTAAAAATGAACATAACATAAAAATTAGGCTTTATTGATTAATGAAATAATTTATGGCATTGCTGTGTGGTACTAGGAACAAAAGTAGAATTCTTGCAATCTGTAAGTGTCACTGAAGAGAAACCACATTATTATTATTATTATTATTATTATTATTATTATTATTGAGATTAAACCACAAAACCTAATGGTACACTACTAATTAAATGAAAAGTATGACCACTGATAGACACAGCTATATTGTATGTTTATTTTTAAACATTTTTAAATGTAATTATATTTATGAACCGAGTCCTTGATACCATCTTTACATGAACTAAAATAGAGAAAAATAACAAAAAGTTATTTTCGAGCACATTGTGTATTTAAGATGTTCATACGTTTCAATAAAACAAAATTATTTAAAACTGCAATGTACTAACCAAATATACACAATCAACAATAAACAATCGAAAGTTCCATCGACTTTCAATGGCTTTAATTTCAATGTTATTGTAGTAAAAACGTTTTCTGAATGTTATTACAGTGAGCTCTTACATACAAATATAATCTCACATACATATTGGATAAATATTTCACATTTGCTATCATCACGACTATGTCAAATATAAAACATATGAATCTTTATAAATATAGTTTAATTGCTGAGTTAACTTGTCCTTTAATTTTGAAACAATAGAGAGAAAATTAAACGCTAGAGCGCTTTTCAAATTTCGGTTTTCAGGTATACTCCTATTCCTAATGGTCCGATTTCCCTTATTTTCAGAAACCAATTTTCTTATTTTATTTAAATGGTATATGCAGGGTTTTGTTGTTAAGAAACAAACACTGGTGCAGTTAGAGTGATTCTTAAATTTTGGGTTTCGGGTAAACCCCTATTCCCAATGGGTCGATTTCCTGATTTTCAGAAACTATTTTTCTTACTTTATTTATATGTATACACTTTTTTTCCTGTCATTTTCGCTGCCTAGTAGGTAGAATCGATGGAGATTTGGAGAAAATTTTCAAGAATATTTTTATGGGTACAACCGCAACAGGTATATTCCTTCGGCATTCGCTAAAAACAACAGACCAAGACATCTGGTGGCAGGCAGCTGAAGACACTAAGGCCCGATGCTGGTTATTGCGCCTTTACACTCTTTCCAGCACAATAAATGAATGAGACTTGTATTATCTTATTCCTTAACTTTGATTTAATGTTCTCTACATTCGTATATGACAACATCGGTGTCACTCAATTCATATTACAAGCATTTACATACACCACCTCGGTTGTCCTAAAGTAAACAATGCAGCGGAAGAGAAACAAATGAATCGCGTTACTAGAACCGGATCCTTCCGCTGAATTTCTTGGTGGAAGGAGACTGAATGACCTTTAAAAACCGCTGCCGGCAGTAAGGAAGAAACCACCAGGACCACCACATAAGCTCCAGCCCACACTGGGACGTGCGGAATGATGAAAGAAAAACAACGATAAAGCAAAGGGTTCTCTCTCTTTTTACAAATAATCATAACTCTACATCAAAAAAGTTACAACAGTATGCTCAAAACGCAACCTAAAAGCACTGCACGCTCGTACTCTTTTGTCGAGTATTTCTATACCTCAGAATGCAATAGCTGGCAGTTTTAGATGCTTCAGTATTCTTTTTAATCACACAAGCAAAATAAAAGCTAATAATTTCAGAGCCACCACATTTTCCACGTATGGTCCCTTCCCCCTCTACAATTTACCAACTAAAAGACCGGTGGGCCATCATTAGATCACTTTTAATCAATGTCTGAAAGATTTATGACAATCATCTTGGAAAGGTAATCTTTTATTTAAAAACGACATAGATATTAAAATTAAAAATTCCATCAAAGGGGAGCTTGTTCCTCTACTCTCGGCTATTATCCTCAACTTTGAGAGCTGGAAGAATAAGCAACTTTGCTGAGAGAGATTCACAAAGGGTGAATCTTGAAGGTTAAAGCTACTCCGGACATTTAGCTGCGTCGGTTATGGTGATGTAGTGGTAACCATACTTGCCTTCTAAACCCAAGATCGCGGGTTCGATCTTGGCCAGTATCAATGGATTTTTTCGGGTGTAAAAATCGTAAGTATGGCTTCCTTCGGAAGGGAAGTAAAACCATGGGTCCCATGTCGTACATTTACGGCACGAAAAAGAACCTCAAGCCTGAAAGAAGAGGCCTCTGAGCAAAATTTGTCAGCCTTTTCACACCCTGATTTGAATGGGACACTGATGATCTGAGAGCGTCCGTAAATAAACCAAACAAACGAATCATTTACTTGCAAAAAATGAAATATATCGAGACAAACTATGTCACATTTTTTTACCACAACTAATGACGTCAGTGGGAATTCCTAGTACCTACTGTACTACTTGGTTGGGAAAAATGGCGAACCTATTGCTTGCATGTATTGATCACTCTGGGTGAATAATGCAATCAAATCCTCCTAAAGCAACTGGACTCCTTACGCTGAACGATCAACTAGTGACATCATCTCCCTTCTTCACAGGCCAATTGCTTTAACTGTGGAAATTAATGGGCTTCCGGCTCAACTGCATCAACTTAGTACAGCCTGGCGCAGAAGCCAACTTGACAATGGGCAATACAAGCCACTTGCTTGTAAATTTGTCATTTCCCGTATAATTACATTTAAATAGTGTGGACATGAGAAAATATATTTGCTCTTAAACGTTTTATGGAAGTGATGCTACTGCATATTAATTCTTGAAGATAATATTTAATTCAAATTCATCATCGTTCCAAGTTTTACCATACATGAATCTACAAAGTGAGATTGAAGTTGGTTTCCCCAAACATTTAACAAAGAATAAATGTTTCCTTATATTTCTTTGCAAAGTTCGATCGAAACGGAGACCATGCTTGTCGATATTCAAGAATGTTCAACTATTGCAAGAGATTCAGATTACGTGGTTTCTCAGTAAAAACTTCATCTTTCCCGATATCTCAAAGCAAATAAGAGGCCCGTTTCTGATGTTGCTTATTTAAAAAATTCCTCAACTCTAAACCATAATAGGTTGTTTTTCAGTTCTAGAACAACCAACATTAACATATCGTTTGCTATTAAACCGTTCCTTCAAAAAAGAATACAACCATCACCCCTACACATCAAATACCACTCAGTCATAGGCAGGATTGTTTAAGTCTTTCATGACAATTTAAAATGAATTTTCAATTGCCCAGTAAACCGAAAGTTAGAAATCATTTGCAGAACTCCAAAAGACGGTCCAGATCACCTTCATGTAGCGGTTGAATACATTTTAATGGATAAGGCCCCAATGTCAGATCTCGTCATGATTCATCTCAAGTTCGAGAGAACTTTTTCTGAAGAATTTACGTTCATGAGCTAAGAGAAACGAATTTTCTTGAGGTCGGCCGGTTCATGATAGGTCCATGTCGATCCTGTTTGCTCTAATCCTTTGTTCAAATTTATATTACTTGAGGTGTTGGTGGTTGAATATAAAATTTCTGTTCTAAGTCTGATGTCACCAAATCTATATTCCTATTGAGTGTCCACTGACATAGTAACAAAATACTCTTTGTTCTTTATTAAATAGTTATTCATTTTACAGTGCAAAGAATACATGCTGCTACTGATAAAATCGACAATCCCAATCAAACAACGCAACGCAAATGAGACGCCAACAACAAGGAAGACCCAACACTTACACAAAGTGTCTACATAGTTATAACACTATTTCTTCGTGCATGGGAAAACTTGTTTTTCAAGTAATGACAGTTGCACATGCCTTTCGTGAACTATAAAAACTTAAAGGGAATTTTAGGAGAATGCTTTTATTTCACTTTTTAAATAAATCTGGACGCCCAAGAACGGTTCGAACAGCAGAAAATGAAATATGATTGTCCAATTTAAAGAGGTTGCAGAGCTACACTTTTGTCTTTATTACCACCTTGAAAACTTTTGTCTTGCTATAAAGTAAATTATCCAGTTGTGACGATAGCGGTAGGACAATACTGTGTAAATGTACATAATTATTACTGACACATGCTTAGCAATCCCATGTTTTCAGAACTAATGACGAAAGAGGAAAATTTACTTTCAGTAAGACAGAGTGACATGGCATTAAACCGCAATGATCTGTGAATATATGAACAGAATTTCACCTAGAGAGTTACAAGACGATGTGCAACTTGATGAAGTTATTTCAGTTAGGGGCTACCTAAGAGCTTCTCCCAATACTCAGCTGCGCTCTGCCGGCTAGTAACTCAAATAACCTTATTGTAGATACTACCAAGTTCGCCAGAACTTATTATGATTACTTCGTCTCTTAGACGAAGCTTCAGAAATGTAAAGGCTTACACTGAAGACGCCCCTCATTAACTTAAAGATTACAATATACGCCAAAAAGTACCGTGCACTCATTCCGCTGCACAATCGAAGTTTGCATTATGAAAACCGGTAGGCCTTCTTTGGGCGTGCTAAGAGTGAAGTTAAAGTTTCGCTCACGCAGGCAATTTTTTTTTCTTAGTCGTGTTTATGACCCCAGCTATTTCAGTTACATTTCTTTAGGAAGGCATGTTAAACTTTCTATTCTATGTTTGTGAATTATGGAGTACACCGAGAGCGAGATAAGCTAAAACAAAGAATATTTAATTATGGTTGTTATGTATAAAATAAATAGTACTAGTAGGAGAGAGTTTCGTGCTATGTTTCTCCATCGGAAAGCGCACTTTTTAGATTGCTGAATAAAGTTCGAACCCAAGGAGTTTCCATTGACAAGAAGCAGAGACCAAAATACAGAGTTTTAACAAACTATGTCGATTAGAAACTTCTTGAATGTCTAACATAATTTGTTTAGCAATTTGGTGTATCTATCGGCAGTGCGAATAAAGCCACTCAGCCGCTGCGCCTAAATTTATATAAAATTACTGCAGTACCAGAAACAAAACCCATGCAGGTGCTAAAACGAAATATTTGGGAGGCGGTTTACAAAATACGGAAGGAAAAATCTTCAAAAGCATTCGGTTATATATCTCACAGTGGAGGGCAAGCGTTTTGAGCCTCTACTGTGTGGCGAGTATGTGATGAAAATGAATTGTATTTACTCTAATGCCGAAAGAAAAAAATACACGATATGAGTTCCAATCTCGCAACATAATTTCTCTTGGCAGCTGGGAAACCGTTACGCAATATTTTCCCATCGGTAAAATCAGATATTAATTGCGTAGCGGAATGAAAACCCTGTATAATCATTAAACAATGAAACGAACGTAATTTGTATATTCAAAGTTCAAGTGACTTCTGCAATACTGTGTTTGGTTGATCTTTGGAGTGGGTGTAACGACCTTTTACTAAACCCTACGTACTAATATTACTTAGTTACAACTCTCACAGACCAAATAAATGACGGGTCTACATTCAAAGAAGTCACATGCAGCATTGTAATTATATTTATTTCACACAATTTCATTATTGGTAGTAGAACTATGCTTCTTCGAAGGCAAATATTTTGAACCTTCTAGGTTTTTGCAAGTATTGTATTTGTAAAAAATACTTCACATCTTCCAATTAAATAAAATGTAAAGGAAATATCGTATGCAATTTAATATATTTATAAATATACTAATAAACAGTATTTTCAGAAGAAGCAAGGATGTAAATATGCACATATTAACCATATAGCCACTTTTGTTATCGAGTTAATTTCATGCTTCATGAGCTCGATGTTTCCCTTTCAAGAGAACAATATGAAAAACACAAAACTTTAAATGCTTCATCAGGAACTACAGGTCACTAATACCCAAATATTTGCCCCTTCTCCCCTAATCATTTGTTGAATGTTTCCAGCAACAAGTTTAAAATGAGGGGGTGCCCCATCATGTATGAACCACATACAGCGACTCACACGAAGCTCAACTACTTCCATCAAAGCACTATTTAGTTTACAGGCATTATGAACCCCCCCCCCCAATCCAATCCAATACCACCCATCCAATATCCACCACTTATCCAGTGTTAAAATAACTTCAAAGAACTGCAGGAGTAAGTCATCAAGATTTTCTAAAAATGAATTCTGTTTGCGAGACTGTACAAGAAATAAAAGTATATTTGTACAGGTATCTTGCTCCCCCCCTTTTTTTTTCTATTATCAGGTCTAAAAGAATTGCCACTAATTGCGCATTAAAAGTTTATAATTTTGTATTTTTATGCACAGTTTTCTTTTGAAAAACAATACCTAGTGTTATCCTTACATGGTGTAGAGATTTCCTATTTGTATATTCTTGTCTTTTTCTATCCATTCTAACATGGTTTCAATGATTTCAGCTATTCCTACCCGAAATCGTGAAAATGGCCAGCAGAGATTGTTGGAAATTTTAGCACCTGACTCTCATGTGAAGGTATTTTTTTTATGACTTTGGCATTTAACTTTCCTCTCAAGTTCAATGACTTCCTCAATCGTGACGCAACCAGGCGAGTAGGTACTACCTACCTACAGTTGCTCGATTACCGGGACGACCTGAATGCCAGTCGTCTGACATCACGTCTTGCAACTTTAATAAGGATATTCATCTGCTGAACATTTTAGAGTTTAGGTCCGCAACAACCGCTTGCTAATGAACTATAACAGCTTTCCTAGGCATGATGCGCCTTAACGTTGTAAGCATTCTGAGTTCAGAATGGCAAAAGTTATTCTTGTTAAGGTTGGGGGCTCAGTGTCTGACACGATAAAATACTTAAGTCTTTGTAACGAAAGCTCATGTCGAAATAAGCCGAAATGTTACCACTTAGTACCCAGGCAACGGACTTGCAACATTTAGTCACACACTGTAAAGATTAATTAATCTACTAAACACCTACTGACAATAGTCCGGGGATTGAAAGTGTCTCAACCTTTGCCTACTTCTTGAAGTGTCCGATTTCTTACCACGATGAAATGTGGTACAGTCTCTAGAGAAATTAGGGTATTTTACATCTTTATTATCATAATATTCGAGGAGTGCTGTAAAACATCAAAATAGCACTTATTAATGTACATATGAATTAGCCATATGTCATGAAACTTCTCTGTAAGAACCGAACATTCACTTTTGGTGAGTTATTAGCAGACAGAATTAATCCAATAATCCTATCTCATACAATCCCTCCCCCTTTAGAAACCACGGAAGAAGACTGCGCTGCTGGTTCCAACAAGACTCGATAATTCCTTACACCAATGCCAATTCCCAAGTTGGATGAACAAAGTAAGTAATCATTGATAACGTGTGGCTTCCTCGATCTAACACTGACTTTACTTGTGGGATAGTATGTAAGTCAAAATGCATGCAAATCCTCACACACTAAAGAAAATAAAAGGATATTTCGGTGCCAGATTAAAAGTATTTCAGTGATTGAACTTGCAGTAATAAAACCGTTGACTAGTACAGCAAGGGGCCATTCCAGAATTTTCTATGAGATAAAATCGGACACTATTAATCTTAACTGCGCAGTCTATCTTGCTCGTTGCTAATTGATATACGTATATAAGCGGATAGCAGAGATGCCAACAGATGTTACATATAGCTAACATTAAAAATTTAAGTCCTGTAAATCATTTCAAACTTTTTATAGTGCTCCTACATGGCCTGTAGGTTAGTATCACTGCACCTACACCCTTGTGCAACTTAATGTGAACAAAGATATTGTTGTATTTTTTAAAATTATTTCACAAAATTTCAATATTACTTTTATTATTGTTTTTGTATTTAATTGCCCATCCTTGACCTTAATTACTATTTTCACTCATCTGGGCGTACAGTCAATGAGTTTGTTACATATTTCACTTAATTCTAGGTCACAAAACCCCACTTTTATCACAACACAAATAATATTTTCTTTCGTTGTGCAATCATTTTCTTCGTCCGTTTCTTGACATTTTCCTAAAGAATCTCAATAGTGTTCAAGATCCGGTGAATTTCCACGCTTTGATGCATGATCTTGCTGTAAAACCAATGCTCAGTTACTCTGTCTATCTCTTCGGTTCTGGGGAGGCTTTTTTCTTTAAATTTGGGGATGTATTTGTCGCTGTTTATCATTTTGTTAATTGGAATCAAACATTTAGTGCCCGAGAATGCAAAATAGCTCCAAAACATAATCTTTTGTGAAAACTTTACCATCTGTTTGATGCGGCGAGATTTTCTATCCATCGCTTCTTCTTCTTACATGCGAAACTTCAACCCCTGCACTTCAAAAAGACTTTCAATTAACAGCACCTAAACTTTCTGAGTCATGTTACTAAATTCATGGAGGTTTATGACCTTACTTCTCTTCTTGAATAAAAATATACTTACCAAATAAAATGTTAAATAGATAGTAAAACAAGCAAATTGCTTAACTATCTCAACAATGGATATCAATAATGTGCTGTAAAATTGAAGGGAAATAGTTATTAACACAAAAATTTATAAAACTAAATTTACCTGCTTGTTCGCATTAATTCGCATGTACTTTCTCGCCAGTTATGAGGCACAATTAGGCATAAAAATGCTGTGCAGTTTGTTTGCTAACTTGAAATGGAATATGAAAAGGAGTGGGAAAATCTTTTCAAAAATTATATTTTTCTTGACGTTCGTGGCAATAAAGTGGCGGAATTTAACAGGATATCACTGTGAGCTTCTTTTTGAATGAACATCGGGTACGCAATGAAGACGCGATCGAACAATAAATATGAGAGTAATTTCAAAACTCTACACTGTAGATTGTAGATTTTCTCTTAAAAAGTAAGAATCTTACGAAATGTATGTACAGATATGTAAAGTATTTTCATTTTTCTCTGCCCCAATGATCTAAGTTTTGGGTAGGTATTGCACTCTTGTGAGAACGTCTTCCATATTGATACGTATTTTCAAAATCTAATGATTTTGGTAACTGCAAAATACCTTTACGGCAATATAAATTTTGTTAACATATTTTGCTTGCTAAATTTCTTTCCTATTAAATTAGATACTCCGCAAAGAACCAACCTGAGTCATTTTTCTTGCATTTCAAAATCTTGTTTTGTAGACTAGAGACTTTTGCAATAGTTCTCATAAAACATTTAAAGAAATAGATTACATTTAAATTATGTTTTATAAAATGCTAGAAACAATATTTTAAATCATTTTGTATGTGTTAAAGCAGAATCTGCTGAAAGTTTTGGTGCAGCATTACCTTTAAAATGTTTTAAGAAATGAGGAGCAAATATGCGTTATGTTGTATTAAATTTCACTTGAATGATAGTCTAAAAGTAACGTTTTATATTTTAATTCGTGTGCCAGGTAAAAGTATTTTCATAGTCGGTTTAAAATGGAATCTTTCAAAGTAACTGCCAAAGTTACACATGAAGATATGATTGAGTCAAATCAATTTCTGAGTCACTTTGCTACGTATGCGATTGTTATCTGCAGGTTGAAGTGTCATTCAAGCTACCCACTGTTCCATTCTTCATACATTATTTATTTGATATCAGTTTTTCTAGTAAGCCTTGAATGAGAATTCCAAATTTTTCATACCAACCAATTTAGATAATGAAACTATAATTTTCTTGTTGGTGATACTGCTGTGTATTTTCATCCAAGATATGTGTAACGAATATGAAGTATTGCAACTTTCAGATGCAATGAATAATAGAAAATATAAGAACTTTCATTATTAGATACCAACTAAGAAAATAATATTAACAGAAACTTATCTTGAAAAATGGAGCGCATAGCAGCAAGTTGAAACTGGTCCATAATAAATGGAATTTGAATATATAAACAAATCTGAAATGCCCCTCTCCTAAAAGTAATAACTTCTGCGTTCTTAGACACTGCGACTATACAGTGTCTATTTCTGTGGAGGTGTGGATTTAATATTGAAACATCTAAACCATTGTGAATTTGGATGCTTCGGAAGGTTTGAGTGCAATATTACTTAATAAAAATATGATCATGTAATTTTTGTGGACTATCATGTAGCCCAAAACGTTTAACTTTGATAGAGAGAAAGACAACATCTGAAGTTAATGATGAATGACACGATCTCTCGCTTCCTGCTTTCAAAAACCCTTTATATATCCAGTGGTTTCACTTAATTCCCAAGCATTCTCTAGAGTCTTTCACTTTATTTTTTCCATGCTCTTCTTGGTTGTCCATATTTTCTATTACCATTATAAGTCTATTTCTTTTGTCCTTACAACTGTTCATTTGTAGAGCACGCTTTCTCGTATTGTTCATTTATGAATGTGAAGGGAGTCCTGATGTTCCACGCCTATACCAATAATACCTGTACAACCTCACAGGTCTATATTTTGTTTCTTTTGTTAACTTCCCATGTTACAGATACATTGCTCAACAAACTTGCTGGGTCATTCAGACGTATGTAGCTTTCTTTTTACTATCTGAAAAACGCTTTACTATCTGAAATCATTAAAGTACTTTTTTATTAACCTGTCTATTATGTGAAATAGGATATTTTTCCTGTTTCTTTAGTAGCATCATCTTTGCTAATATTATGATTTGCCTGATGCCATTCTCCGCACCACACACTTTCTATGTCATTCCTGGTAATTTTAAAAGTCTTTTCATTTCGGTTGTTTGTAATATTTTAATTGTTTTAGAATATTTTCTATAGTTTCAGTTGCTTACTCTGCTACTTATTTCCATTCTTAAAATTAATCAGTCATTATAATATTTTTATGATCCATCTCCACTTTAGTTATAATAAATTCTTTATTTGCTGTGATTGATTTAGTTTTACCGGGTGGATTGTTTGTTCCAGTATTTTCACAGCTTATAAAATGTGTACTAATCCGTGTAAATTGCTATCACTATAAAAACCAACACCATTTCGTCTGCACAATACAGGGTGTTACACTTAGAGAAATCAAAACATTAATTCTCACCCAATAAAAACAAAGAATGTTATGATTTTTAAAGAAACTCCCCAAATTTATACGGTGATGTGAAGGACTTTAAGAGTGCCTGCTCATACAAATTGTGCTAAATTCTCCTAAACTTGAAGAGTTTCTATTTCATGTTACGTGCCGCCACGGATGGCCGAGGCCGTTAAGGCGCGGACTCGTGAGCGGGAGATCTGGGGTTCGACTCCCACCAGGACCGTCATTCTTGACTGAGGTTTCTTCCAGATTTTCCTCAGTCCTCATAGTGGCAAATGCAGGGGAGGTACCCTAAAAGTTAGGTCTAGAATGCCTCCTTCCTTTAAATTTTTTTTCCCAATTTATCATTTCATCTGTATATCATCACTGTCCACAGCCTGTGATGCCTCAGTACTAAAAACGGAGGTTAAACACTATTAAAAAAAACTGTTATGTAAAAATTTGTGTTAAGCCATCATTTATATTTCAAAATATCACGTATTTGTCCGCACCTTTCAGCAAAATATTCTGTATATAACGTATTTTATAATATCATTTTGTTTATTTTGTAACAATTTTATTGTAATTTTAATGTTTATGTTAAACTTAACGAAGTTGCATTCAGCGTATATAAAGGAGCATACAAGGCATATTTCGTTAGTTTAAAATATGCATATAAATATTGGGGATATTTAAAACAGCCCATGCCTATTTTATAGTCAATTTTACTCCAAAAACCTTATTAGTAAATTACTTAATGTCCACTATTTCCCTTAGCTCCATTAGATTTGTATTAGCAGTATTTTATTTACATTATTGCGCTTATATTTGTTAGTTTTTCAAAAAACTTAAATTTTTGTACAAAATACAGCTAAGTCTTTAACAGTTGTTATATATATTTTATATTCAGTTAGCAAGATTTTGATGAAATTGTTAGAAACTGTATAGTCTAACATTTTTTTAAAAAAAACTTCAAGAAATCTAGCAAGGAACAGATTTAAATTTACACGCTATGGTCTAAGAAATCGCAGTTAGTAGCTTGGGTTACTGTGCATGTTAATATAAAATTTTATGAAAATAAGTATATATATAATATAAAAGAAATATAATGTAACACTATTAACAATGTAACTAAATCAACGATAATTAGAAAAGCAGAAAAGAATAAAACACTAAGAAAAAGTAAAAGAGTTGTAATCGCTATATTTTGAACCAGTTGAGTTCTAAGGCCAAAGAACTCGAGTAGTTCGAAATATAGCGATTACAACTCTGTGACTTTTTCTTAGTGTTTTATGCTTTTCTGCTTTTCTAATTTTATATATATCTCAACTTTAAACGACAGCAGCCTGAATGATTATCTAAAAACGTAATATAAATAAATATGCATATTTCAGACCACATCCTAGAGAAATCGCTATAAAGTACCACCATTACATTAACCTAAGAAGTTTCAAAAATACAAGGAAACCAAACGCAAACGGGTCAAAGTCAGAGGCGGGAAAAGACTTTCAAAATCTATCCGATTAATTGTACTTATAAACATAGATGTCAGTCGAACACGATATATCATTTCATAATGCAAATCACAATTGTTTCATGCGAATGTATATGTTCATTTGGCTATTTCACTCTTAATGTTTTGTACTACAAACAAGTTAACTGTGTGAAGGAAAAATTTGAATGCATATTTCAACAGCCTGTAAGAGAAATATGGAGTGCACCTTTTCTCCCTGTTTACAAATATCGCCCCACAAGGAAACCTTTCAACGTGTTACTAGAGAGGAAGTACAGAACAGTCCAATGAAAGCACACGACGCTGTAATTGCTACCCCATGGCAGAAGATCTTATGGAGGAATAGCATATTGTTTTTCCTCCAGAGTAGGTGAGAACAAGAATAGGTATTTAATTATTTATTTGAGGCACGCTTTCAAAGAGCAAGATAAAGGATTGATATAACTTTAAAACCTGTTTTGGGGCTAGAACATTTGTTTCCCTTAATTGAACAAAAGTGTGATCTGGAAATTAACCACAAACTAGTTAAAAATCTGCCATTGGGCTGCATTCTGTAGAAAGCAACTCACCCACAATGTGCTTAACTCGCGAAAAGTAGTTAAAACTGCAGGAACCAGTCTAACAAACCGCCTACAGTTTTAGGTGATATTGCATGCAAATAAAAATATTAATTACTGAAATAATATTTCTGTGATTTCGCTCCTTTCTACGCAATGTGATTCAATTGCAGTAAATTGTGCAACACAAATAGGCAAAAGTTTGCCATACGTACGAAGACATCTTAAATTAGGTTTATACCGTTCCATTTAAAAACGACTTTGCACTCGTTCGACTGACTGCATTTCAAACAGCCACAAAACGCTAAACTTACTTCAAGTGCAATGAAAACAAGATTAAACTGCGAAGAAAAAAGACACGATGACCATGTCAACAGTCACAACGCGGGAGATACAAAGGTATGCGCATGCGCGTTAATCCCCGCCAATGCATCCAGCAATACTCTTTCTAAACGTGCAACCCTCAGACAAAATACGCACAGTTTCTGAGATAAGATTTCTTCTTTTTCATTAGCTTTTTCCCAGACACACTGTACATAATTCCAAGAATTGGTGTAAGTGGCAAATATTTGCAAAATGTCTATTTCGGTAATTTTGCGCTCATAAATTGCAAAAGGGTTAGAGTGAATGTCACAAATCAGAGAATGGTGCCTTAAAGAAGAAGAAAAAGAAAAACTGAAAAATAAAATGCGTTCTTCGATCTTATAAAAAGAGGTAAACAATGGCGAAGGGTGGATTTTTGTACGGGAAATTGAAATTAATTGCAAATATAATTTATGCTAAATCTAGCAAACGGCTCTGTAATGCCACAATAAACATTTCCACAATTATAGCATTGTGACTATAAATAATGAAAGTAATAATCAGACCACATACAATATTACAAAAGGTCCAAGTTCCATAGTTCACCCGTAAACCTGTATAAGAGCTCAATTCTTCGGTTCCTATTCCCTCAGTTTCATTAAACTTTCTGCCACTCCTTTCTCTATGCTCCGCGTCATTCAGCTGCATTTGAAAAATACGAGCAAATAGAAGGAAAACAGCTATAAATGGCTAGTATGAAAAGTAATCAACCTATGACTGATCTAGCGTAAACTAAAATACAACTGAGGAAGCTTGAGAATGTGTTTTAAAAACAACGGTAATAGTAAACGCATTTACTGCCAAAATAAAATAATTACATCAATACATATTATAGCTATATTAATAATGGCGAAATACTACATTTTAAATTAATATTATCTCCATCCTGATTCTTCTGTTGATCTTCAGGTTCTATAAAATCGCAGGAGGCAGATATAATCAAATTGTCTGAGACCAAGGCTAGCCTACACAGTAACGAAACTTGCTTGAGAGGCTTCCCTTACCTCTCACGAATAAGCATCACAGAAAATTGAAGAACCACTATTACTTTTGCGCAGGAAATTCAGCCTTCGATCGTTTTATTAGTGAGCTGCCTAAGCCATCACAGCATGCTAGTTCAAATAAGGAAGCGTTTCAATTGCTGAGTAAAAACTTATACTTACGAACCAATCCACAAAGGAAAATGTTTATTACTTACGCAGTATCAGTTAGTTCCTGAAGTTTACTGTTTATTTAATAAGAGAACAAAATCCTTATTAGCTCTTTATTTTTTAAATTTATTTATTCTGTTAAACTATCCACGCCCTTGCGCATTACACCAATGTTACTGAAACTTTACAGTGTTATCCGGTTTAGATTCATGAGGTTAGGATTATCGCTGTTGTTAACGGTTTCCCATTGTATTGCTAAGGATAAAAAAAAAATATCACACTTATTACAATATAATGTTAAAGCTGGCGTGATACAATCTGAGTTATACCGCCACGGGTGGCCGAGATCGTTAAGGCGCGGACCTGTGAGCGGGAGGTCTGGAGTTCGAATCCCGGCAGGACCGTCCTCCCTGACTAAGGCTTTTTCCAGGTTTTCCTCAGTCCTCATAACTGGCAAATGCCGGGGAAGTACCCTAAACTTAGGCCTGGAACGTTTCCGTCCTTAAGGAAAAAAAATCCTTTCCCAATATATCATTCCATCTCATATACCAGCAGCGTTCACCGCCTGTCGTGCCTCAGTAGTAAAAACGGGCGTTAAACACCATAAAAAAAATCTGAGTTATGTGCAGTAGATCCGCTTGCTAACCGGAACTTACTCTTTTCAACTTGTGCCGCTATTGCACTACATGCAAAACCGATTCTTCAAGTTGTTTACGCGTTTCACAAGTTGCAAGCTGGAACGCCAAAGTGGCACTACGTGTTTTGTACAGTTGCATAACTTCGCGGCGCGAAAAGACCTTACATGCTCAACAGTAAATTGGATACAGCAGAGGAAATTCATATGCACTCTCCGTGTAACGACCTGCTGCTTCTCCTCCTCCTTATATGGCTGACTTCCTTATTGCAAAGTTAGCGGTTTTTAATGAGCCACCGCAATATTTACCAAATAAACCCATGTTTCAGCATTTCGGTGACGTTACATTTTGTAACCGGATTAGAGTATCTAAGACTAAAACTATATGTATTTTTATGTAAATAGTGGACACATTTGTTGTATTTATTATGTTCAAATAAGACACGTTTTTATTTAGGAGTAAATGTACCAGCAAACTCCCTCCCCCCAAATAGTGGCACACTGCTGCTCAAAAACAACTAAAGAGTACAGATTTAAAGTTTTCTGAAAAAAAAACAAAAACAAAATAAAGCATGACTTTCAAAGACAATTTGTAAAATTCGAAACTATTTTGGCTCAGTAACGATGGAGCAATATTAATCACAACTATTTACGAAGTAGATTTAAGGTATTACTAAGCTATATAATAAACAAAAACGATTTTGCGACCGCCACGGGTGGCCGAGGTTGTTAAGGCGCGGACTCGTGAGCGGGAGGTCTGGGGTTCGAATTCCGCCAGGACCGTCCTTCCTGACCGAGTTTTCTTTTTCCAGATTTTCCTCAGTCCTCATAAATGGCAAATGCCGGGGAGGTACCCTAGACTTAGGCCTGGAATGTTTGCTTCCTAAAATAAAAAAAAATCCTTTCCCAATTTATCATTTCATCTCATATATCATCAGTGCCCATCTCCTGTGGTGCCTCAGCAGTAAAAACGGGCGTTAAACACTATTAAAAAAAGATTTTGCGCGAGAAATAACCTTATATTTGCTAATTCAACATTCACACAAGACTCACGTCAGTCAGTATCTTGGAGAGAAAGCTCCGTTAAAGTTCTAAAGAAAGCCGAAACACAGTCCCATTCCCCGGGAACTTCTTGGCTATCACCTATAACTAGAACAATCCCTTACACTGTCACGGAACGAGGTGCTAAACCGACCGTTAAAGGCAAGAAATGTGTTGACCAATAAAATAAAAATTAAAGCACGCAACTACGATCACACGACAGAACCAATGAAAGAACGACTAGAGATGTGAGACTTTCCGAATTAAAAATGGAATACCGTGCGATAATGCATTTTCATTTTACAACAAAAGGACTTACACCGTAGAAATTAAACACGGCTTAGATGGAGTGTATGGTAAAAGGTTTCGATATAGGAGGAAAACATTGAAGAAGAATCCCAGTAAATGTGTTGATATCGGAATACATCGCTCTTATTGAGTTACAAGAGACTAACACTGAAAGAAAACGCTGCGAAGTTGAGCCTTTCAAAAGAAGTCGTTTCTGTAGTTCTGCATGGACACCTTCATGATGGGTGCCGTGACGTCTCTCGGAGCTCAAAGACAATATCGAGAGGAGGAGTGGTGTGAAAAGTTTCTAACGTGACGTCGAACAAACGGGAAGAAAGTTCTGGTTCAATTGTTACGGGATGAAATCATGGTCACCTACCACCACTTTTAAAAAAGAAGTCCATGGAGTATAGTAAAGCTAGTTAGGCGCTGCTGAGTTGACCCGTCCAGAACAATTTTCGTGTTCGTATTCTGCATGTCAACGTACCGCTGCACACTGCCCAGAATGAGGTGAGTGGATTCAGTGATCCCACATCTCAGACCTACCCGTCTGTTTTTCTTATAAATGAGAGGAAGAAAATCTATTATTACGAGGTGCAAGAGAAAGTTCAAACTATTTATTCAAGGGCCTACAAATGCTAACTCAAAGACGTGAAAAGTGTCTTGACACAAACGGAGGCCATGTTTATAAGTGGAACTAGGCCGGGAACTTATGGAACCTTCTACGTCAGATGTGCTCTAAAGCTTTATTGATTGTGCCGTTGATAAAGAGCGCACGTCAATCTATATGTTGTGCTCATCTATTTCCTTGGCGTCGTCATATGGTCTTAATTTAAGTTTATTTTTATTGGTGAATATATGTGTTGCCTTTAGCGGTCGGGGGTTATTACCTCGTTTCCTGACAGCGCAAGGAATTCTCCGAGTGATAGAACATAGCCAAGAAGTTCCCCGGGAATGGGGATTTGTTTCGCCTTATTTTAGAACTTTTAACGGGGCTCCTTGGTTACTTCTATGAGCTATGTTTGCTATGGAATCTTTAAGGATTATCTTATACATTTATAATGTATAACTTATAAACTATTAATATGAGCTTTCTTGGGAGAAACTGCGCTTTAATGCTGGTATGTTAGGAGAATTATTTGTTTGCCTGCTTAATAATATAAGGTAATTTTGTTCAGGCAGACGTCTTTGCCTCTCATTTTAAGCAACTTCGTTGTTGAATGCGACTCATTTGCAGAAGCTGTTGAAAATTCATTATAAAGATGTTTGTTAATGTTTTATAAATTATTATACGGAAAATTTTAGTAACTTATCTAGATGCAGTGCATACCTAAATTTGGTAATATATTATTAAATTCAGATATTTTTCTAATCACTAATCAAAAGGAATGAAACTAATATACTTTCTTAATTATTACTAAATCGTTTATTTATTTTTAGTAAGCCACGCACACACTTCCACGGATTCTCTAGCCCTTTAACATTTTCTTTGGTACGCCGAAGAATAACACGTAGCAGTAGAGTGAGGGTAAAAATAGTACAATGTGCTGCAAGTGGCAAGTGCCACAAGTGGTAAGTTCAGATATTGAAGTATATTTTTTCGTAATAGAAACAGAGACCTCACAAGTGCTAACTAGAGCTTTGTTAAGAAAAAATATTACTAAGCAGAAGTTGTTATTAATAATATTTATATTATTATTAATAATAATAATGGTCATAAGTTAATATCAATGAAGTTACAACTGCTATAAAACGCATTTACAAGCTCTTAACTAAAAATTAAACTTTTCTATTTTAGAGCATCCTTAAAAGACAAGTTAAATTTTACAACTAAAAAAAAATTACAAGGATTTACAGCATTGAAATTAATAAACAAAGTAAAGAATGCCTATACCTCAAATGAATAGAATATATACGTAGAGATGGGACAATTCTTTCGAAACCAAATGTTAGCATAAGCCGGACGCGAGTTAGAAAACATGACGTCAGAGGGAGTTAGAGTTTGTGGCTGTAATGCAAAAAGTTGCTGTTGCTTACGACGAAACGCTAGGCAGAGTTCAGGGTTAGCTACACTGTACGGTTGATGCTAAGACAATTTCATGTCCATGGTAGGAATGTTTCATCACTAGTTACAAGAAAGCACAAGGAGGCAATAGGATCATACGGTAAGGAAGAATCTTCTGTTTCACTCTTATCTTTGTTATTATTTCAAAATATTCCTGTTTCATTTTCAGATGCATTCTTCATAATGAGATACTGAAGATCACATAAGATACTTAGTTCACGCAATTTATTTCAAATGAAAATTAGTATATGAAAGCATTACTGACTATATAGCATGACAGTCAACTGTATGCGTTAGGGAACATTTCCTAACGTATACAGAATGAAAACACGTTACATGCCCATAGGCCTGGGAACACTTCTTTTCTCTCTTAGAACTCTTTTCCTAAGCCAGTGTATGTAAGGCATGTTATCCACGACTGTCATGTGTAGAGTATACAGGAAGTTCACTGGAGGTTTATTTGTGGGAGCATTTGAAATGTCTTGCACATGCAACATCCGTGTAAGTTGTTGGTCTTCGTGACCATATTGTGAAGGCTGCGAGACAATCCCCAGTATGCTTGAGTTGAAGTTTGTATTCGTGATGGGAGTGGACATTTTAATCATTTCTTGCAAATCTAATGCCTGGGAAAAGTGCAGATTTACAAATCGTCTTATATGTCTATTTCAGTAAGTTAAGCATCCAGACCCAAAGTGATCAATAGAAACTGACTGCGGTTGCTAAAAATATCCGGCTTTTTCAAAATAACTCCTTGAGGAAGTGTTTTCGGATCTATTAATCATATAAAAAGCTTTCATTCTCTGTCAATCAAAACGTTCCCCCAGAGCCTTCTGGTTACTTTATATGGAATGAGATACACTTTGAAGGGTAGTTTAAAATCAGCTTTGGCAAGCTCCTTTGCTGCAGTATGCGAGAAATTACTTTGTAATGGACACTTGGGAGGTGTTTGTGCCGGCGACTCGGCTGGTCAGAGATTCGTCTTATCGCTGACAAATCACATAACAAAAACACAATATCGTCAGAGGCATGACATCATCGGCGTTGCAACAGTTAACGGAAATTACGCAGTAGCAACGGGTTTTCAAAGGAATGCGAGAAAAGAAAAAGGCCTTCTAGAAGAAGTAGTGGAACGGTTTATAATATGCTTGGGTGGCTCCAGTGATTTTATTGGCAATGATAGTGAACATAATGAAAGGGAAATCAAAATCGATAGCGAAGAGGAGCAGAAAGCAGATGACGATCTTGGAGTGCAGCCGTTGGAGACGGACAGAAAGTGACGGGATATGGCAACAGAGTGCTGGGGCGGCCACGTGGCAACAGAAATGTCACTCACAAGGTACTTTCTCGCCTACTGGGCTACATGTAGCTGGGAACAGTAAAACACTTTCATTATCTGTCAGTGAAAAACATTCCCCAAAGTCTTCTAGTTAGATCTTGTGGAATGAGATAACACTTTCGGGAGTTGTTTAAAATCAGCTTTGGCAAGCTTCCTTGCTGTAGTTCTTCTATTTTGGGATACATGTAGCTGGGAAAAGTAAAACACTTTCATTATCGGTCAATGAAAAACGCTCTCTCAAAGTCTTCTAGTTACATCATATAGAATGAGATAACACTTTCGGGGGTTGTATAAAATCAGAGTTGGCAATTTTTTTTGCTGTACGTTTTTCTATTTTGGGCTGGGAACAGTAAAACGCTTTCATTCTTTGTGAATGAAAAACGTTCTCTCAAAGTCCTTTGTTATATCATGTGCAATGAGATGACATTTTCGGGAGTTGTTTATAATCAGCTTTGGCAAGCTTCTTTGCTGCACGTTTTAGTTAGGAACATATGTAGCTGGGAACAGTACGGGCTCTTTTTTCTCACAATATACATTAGCCTGATTTAAATATTTTTCAGAACAGTATGTGAGATCTCACCCCACAATATTTCTTTGTGCTTCTGTTGACTGCGCAATCTGAAAGACATACTCTGATAAATTATATAGTAACATTACTGCATTATTTCATTTCCTTTTATACGCTCAGCCACACAAATGATATTAAGAAGTTTTGCTATCTGCCAGTCGTTGTTAAAAACACAGCCTGTTATGCCAATTGGCGCAGGATAAACACAGTTATCTAATTCCAAATTAGGGAACTTGTTAGTTCGTACTCATTAGTTTGAGAACTCGGGAGTAAAGCTCGAAACGTTCGCTGAGGCATACAGTAATAACCACTAATTAGGTTAGTCTTTTCTCAGTTTTCGCCAGAAGTCCGCTCCCATGTCTCTGTGAGAGGACAAATATCACAGGCGAGATTCAACGGCAACTTCAGGACCGTTATTGTATCATTATGTACTGGCCGATATCTCTTATGCAATAATAATAACCAGCTGACCTCGAAGTCATGACGGTGCATACAACTGAAGATAGCTTTTGCTGCATACCTGCAAGGGCACCCTATCATGTTCATCAATTCCTTCAGCCTTAGTCCAACGAGGTGCTGAATATCCACCATTGAAATTTCGTTATTCCTCTGAAAGTGCTAAAGTATGTCTCAACCTGTACCTGTTCAGTTGAAACTGCGTAATTCAGCTGTGGAACAGGTTTGACTGTTAACCTTGAAGAAAATAATAAAAATAGCTATTTTTATAGCTGTATATACCCGTCTTAAAACGTCAAAAACAGCATTTCCGAACCACTTGGCTATATAAAAGGCACCAGAAATTAATTATATGCTTAACTGTAATCACTTAAAACTACTGACATCCGTTGTCTTTTAAATACTGTTGTAGGTTCAGAATTCACACATATAATGTAGTTCATACTTCCCCGTCATTCCTATACTTTGTACTAGTAACTTATTAGTTTAACAGTAGTGTATCTAATATAAGTTTAAAAACAATTAATGTTTTTCTTGTTGGCGAAGTACATCGACATTTCTATGATTGGCCGAAGTAAGAATATTGCAAAACTAAAAATGTTGAGGGAAAGAAAACAAAACGAAAATGTTTCTGTTTACTTCTCTGTTGTGCAAAGTTGAGCAGTGTTGCAACGAATTCTTGACTATCTGTCTACATTTTCTTTATGCTACAAATCTTTAATGTGGGAAAGGTTTTGCTCTAGTTCAAAGGTGGGAGTGGGAAAGGTTTAGAAAGGTTTAGTAACGTTTTTATTTTTATTTTTATTTTTATTTACATTTACTAAACTCAGTCCCCCAAAATACCCCTAAACGAGGTCGTTAAGGCGCGAATTCGTGAGTGGGAGGTCTGGGGGTCGAATCTCGCTAGGACCGTCCTCCCTGACTGAGGTTTTCCTCAGTCCTCATAAATGGCAAATGCCGGGAAGGTACCTAAATTTAGGCCTGGAACGTTTCCTTCCTTAAAAAATCTTTCTCAATATATCATTTCACTTCATGTCAGTGGCCACCGCCTGTGGTGCCTCAGTAATAAAAACCGGCATTAAACACCATTAAAATACCCCTAAGATTCTTATATCTTTTATAGTATGTATTGCAACGATATTGCTTTCATCCCCAAGTCCATATCATTTTTTGCTTACTGTGCGCAAGTTAATATTTTCAGCACAACGTTTTAGAGAATACAAAGAATGAACTTTGTGCTTTTTGAGTGCGGGATCTAGAAGCTTGAAAAATTCTATTTAAGAACAACGATTCAAATATTCATGAACTTTTACTTCGCCTCGTTAGGGAATAAATACTCCCGAAATGCAAAAACTAAGGGATTAGAAATTCACGTGTTTGTGTGATTTCCCCGAAGTCATAAATAGGCATCGGAATTTCTAAGCATTAAAACCGGAATGAAATTATGGTGGGAGAGTACACTATGTCACGAGTTACAAATCACCTTTCCTATTATACCTGGCACTTGTCAGTTCTTGTTTATTTGCAAGGCTCATAGCTTGCGTTTCAGTGTACTTAATTTTGATTTTAAGTGCTTAAGAATTTCGATATATTTGTAACATTTGCAAAGTTTACTCCCCTTTTCGATCTTAATTTTTTTTTATCAAACAAGTAGGAATCCTTGTGCTCTCCATAAGAAAGACTTTCGTTAGATTTCCATCGAGAATTTAGCTACATAAATCAATAGCAAATAATACCCCACTTACATCTGTACTAGTGCTAATCCGACGGAGAAAATGTAATTCGATATACAGTCAAGCATTTTATTTTATTTGAAACGATTTGGTTGACGTTGGAGTGTGTAAATGCAGCTTTTCACAAGAACCTTTTGGCACTCCTTTGATGTTAAGCTCATAGTTTCAGAACTAGCGTTTTAGTAAGCTCTAAAACCTTCCCTATAAACATAGGAAACATATCTCTTCTTTATTTTTCCAGAGCTGCACATTCTATTAAAGATGTGTTGCAGGCTCATCAGACGCTTTGCATAGACGTCATGTGGGATTTCCAGGCACTGTCGCATCATCCGGAATGGCCAAAGTCCAGTCATCATTCCAATAACTTTCCTGGTAGGTACTCCGCCAGGCAGCTATCAGGTGTTTTAACAAGAATTCTACGCAGTTCTTGATTTGTAAAATTAATTCATTTTAAACCACTTGATGTTTCGGGCGGTGATTACTTAATAAGGCTTCTCTGAGCTCTGTAGCCTTCATCAGAATGGCCTAAAGCTACTCTTTCATTAATTTGACGTGACGCCTTTTAAAATTCATCCATCTTATCTGACATTCCTGCCAAATCAAGAGATGCAGGACATGTTTTGTTTAAATCTGCTCATTTTTCTGGTTTATCAAAAGCAATCATGTCAATGGAAGCTGCAGACGTTCCATTAAATATGCCAATAAACATTTTAGAATCAACAAAATCTAATACAAGTTCTGTAGGGCAAAAAATGAAGAAAAAAGTTGCTAGTGTAATTTTAAAAATATCCTAAATATCAAGACATTCTAAAGAAAAATATTTCATAACACCAAAAAATTTAGTTTTTCAATTTAAAATTTCAGTCAAATGTTGCTCCTGAATGTAGTTCATGCTTAATTTTAGGCAATGGAAAAACTTCTACTTCAAACTCTTAAGGGTCAATATAAACTCTCATTTTGTATTGATTTTATTATAAAAAAGTAATTTTTAAATTCATTACTGCATATTTAATAATTTTAGGAAGCATATTTCCAGGTCTAACAAAAATCTTCTGTGATAACTTACAGTTACAAAGAAGTGACTTGTAGTCCCTTACCTACATAAAAGAGGAACTCCCTAAATCTCGAGGCAGTTCATTACAGCCCGTGCTCAACCTGGATATGGTCCAAGAATTTGTTGCCTGTCCAGAACCGCTCTAGCAGAGCTATCTTCAAACGATAAAATCTAACGGATTTAATGTGAATAACCGTAGTCAACACTTGACAGTCCAGTGGAGGGTTCCTACTTACATCAATATGCTAACGAACCGCTTTCAGAGCATCATGTACCACTCGGAGAGTTTCCGTAAGTGTGGACTAAGCAAGTGTTTTCCTCAGATGGAAAGTAATAATGACATTAGTTTTAAAACGATTTCGTGAGGGACAAGCATACTTTCTTTCAAATAGGCAAATCAGGACGGTTTTAAAATTAGTTGTGGATATGTAAAGCATATACAACAATTTTAGTGTGAATGAAATGCAATCCTACACTTTCATTTTCAATGTTCATGTCCCGTTTAACGTGTTAAATACTAAATTACGATACCATTTTGGTACAATGGCTACTTGCTTTTTATGCATCTATGTCACACATTGCCTTGGTCCAATGTCATTCTTATTATTGTAGAAAGCTCACCTTTGCCTGCTCCCCGCCTCAGAATCTGCATTCGGTTGTTCTGAAAACGCATGGGTTGCCTAAGCTGCTCTAACTCGTAGCAATACAAGTCATCCTGAGCCAATTTACGGTTGTTTCCAATTTTGTTTCATTATTGTTTTAATTTTGTAATTACAAAAAAAAAAAAAAAAAAAAAAAAAAAAAAAAAAAAAAAAAAAAAACGTTTTTCCTCTTAGTTTCTAAAATTCAACGCCAGAAAACTTGTTTTTGAACAGTGTTGCTCCTAAATTCAGATTTAGGCAGTATCGTTGTATCCTACTCCATTTTCCTTCAGTTAGAAGATGCACTCGTCGCCGATTTGCTACAACGCCGTTGATCATGTAAACTTTAACTCTTTGCTGTGATCTTTAAGTCCCTTTGGACTACATGAAAATGTTCATCTTGGCTGACAATATCGTCAAATAAAAGAATTATAGAACAACTGGTTCATTACTTCAGAAACAGAAGTGACTGGGGTATAAGATAAGGTTGTGGATACATCACAGGGCATTGTCCAAATTTCGGACTTTGAACTGCTTTTACTTGTACAAGAGCTGTCTGTCGCAAAATGAGAAGAATCTGACTGTACCTCTTCTGTTTTATTGTTAAGAGTCAAAGTAAATAAATTTATAAAAACTTTAAGACAGATAAACATACGAAAAATCTGAGATACACTTTTTCATCTGTACAAAAATACATCTTTTTAAGATAGAAAACAGTGTAATAATATTCCATTTAAAGCAACTTGAAATAGTGTAATTGCTCAAATGCACACAACTGGTAACATTCATTGCATCACCTCATCGATTTTGTGTTTTACTTGTTTCTTTTGTACATTTATAACGGATTAACGTTTTATCATATTTCAATATTTTAATTTTTTTATCCGTAACTGTGTTAAAAATAAAACATTCACACAAAAATATACTTTTATATTATACAGAATGCCCCGTATGAACGCTGTGTTTGTTTTAATAAGACACATCATTTATTTGAAAAGTGCTAGTATTATTAAGTCAATAGGAAGCAAAAGCACTGTCATTAAACATGAAACAAAACACCATGTAAATGTCATGGCTGAATTCCACCTAAGACACGTCTAAATTTATGCCTCGAATTGAGGGATGGTTTGTGGATTTTCTAACTTTTGTTGTTATCGGAATGGTTAGCGGTGGCGACTCGACTTTATTGGGCTAGTAGCAATTCTCTACCGATCGACGAGAACGAGGACGTCCAGGTGATTTCATATTCTCTTACCTTCAGACACCCTTACCAGTCTCTGCACCTCACTATTGGCACGTTAGACGCATTTCATCTACCAAAATGTTTACACTTAGTCTTCGAACGGTCTCTGCATAACATTCACCATACTAAAAGTGCACTTTCAGAATCTGAATGCGTTGATCCTTCGTGCATCGCTTCATTTTAGTTGATAACAATACATACAAATGACAATCGTTAATCGCAATACAAACAGATGACAGTCTGTTAAATTTCAGGTCCGGCAACCTAACAAACCGACAGAGGTGCTCAATTTAAAAATTGCGTTCTTTATGGGACACACTATAGTTTATAGCTAAATACTTTATTGTATAACTATTACAGAAATGTTCACAACACAAACAAAGCCGTCTGCTAAATATAGGGGCTTAATACGTTTCGCTACCTCCCCATGTCGAGTCAATGAAAACATAATGTCTCATCTGGTAGACCTTATGAAACCAAAGTCTTTAGATGATAAAGTATCAAGTCTTTAGATGTTAAAGTATTAGTTCCTTCTTTATATCCTTTTTCTGTGCAAAAACAGTGCTCAATATTTTCCAGCAGCTCTCATTGTGGTTGAGATCTGTACGGCTTCTTAACCATATGAGGGTGGAAATTCCTTGATTTTTCTAACCTCTAGACTATGACGTGAAGTTTGTAAATTGATTTCTAAAATTTTAATATGAAAGCATAAATTATTTAAAAATTATTAGGTTTCTAACTATATGGTACAGTACGGAATAATCCTATAAAATGCAGTTCTCCTCTGAAATGCTCAACATTTGTTAGTAAAGTTATGTATGTATCTGCATAAATTAACCCTTCATTAAATGTAAAAGTAACATACTCTTACGTTTAAGTTGGTCCTGGTGGTGTAGTGGTTACCATACGTGCCTTCTAAACCCAAGATCGCTGGTTCGAACCCGGCCAGGATCGATGGATTTTTTTCGGACGTAAAAATCGTAAGTATGGCTTCCTTCGGAAGGGAAGTAAAGCCGTGGGTCCCATGTCGTGCATTTACGGCACGAAAAAGAACCTCAAGCCTGAAAGAGAGGCCTCTGAGCAAAATTTGTCGACCGTTTCACGCCCTGAATTGAATGGAACGCTGATGACCTGAGATGTTAAAGAGCGTCCGTAAGTAAAACAATAAAAAAAAAATCTTACATTTAATAGAAATATAACCCCAAATCATCAAAATTTTGGTAACTTCACTGTTGAGTCCAGATATTCTGGAAGAAATTGTCCCTCTTAAAATATCTTTTTATTTACTTCACCTCTCATCTCTTCAATTCCATGAGCTCATTCTAAGTCAAAAGAGGTTTCTTTCATGGTCTATAGTATGTATAGCTCCATATCTGAAAGAGCAGTTAAACATTCTGCTGAAAACCTCTGCACGAGAAGTTTTACCCCACTATCAACTCTACTGAGAGATACAGTTATTACAAAAGCAACACCAAAGGACACATTCCCCTTATGATCACATTTTTCATATTTCCAGTTTCTTGCATTTGATCAACATGTTGAAGCGTGTGGGGTAAAAAAGACCCTCAGCAGCAAACGAGCTGTTAATGCAGCACACATCATGACAGCTACAATTCAGCCTATAGTGTCACAAGAGATGGTAACTCTTTGATAGTGGGATCATAATGACTTAAATGTATAACAATTAACAATATATGGAATTTATTAAACAAGTATCAGAGCATATACATTTCCTAAATAACGTAACAAACACTTTTGCACTCCCACTATAATAAATGTGCTATTATATTACTTTTAGGGAAGTAAGTTGACTTTATCTGAATATTTTGGTTGCTATTGATGAGAGAAAAATAAAAAGATGATTTAAGCAACAACAAATTTAAAAAAATATTACAACACTCTTTAAATAGTTTGTACGTACTTTAATTTCTTTTTCGACAGTTCCAGCATTAACAATGCACATGCAGCACCCGCTTCTTCCACTTCACATGCAAGACCCACTGCTTCCATTTTACTGAAAGTAACTTTAATAAACAGCACACAATTTTTTGACCTGTCTGCTGCGTAAACTATTTCAATTCAATAGCTGCAGAATAACAACAGTAATAAAACTCGAAGTGTTCAGTGATATTAAGTTACGTATAATCAAGATAAAACAAAATAAATGTTTATTTTTAGTAGAAAGTGGAAATATTTATGTAACAAAAGAGTAACGTAAAATGATGCACGCAATGTTTTTACCCACTTCTAGTATGAAAGTAATATTTCATTTCAATTAATATTCTAAATTTGCCTTTGCTTAAATCAGAGTCGACTGCTATCGACTTTTTAACGCCCTTTTTAACTATTGAGGCACCACAGGCGGTGGACACTGGTGATACATGAAATGATATATTGGGAAAGATTTTTTAAGGAAGAAAACGTTCCAGGCCTAAGTTTAGGGTACCTCCCCGGCATTTACCATTTATGAGGACTGAGGAAAACCTGAAAAAAACCTCAATCAGGGAGGACGGTCCTTGTAGAAATCGAATTCTAGACCTCCCACTCACGAATCCGCGCCTTAACGACCTCGGCCACCTTGGCGGTCTGCTATGAACGCAATAACGTTGGTTGTTACGGATATGCAAAATAAATACCTGCAATTTTTGTATGACTATGAACCTGAGCAGAATCAGCAGATATGTAAAAGGAGCGTTAGTTAACTTGAATACTGTGTTAAATAATTACTTACTTCATTACGTTTCATTCTTATTGCATGTTACTCTAAAAGTGCACTCGTTTTCCTCTAATTCAAAATGTATTTCAAAGAGTGATGTAAGATATCAGCACCCCTGTGAACGAATATATAGTTTAGGTTGCCAAGAACGACAAAATAAATTCTAGTTTAAATGCTAGTGGTGGGAAAAAATCGTTATATGCAATGTAAAGTAGAGCTGACCATTATTGGACTCTTATTCCCCTTAATTGATAACTATTTACCTCCCAAATATCACAAATAACGTCATGTAAAGAAAGAACCGAATTTCTGATAGGAATTCAACTCACTTTACGGCCCAACCTATAACAAAAGCAGATCTACTTCTGTGACTTGACCAATAGTAGTGGAAGTAGTTTTTGCTTTGTCGTTTGTAACGAGATTTTCTTCGTATGGCTTCACGGGAGTTGCTTGATGGCAAGAAAAACTAGGGCAAGGTATTTAAGAACAATATCCGGGTAAAACACACAAAAACAAAGGCCCATTTTTGTAATAAAAGTTATTGAATAGTAAAAGTAAAAGCTATTAGAAGACCCGGAGAAAGAAACTTGTCAGCTTCAGTTTTACTTCCACAGAAAAACTTGTTTCCATTCCTAAACTTAGATAAGTTGATAATCCATAGCCACTTGAGTGTACCAACTTTGCAATTACTTAGTTCCGAATTCCCATAAAGAACTTACCAGAACTGTGATGCAGATACAACTAGCAGCTGATACCTACAGCAAACACCTCTAACCTCTAAATGAAACTTTTCGTGGCCTACACGTGCGCTAAAAGACCTTGGTGACATGTTTTATTGCCTCACGGTATAGTACTTGCACACTGATGATCTGTGCGTCGTCATGATGTAATTACAGCGACACGTGACTAAGCACTACTTTGCGTGAATACAAACCGACATTACGTAACAATTACACCCAAGTAGTTTGTCTAGCTTCTGCCATTACTACACTTTGTTCAATTGAATTCTGAGATAGAAGTGTTTTATAGTTCGTTTTGAAAGGATTTCTTTGTGTGATCTTATTTGATCTGAATCATTTATATTTTACATAAATTTAAATAATTAAAAACTTGTATCGCTGTAAACTTTGTTCTATGAGATGTTTATATCTTATTATCACAAGAGGGTCTGAGATTGCCGCGAAATTCTCTAACGTACTAAGTAAACTTATATGCAAAGCTCAGACCTTCAAGTGATATTTATCAGGACTATTTCACGAATAAATAAGAATTTAAATATAATTCCCCTCAACTTAACTTAAAAATTGTAATAATTGTATATTTGTATTAAGAATACTCAACTTTTTCAAGCCATCTTGCAACAGACAAATGTCGATTGTCAGTAATGCAACAGAGAAGACTAAATACAGTTTAGGATTATTTCATGAATATAAGAAGAACAAAAGTTATACATATTTGAAATTTGTGTACAGAACATTAACAATCCTATAACATGATGTATATTTACTTATGGATAGCTTCAGAAACCGTGAGACTGAAATAGACAAAAGTCTACTATTGCAATCGCTAACGTTCGATCTACTAATAACAACTGAAAAAAAAACAAAACAGAGAAAACATTTTACCGTCCTGAACAACGCGTTTTATTAAAATATATGGTTGCTTAGGCAGATATTGTTACATAATTTACAAAATTGTTTCAGATTGCTTGGGTGAATAAGCAAAAACAAGTGTTTAAGCTTTGAAGAACCCTCTATTTTGCGTTATGATTGTCGATATTTTTGTAGGTATCAATACCTTCCCTCCGCCGTCTTGCAAAAGTGGTCAATGATGCCTGCTCAAGAATTATAGTGGGAGTGAAGGAATTTGGTAAAACTTTGCGATAATTTCACTGGAATATCGGACTATGATTGGTCAAAATTCAAACTTTTGTTTAATTTCATTGGTCTGTGAAAGAGTGCTAGTATTTTTTTCCGTTGGAATTTTCCCTTGAACTTAATGCTGTAATAGTTAATCAGTAATTATCATGAAAAATCCGGAATGGTTGACAAGTGTGCGTATGCCCACTTTTTCCTTACGTCTGTCTTTGATTTTATGAACATTATTACCTTCAATCTAGCTTGTACGAGTGTAACTGTCTATATCGCAATAATTACTAGATTATATTACAATATCCATTAATTTAGTTCATAGCGTTTTGTAAGTTACCTTATTAAAAATCTTTATCATATTTAACATGACAAAATACGATGTTATACTTACAAGGCGTAATTTAAGTACAACGTTGTTCACTACCTAAACAGATGCAACTTTTTATCTGCCGACTATAATGTCGGTAGGATATTTATTTTATGATGTACATAGGTTAAAATAATATGATAATATCCTGAATTTAAGAAACAACAACGCAAATGTTGCAGGCGCATGCAAATGGTATACCAATATAGTCCTTGAAATAGCTCAAATTGAAACATGCTTATCAGCACGGTGCAGTAATATTTTCAAAAGTTGAGCATTCAATTGCAATAAAATATGACATAATTCATTACTTTCAAGTATAAAGAGTTAACTTGAGTATAGGGCATAAAATTAATCATAATTTATATTTAATTTGGAATTTTTGGTTGCATAAACAGTAATTTAAGATTATTTTGTCTTAACCTCAAATTAAAACTAACTGTCGAAATTTTACAAGTTAAAGCACTAGCTAGAATTTAGTAATTGTTAAATAAAACCTTTCTGAGAGCACAGAAGCATAACAACTTTATTTATAAATGAAATGGTTAATAACGTTTACTTTAATTTCGTGTAGATAAAGTACCTTCAATGTTTCACTTTTCATTTCCGCGTAATAACAACAGAGTTGCGCTCAATTGTAGATTATGTTAGGTTAACCTTACAAGCGGTATATTGTACAAATGTCTGATTTCCGACATCTCATCCGAAGATAATTTCACCGTGTTCATCGTGTATTTCATGAAAGAAATAATCCATTCCTATAACTGAATGACAAAAAATGCAAAATGCCATTTCGCTTAGCAAAAGATGTTGAAGAACTGGAACAGATGTTCATGTCCCCGATTACAATCACAAACTAAGCGAAATTATGCTTTGAATTAGATGTTCACTATGCTATTAACTTTAAGGTTCCATGCGATAGGGAACTTCCAAATAGTTATTGAAGATATATTCAAAGTGGATGGCCAGTAGAACCATCCATAAAGTGACTAGAGCAATAGCAGCTCAGTTCATTAAAATGCCAACCGAAGAGGGTGAAGTAAAGAAGTAAAGAATAATGCTAGGCTTCTATAACATTCGCAACTTTCATGGAGTTTTAAGTACTACAGACTGCATACACATACTCACTGTATCCCTAGGGTTTATAATCCACAAGTTTTTAAAACAGAATTATTATACTCTTTGGCAACTTTCCCCCTATTTATGTTCTTTATCATTGTATGAGATGGAATAATTTTTTTTTCAAGTTTCCCCTTATATTTTAGCACCATATTAATAATAATATCCTTCTCACGTTTGCTAATATTTGCAGCTCGTTTTCGCTTTGCCTTTTCCTTATGCGTGTTTGAAGACATATTAAGAAAAACATATGTCTAGGAGGCGGGATAACTAAATAATTATTACTTTTCTTAGGTTGAACACCATCCATTTTTTAATGGTGTTTAACGCCCCTTTTTACTAATGAGGCACCGCAGGCGGTGAACACTGATGATACATGAGATGAAATATGCTTGGAAAGGATTTTTTAAGGAAGGGAACATTCCAGGCTTAAGTTTAGGGCACCTCCCCGGCATTTGCCATTTATGAGGACTGAGGAAAACCTGGAAAAAACCTCAGTCAGGGAGGACGTTCCTGGTGGGATTCGAACGCCAGATCTCCCGCTTACGAGTTCGCACCTTAACGACCTCGGCCATCCATAATGATGGACATCATCTTGCTCTAAAACAAATTACCCTATTATTTTGCGAATTTGCCATCGGCTTGACGGTTATTGCAAACTCGAGGTTACGTAATCTGTGGTTACTTTTTAAATCACAGTTAAAAGTAACCTCCAGTTAGTAAATTTTAAACAACTGGGTCTCAAGAGTATTTTCCCGATACAGTTAAGCCAGCGAGGATAGCCGAGAAAGCGAACCTTTAAGAGAACATTGGCTTAGCGTACTTCTATCGCGTGCAGGTTGGTTAACTTCTACAAGCACGTGATTAAAACCAAAGGTAGGTGTATCATATTGCGCTCGAACTTTATCAAAATGATTCCTTTCGCAATTGGTTTTCGAACGAATGTGATGATATGTTGTATGAATTCATAAACAAACAACGAGGCTTCTTACAGTTGAAAGGCCCTACAAACTTTGTTAATGTTCTGATTACAGCGACAAGGTCACTATTTGGTGTCAATTTCAGCATTTTATCTCATGGGTTTTTATTTCATTTAAGACGAGCATGGGAACAGCGAACCAAGAAAAATATCGCGAAGATATTCAACCTTCCGCCAAAGTTTTGAAAATATTTGCAGATATGTTCCTTTTCGTTCACAGTGGTTGCAACAAGACGGTGCTACCTCACACGCTGCAAGAGAGTCACTGCAACGTTACTTTTAAGGATGACTGGTTTCATTAAATATAGAAAATTTCTTTCTTTTATATTTGTGGGGCATTCCTGTTGAGTAATTTTCATCCATGTTAGGAATTATGCATAAATAATGCTGGATAGTTGTTACAACATGTGTACATTACAAATATGTAAATGTAATTAAAATATAGCGTTAAATAAATAAATATAGCTTAGTTCAGCTTCGGGCCAAATGCATATTTCTCTATTAAACGTTTCGACTCCTGCATCCCAAAAACTTTCTAAGTTTGAACATGTGTCAAAACGCCAATATTGCCTGTTTAACCGCTAGGTCTTTAAGGTTTGTTCCGGTGCTAACACTGATACGGAAATGAAACCGGAACAGTTTCTGAAGAAAACTACAGCTCAAACGAAAGCCCTGTTTCGAAGGCATTAGCATCGATTTCTACCACTAAAATACCTCCGTTGTCGATTTTGTCCTACATTCCCTAATGAATTCTGTTTACAATTAACGGGACACCAGATATGAATGGAGAGGCAACACGTCTGCTAGAATAGTTATGTACTCTTACCAGATAACTCAAAACAATTGTGTTTGTCGTAACACTTAGATAAGCTTGGGCAGAATATGTCGGCCAAGTTCGCTACTCAACCTTGCATTAAACTTTCTCATTCCCCATCGAAAGCGAACACTTATCAGTCAGTTCTCGTTAATGAGGTTATCAACGCTTTACACGCAGGTTTTCTGAATGTTCTACAATCCTCGCTTAGATAGTCTCGACTCAGTTTCTCTTAGCACCATATAAAGTCCGGGGCAACATCTAAAATGCAGTTTTCCTCACGTTTCCATAGCTACCATATCAACACCATTATAAGTCATTTAGGAGGTCTTTTTGATCTGAATATTATATTATGGAAGGATGGTTGTTCTTTTTGCTTTGGAATAAGAGTTACTTTTTCATTAAAAGTTAAAACTGAAGACAAATGGCGCTACTATAAATTCCGCATACCTCCAGACATTATGTATAAAAACTACCGAAATTTAATGCTTTATCAACGCTTTGCACGCAGCCTTTCTGAATTCCCTGCAATCATCGCCTAGACACTCTAAACAAAATATCTCTAAGACATTATTAAATCCGAAGCAACATCTAAAATGCAATTTTCTCCACATTTCCAGTATTATAAACCGATCTAGGAGTTCTTTTTAAATTGAAAATTAAATTGTGGAGTGGATTTTTTTTCTTTGGAACAAGAATTAATTTTTCATTAACAAATTAACACTGAAGATAAATGGTACTATAAATTTCACATTCCTTCAGACATTATAATTAACAGATACCATCTACAAATGCATGAAAGCTATTGGATGTATTGATTTATAAATTCGCATTACTTTACACTAATAAGATTTTAATATCATATTTTATTTCCATTGCAACACCAACTAATCTAAACTAAATTTACATTCCATGCATTATATTAAAAGAAACAACTTGAATTTAGTAAGAACATTTTGTATATTTATTTATTTTTAAACATTATTCATCTCTTATCTCTCTTTATGACATATTAAAATAATGAAAATAAAAACTATATAGTTTCTGCATGTACATATATGTTAAAAGATGAAATATTAGTTATCTTTTGCTATATAAAATAGGAATGAACTATTTTATTGCTAATTAGGCACTGAGAAGAATTATTTCTTGGAACATCTGAGATGTGCTTATAAAAGTCCAGAATATTGCACAATACAGTTTGAGAAACCATGCTTCAAAATGTATGTATGTTTTAAATCAGTTAGGTTTCACATAAAATTCTCCAAGCATTTGATTCTGACGTCTATTTGAACAAAAAAGGATCTGAAATTAAAGTCAAATTATTTAATTACTAAAATCTATAGTTTAACTAATTTAATGCCATGGCAGGAAAATACAATAGAAGAGTTAAAAAGGTAATGGAATCAGATAATAGAACAAGTGAATACTTTTAAATATCTGGGATGCGACCTATTACACTAAAATTCGAACCAAGGTCTACACAATATTGGATCACCTCTGGTGGCCGAGGTCGTTAAGGCGCGGACTCGTGAGCGGGAGGTCTGGGGTTTGAATCCCGCCAGAACCTTTCTCCCTGAATGAGTTTTATTTCAGGTTTTCCTCAGTCCTCATAAATGGCAAATGCCGGGGAGGCACCCTAAATTAGGCCTTAAAAACAAATCCTTTTCCAATATATTTCATCTCATGTATCATCAGTGTCCATCGCCTGTGGTATCTCTGTAGCAAAAACGGGCGTTAAACACTATTCATTCATTAGGCAATATTGTAATAAAATATAACTCAATAAATGGATGCATCAATAAATACTTGGAAATTCAATGAGGAAGGAGGTCAAACTCAGATTACATAATACTGTATCAAAACCAACGCAATGAGACCTGGGTAATGAGGAAAAAAGACAAAAATAAAACTGAAAGTTCCGAAATGAGATTTATGAGAAGTTTATTGGGAGTATCTCTAAGAGATAAATTGAGAAGTACGAACATAAGATTAGAACTGGATGTAAGAAATGGTACAGAGGTAATTCACTGTCTACCAAAAGAACTGGTAAGAACATATCAATCGGATATCTTCTGACAGACTACTACAGCAAGTTTTTTCGTTAAAAACTAAATGGAAGACGGGATATAGGGCTAGTGATAGTAGGTGGAAGGATCAATTTAAAGAATAAAATACCTTTGGCGCAGAACGAGATAAATCCAATAATTGGAAAGGTAGAACTAGAAGTTTAAACATGCTCAACATATTAAAACTTTGACAATAAATAGCCAAGCTACAGCACTAACACTTGCCTTGGTCGTTTCCAATACCAGCGTTCCTTCATCTTCTCTTGCTTAACAGGCGACCACCACCGCATTAATTAATTACAGTATATCTCAGTTTTAAACACAAGGAAAATTCACATATTTCACTGTTGTACTTCCATTATCGAAAGAACCACACAAAGGACCTCACTGTATCACCTGCACTGGTACACTGTTATTGCACGGTAACTAGACATTATGTAAAGCTAAAAGGACAACTGGTATTTAGTTTAAAAAAAGAGAATGAAAAGCGGCCATTCTGGCCAGCCTTCGACTTGACCTTGTAACGATTATGTGTGCTCAGTACGTAACATGCAGGGTAGAAAAAAATTTCACCACATTCTTATACAATTTACCTGAGGGTTTTTGGGAACCATTGCATGAACCGTGCGGAATGCAAAGACAAAGGAATTTAATGCATTTTAGCAATTCAATATCAGACATTTGGCATTGTGAAGTTATGGGTTTGACAGTTTATAAGAAACTATGCTCTAAAATCCTGAAATAATTGTAACAAAACAGAAAGAGAGTAATTTTTTTACAGAAATATTTATAAATTGGAGACCTATGTTTCATTTTATAACACCCAGCGATTAAAATAGTTTATTTAATAAATCAAAACATACATATTCAGATTTAACTCAAACGTTAATAACGCCCAAGAACAACAACAAAAATGTGCATTACATTTATAAAAATTGTTAATTTTCTAATATTTATTCATTTTTTGTACAGGCTAGAAGAGATTAATGATTCCATGCTATAAACAAAACATTTTCTACTCTATTCTGATTGTTGACGTTAGGAAGGAAAGAAAAAATTCTGCGCTATCTTTCACGTGCTGTAATATGTTAATGCATCTATTATAATAATGGATAGGCAGAAACAGAACAAATAGTGTCTGTTCTTAACGCGAATTGTTTTAACGTAAAATCACCCGAAAAGTTCTATGTGAGTAATTTGGGTTGGTGAAATCAGAATTGGCATCATTGAGCTTAATATTGTCATGCCGTTGATATTGGCAATTATTAAACAAGTGAGCAACGCTAGTTACGAATTTGTTTTCGCAAGGTAATGCAAACACTCACCGAGTATCTGCAATTAGTGCAAAGTTAACTATATGCTGTGTTGCCAAATGTTTCAGATAAAATGTTTACTTTTTCGAAAAGAAAAAGATATTAAGACTTTACTGTCCTCCATATGAAGTTCTTATTCCAGTTATGTTTATGACACTGATTCTATACACATCATGTACGAAATACACACCAAACAATTAAAATTCCATTGCTGCTTAAATGTATTATTGAAGATCAATATGTCAAAATTTTCAACATTACGTTATCTTTGTTCTATCAATATTACAGCAAGAGATGGGAAACAAATTCTATTTCAATATAATTTAAACTCTTCTTCAAAAAAGAAAATAGTTAAGCGTTCGTCAAATATCTCAATTACAGAATGTTACACTGCAATAACTGCAGAGGTGGTAGACAAGAGATTTGCAATAGGTAATGTATGGCCTGTTCAAAAGTTAAATTTGTGGCATTAGGTTTCTGAACGACCAGATGTCTCTGCCTAGCGAAGTTTTTATTCATGAAACCATGCAATAACAAACGGTTGGGCAACATGTTTCTTTGGCGCAGTCAAGTAAAAGAGGATCATTGTTATTAACTTTCAATATTTATTACTTTTTTTAATCAATAAATAAAAAAAAGTAATTTCCAAACCAACGTACGATCTTTCATGCTAAATTTATTCATTAGACCACACAGATGGACACTAATTTATTTTATTTAGGGATGCTCTTTAACATCTCAGGTTATCAGCTTTATGGACACTAACTTACATAATACCGTACATCAGTTAACCTTTTTATCAGTTCCATATTGTCCCATGATAATTCGAGATTCTTCTATTTTATAGCACTAGCTCTTGAAAATACAGATTTCCTTGCTCGTGAAGCAGGTCTAAAGACATTCTATGTCAAAATATTCAGCTCTTTTCGCTTTAACACTGATTATCAGAACCAATTTCAACTTCTCTGTCACTATATATAGCTCCGTTATTTTTCTTTGTGGACCATAGATTTCCCATCTCAAATTGGTTGTCTTAACGCATGTCTACAGTCTCTGAAATTAATGTGGTTTAGATAATTAACACCCGGTATAGCTTTTTGTAACGAACGTCGCATTTTGTCATGGATTCATAAATAACTAAGCTTGACAGATGGAGAAACAGAAAACAATAAACAAATAAATAAATAAATAAACTACCAAAGCGTTCTATTTTAGAAGAGTTTTTGCATTTCCTGCAACTGAAAAAATGTGTTTGAAGTGTTGGGAATAGTTAAGAGCAAAGTTCTTAAACATCATTGGACATACTGAAAGGGTCTTCAAATCTGGATGCAATAGATCTGATTTACTATGGCTAGAAATATTTTCCTCTTACTCTGAAGCTTTTCTCGACGGAGGATAATTAATGCCCATTAAATTCTTGCATCTAAAGTTGGCAGTCGACCATATCTATATATTCTTTTCGCCGTTCCCACATTTTCCTCAAAACGTATATTTAATTCGCAAATCTTAAGGGTATTTTGATTAGTTTAGTTATTTCTTATTTAAGATTACATTTTCTAAACAAGTACCCTCCTCTGTAAGAGCATTTTCCAGTCATGCAGAAGTAAAAGGCACCAGCATCTGTCTTTTGACACTTGCATTTCCAAAAGCTTTCAACTTCCACTATAGCTTGCTCAATATCAGCTCGTTCACATATTTTAACTTTTTGTTTTTTACACTCGAGTGTGGGCAAACCATTTGACCTGTCGGAAGAGAGATAATGTAATGGATCACAGTGAAGGAAACTCTTTTGCTCGCTGCTTGAGTAAAAGCAGACCTCTCCAAGCTAGGAAAGTGAAAATACAAGACCTGGCAGAGCTGTACAAGACATTATTAAAAGAATAAATAAATATAAAACTTTTGCTGAAGAATATATTTACAATACATTTATTTACTTATTTTAATTGGTTATAAGTCATTAGCATTCCTTTAGATCTTTTCTCGATGGTTTAAAGATCTAGCAGTCTGAGAATAAGAAGGCATTCCTAAAGCAAGCAGGTGTAGCAAAAATTGTAATGTTCAATTTTATGAGCTAAAGTTAAAAGTTACTGCACATTTGTTACACGTTCTGCAAATACTTTTTGTGTATCTTAAAAATCCAGTTGCAGCAAAGAATTGACACTTTTTAAGGCTACATTAAAAAAAATACGTTTGCATAGAAAATAAAATTGTTTTTCAGCAGTCCTGTTGAGAGTTTGCAATAATAATCTTAACAATGTTGCCGATTGTTAATAATGCCAAATGTTGTTATGAAGTAAAACAGGCACTATGTTGACTGACTTAAAAAGCTGTAAAATGCAACAAAATAAATTTTGAATATACATAACAAAATAGAAATTTGAACTTGGTACTTATAGTTTTAATGCTGATAATGCTGTTTATTTTAGATTGTGAATTGTATTGGGAACTCCAGCTGCTTTGTGAAATAAATTTTACTATTCTTAAAATACATAAAAAAAACAAATCGATTTAATGAGCCTTTTGAATGTTTACTTTGGTCTTAAACATTATTTCTTGTAATATTTTTGTTCGGGATCGAATTATACTTACAACGAGAACTTTTATAATCCAAAATATAAATTAAGATTAATTTTTAGCCTGAAAAACGAGAGATTTTCTGAAAAACGTTTTGATATCATATAGAATTTTAGTTGTTATTAGTATTATAATGCATAGCGAGCGTTATTTTATAAAATTATATTATATATAGTAATAAATACAAAATTACCAATAAATATGCTAAATCGTGTTGTACACTAGTCTTAGCATTAATAAATTGTATCTCAATAATCTAAATATTAAAAATTTAGCACATTTGAAAACAAAACTCAATTAGTATTTAGTAGATAAATCCTTATACACTTTTATCTCCTTATTAGTTTTATAAGTATTTACTTTGAAAATGCCCACCTCTACTTTATATGTCAATGATAATAAATATGACAAGACACTGCCACTACGAAATTAATGCAGGATGAGGCGACTTCTTATATTCTCAACGCGGTAGAAAATTGTTAACAGGAATTTCTAAAAACTTGTCTCCAAAATCGCAAAATATTAACCCTGAAAGGAAAGTGTGAAATGAGCAGACTTAAAGACACCTCATCTGCTGAAGCTATAACAGATAACTACCTCAGTACAAGCCTCATAATATAATTACAATAGACAAAGGTAAATTGTTTAAGAATAATGTGATTGTATTTTAAAATGTTTAGAATTTAGACGTGCTTTTTTTTTTTAAAACTAAAATAATTTTTTTTAAATAATTACTATTTTTTTTAATTATAAAGTTACACAGACCTTATCTACTACATTCTCTGAAACTCTGAACATGGAAAAATGGGAGAAAATAATTAAAACAGGAATTATAAATATTTTTGGGGATTTATGTTTTATTATAAACTTTGAAATGTTTCGATTTTTATTTCTAATGTTTATGATGATTTAGTAACTCATTACGCATGACTGCCTGCATGGTAGTCTGGTAGTAGCGAATGTGACTACCGATTCGATTCCCTGTCTGGTCAAGTTGTCTGGTAAAGGTTTTTCTTGGAGTTTTTCTTTGTACTGATAAGGATTATGGCGCCAAGGACTCCGAGCTCATTTGCGTCATCATTAATCCATTTTATTCATCCATAGGTTTAAGGACCTATTGGTACACCATAACCATGTTACCTACACTATCTCCATTGGGACAACGCAGGAGCACCTTATGGGCGTCCCGGCCTCAGAAGTCTGCTACAATTACAGGCATAGCCCTGAATGTCCATAAATTAATGAGACAATGGTTCGGCATTGTATAAAAAGTAAACTAAAAACACTTAACTTGGTTAAATATATCCATGTTGCATTGCAATAGCAAAATCACGACTGAGAAACTTCAAAATATATTGAATGCATTCTCTCTTTGCATCGCTTAAAAAAATGAAATTAAATTCAGTCATATTCTAAATTCATTGATTCGTGTAATTTGCATTTATTTCTAAATTTATATCAAATTATATGCTGAAATAATTTCAAAACTCCAAATTGCAAAAATGGGTAGTTTTTGTTAGATTTATGGACATTTAAGGCATATTTATTGGCAATACTGTATCGTAATCTTGTCCATTAGGCATTCTTTTTCGTCTCTTGCGTTCTATAGCATTTCCTAATGATAGCAATTTGATTTTCCACACTGAAACGGACATCCCTGCTTGTCAACCTAAAATCTGCATACAAGCTACAGAAAACAGCGAATAAGCTCTCAAGCTCACCATTAAAGCATACAATAAACAACTTCCTTCAGAGTTAAGCATGTAAAACAACTATTTTTATGTTAATACGAAGCTAGTTGCAATTTGCTGACATCAGGGGAAGCCGGTAATCGAACGAATTATGGTAGAAGCTTCTGAGAGCTGTATTACGTCATTGTTGTACATCAAGGTGAACCTCAACCCCGCCATATTTAATTGCAAGAACTAGCGTACAGATCAGGGTTAACTACCATGCGTTATATCATATCAGGCTACAGAAAATAAAAAGCATGTTCTCCAAGTCATTAATATTTATAATGCAAATGCTATGTTGCATCGCTAATATTGTTGCATAGTTTATATTCCGTTCTTGTATCCAAGATTTAGAATTCCAGGAACAAGTTCGCAGGACACTAAACAAGCGGTTCGGTTTTAAAGGCAAAACACATAATAACTATAACAATTCTGAAGCACCAGTATGCAGCTCTTTGGGGTATAATATTCATACCTTGTAATTTGCGGATCCCAAGTGCTTAAGGAAATGAAACTACCTGGCTATCTCTACAAGGAAAACTTCGTAAAAATAAAAACCAGTAGCTTAACTAAAATTCTGAAGAGGAAAGTTAAATACAAAGAAAATGACATAAATATGAGTGACAGCACTACTGAATTTATTGGCAGTATCTTTTTTGAATATCTTTGCACTTGATATGACGTAAGGCAAATACGTATTTCAGTTAAATTATGTCTTAATTTATTAATTATCTATTTACATCCTAAATATTAAATAAACATAAGATTATGATCGTGATTATCGATTTTTCATATATAACACATACAACACAATCATCTAAAACGAGCACTGCAAATATTTCTGAAATATAAGGCGCTATTGATGTGCTGCTTTTACAAAATTGACGTTTAAACGGGGGCTCATTATTGCAACCCATTCACAGATGTTAATAATAATTAAAATATGTAATTTCTTGAAAAAAGTGTCATTTTTTCCAAATGGAACAATGCCTACTGACATAAAGTAAATAAGACTATAGAGGAAATTAGAATGCCAATGTATTTTCTGCAGGATACAAATGCAAGTAGTTTACGAGCTATAGTAATATGAACATTTTAAATATCTACAGTTGTCTGCTTTATTTAATTACTTAGTTACTTGGTACAATGCTCGTATGTTTACTTTTCTTATTAGTGTTTTGGGCCATACGTTACAATTTGTACTTATACATTTTTATTGCACCATATGTCAGCACTCTCTTAAGAAATACGAAAACTGGTCTTCACAGGTTGTGTTCAAAATGATGACCACCAGCTACAATACAAGCTTCCAGTCTTTCATGTAAAGATTGATGCACATTTTAAAGCATTTCGGCAGAAGTTTCAGAACAGTCAGCTGTAATACGTCGTTTCATATCTTCTGGTGTAGTCGAAATGTCCTTATAGACAGCGTCTTTTAATTTCCCCACAGAGAGACCTCTAAAGGGATCAGATGTGGTAAACGGGCAGGCCAACGTACTACTCCCCTTCGCCCTATCCAACGATTTTGAAACAATTGGTGAAGACAAGCGTAGCACGTCTATTGGGATATCTTTCAGCTTACACATTACAAGAAAGAACTCCACTTTTTCAGCATAAGTAAACACTATCTTCCATCAGTACCATCATAAAGTTCTGGCAAGAAAGTCCCAATAAAACCCGTGTAAGGGAAACAAAATGTAAACAAACTTTTAATGGTGTTTAACGCCCGTTTTTACTGCTGATGCACCACAGACGGTGGACACTGATGATACATGAGATGAAATTATATATTGGGAAAGGATTTATTTAAGGGAGGAAGTGTTCCAGGCCTATGTTTACGGCACTTCTCCGGCAATTGCCATTTATGACCGAGGAAAACCTGGGAAAAAAAAAAAAAACCAGTCAGGGGACGGTCTTGGTGGGAATCGAACCCCAACATCGTAGTCTAGTAACTAAGCAGTTAAATGGGGTATACAACTATAAACATTTAAAATGTTCATATTGTTGCAGTTGGTCAACTACTTGCACTAGAACTGTGGAAAAGACACAGCTGACTTTCTATAGTTTCCTCTAGTTTTAATTTCTTGATGTCAATAGGCATTGCTCTCTTTTAAAAAATGTAGCTTTATTAAAGAAATACGCCTTCTAATAATTATTAACATCTGTGTATGGGTTACAATTATGGGCCCCTCTCTAAACTTCAGTTCTGTGAAAGCAGCACCTCCCATTTCAGAAACATTTGCAGTGGTAATTTAGGTAATTTACCTGGCATACAGAAAATTCATTTCCAAACCTGAATAACTATGTGAATACGTTGAGGGGAAATTTAAAATCGATGTTAATTAATTATATTTTATATTTTATCCCTACCCCTAGAAACTACAACTTTTGTTTGTAATTTTTATTTCATTTCAACGTTCCTCATAAAGAGGTTTAAAGAGACGCATGAATAACGGGATATGTGCATAAACGAGCCCGGAGTCCACAACGCTTAAAGCTACCTGGCATTCACTATTTCACCTTACGAAGGCAACTAACTCTATGGAAATCGAAACCCGGTCCTTCGGATTTCATTAAACATTTTATCCCTACCTTATAATATGTAACTTTTAAAGAGGATTCAATTGTTCTCACCTCTTTCGTCTTGTATCGTTGCCTGAGAACGTGAGTTTGTTTTGCTGTTTGAATTTGGACAGAATAAAAAAAATAAGTGGTTTAACTAATATCATCTATTAAAGGTATTAATAAAAAAGATACTCTATTTATAATAATCACATTTTAAGCACTTAAGGCAAAACGAAGGTGTTAAAAATTAAATATAATTTATATTTTTGGTTGTTAAATGTTTGTTTCACTCAGAATTTCACTAAGCATGGAAAAAAGGGGGGAGGGAAACACCATATTCATAACTGCTAATTTAGCTATTTTCTTATATAGATAGTATTTCAAGAACCTTCTATTTTTGAAACAGTAAATATTTTTATTGTAACGAAAAATAAGCTTAAGAAGCAAAATTAAATTTAGCTAATAGAAATAGCAAGGGCTATACATTTTTAACATAAACATTTCTCCGAAAAATGATATATGAAGCTAAGAAATAAAAATATACACACTTGTTCTATAATTTCACCGTTTAATATTAATTGGAATCTATGAAAGACCTAAGTTAGTAATGTACGTATGTAGTAAAACACATTTCTATTTGTAATATGTCCGTTATTACGGGGCAACCCCTCCAAATTACTGTAGGCTGGTATCTTATATGGGGGAGTCATTTATTCATTAAGAATTTTGGAGAACCTTTGAAGGCGGAACAGGTACCCTATTGCCTAAACTCTGAAGTAAGGATGATTATGTTTATTATGTATACAGAATTTCAGAATATTCCATTCAGAAATGATAAGATTTCAAAATTTCCATTTAGGCTTACCTAAAAAATGAAAGATAATGAATGGTTAATGCAATATGAGTGTTTTAAAACAAAATTGCAAAACATTACAAGTTGATTACGAGTTAACATAATGTTGCAATAACTCAGGTGTTTAGATATTTTATATTAATTTTATTCTCAGAAATGAATACTAAATGAATAAATATTTCAATTTAAGAAAAAAAAATGCATTTAATATTACGTGATATGTTTTAGTAATAGCCCCCCCCCCAAAATAGCATTAATAGTCTGTAATTTAAAACAACAATTTCTGATGATTCAACCAGTGGACAGATCCGTTTCTCGAGAAAACGCAATTATCTTAAGCAATAGTCTAACTTAGTCTAACGGTGTGAAGTTAGAAAACTGACGGAGAGAATCTAGTGAAGCGTGGAAACCAAATTATAGAGAAGCCAATTCATTCTTTACGCATTCCAAATTTCTACCAAAAGTTTACAATAATTATGTGACAGACAAGCATAATAATTTCGCATGTAGAAATCATCTAAAGTTGGCATGGGGCTACGTTGCAAGAACATAAGGTATTTCTAAAGGACGAAAATACAATTTTTGGTAATATCACAGTAATACGGCATAAGAGTAATTAATTCCCTTAGTATAAACTATTTCGAAACAATGTATACCAAACAACTATCGCATTAAATGCCCAAGAGTTTTTTTGTAATTTTATAATGTCCGAATTCAAACAAAAATTATAAGGATCTAAGTTTCCAGACAAGGTAGAGAACAAAATTCTCTTAAAATATTATAATGTAGGGCTGTCATTTGAGAGTTCAAAATGCGGGTGGTTGAGAGAGAGGGAGTATTTTAAACTTTCTTTTCAATATCTAATTTGATATGTTTTTATTCCAATTGTATTTACGATAAATATGTAGATATTTACACTGGAAAATTTGGAAATGAAAGCCCAGTATAAGCCGCATTTTGAATCATGTTTTTCATGAAGGGGAATTAAAACCGGGTTAACGGAAATATATGATATCTAGTCACTACAAATGCTATTCGAAACATGCATTGGTGTCAGTACAGCATATTAATTTTCCATCTCTAGCAATCAGAAGCTACAAAAAGAAATATTCCACATAATTAATAACGCTAATACATTTCAGGAAGATGTGACCGTGAGCAGACACTGAACTAAGATTCAGAAGTCGGATTTTGATATGTCGTTTTATTTCAAAACTGCAGAAAACGTCTGTAGCGTCAACCCGCTACTACCATTGAACAAGCTCACCACAGCTAACAACGTTGAATAAGCACTAATAGTTTGGACGCGCGCCACAGCGACGCTAATTATACTTGAGATTCAATAAACTAGAGAGCACCACAGGTACTATGCGCTAATGACAGGAAACCGGCGGAGGGTATAAATAGGCCGATCAAGGCTGTCCCGAGTTAGCATCATTCCTTGCATGGGCAGGCATGTAACCTCCGAGGATGATCGCCCCTTAAAAAAAAAAAAAAAAAACAATAGCCCGTTCTACTTTGTGGACTACATAAAACACTCCCGGCTCTAATTTTTGGTGACACTACTCGTCTCTCCCAATCATCTTCCTCGAATGCTGTGTACCGTCGTAGCATAGCCGTACCGGCCTGACAATCCCGGACAGTGTTAAGCGCAGCCTCGTCGGTATTGGCTATACCGCAAACACCCTATCGGCCGGTATGACGAACACGACGCCAGAGGGAGAGCTGGGGCTAGGCAAGCGGTGCTATCACTGGCCGACTGGGCAATCTTCTTGCCTAAACCTTTCGCAGCTAGCATTCAACTCTGAATATTCAGGTCCACAACAACGTCTATCAATGCCCATATTTCAGTGGTTCTAGAAACGAACTGTATGCATATTGATTTTAGGTGTTTACATTAACTACTATATTAAATAATGTTTTATCCATCAATTTCTGTGTAATTAAAATTATATAAACCACTAAAAACAGAACTATTTTACTGGCAGCAATTCTGATCTAAAAATACTTTCACCTTTCTTCCTTTTGCAGTTGTTTTAATAAAAAACTGACAATACATTCTTAAACAGTTGTGTTCTAAAATTATTTATACAGGGCTTTTATTAAAACCTTACTAGTTAGCCTTCACCCCCTTTACATCGCCAAGGACTCTTGAGTTCATTTTAGCTATCATTGGTTTATTTCATTCATCCCTACAGACTTACATCTATAGTATCCAGTCCCATAATCTACAAATGTCGCGAGAAGACCAATGCGATCAAAGCGACAATAATTAAAACATAAAAAAAAAAAACAGTATGCAAATATTTTGAAGATGGACCAAGTAAATAAAAAGACTTACCACCGATTCTATGATTCTATGAAAAGACTTGCTTTACTAAACTTTAATTTCAGGTTTTTTTTTTCGGAGTGTAGGGGTAAAATGCCAGCCCATTGTCTCATTAACTATTGGACATTCTCTCTTGCATGGCAGTACTGCAGCGGACTTATGAGGCTTCGCTACTTTGTCCCATTGGAAATAATGGTGAATGTGTGGTTCTTAAACCTAGGAATAGATTCTTTTTAATATTTTTTAACGCCCGTTTCACTACTGAGGTACAAGGGTAGATCCACAAGTTTCCGGCCTAACCATTTTCTAGATATGATAAAGACAAAAGCTATATTTCACTTTTCAATATATTTATCCTTTATTGAAATATACTTCTCACATCTTTGAATTAACATTTCAACCCCCCCCCTGCAAATAGTCATAAGCCTTGTCTGCAAATGGGCATAAACAGCCCTCACTTAAATTTCCTTCCTCGAAGATCCTTCTTCAGTTTTGAGAAGAGGAAATAGTCATTGGGAGCTAGATCTGGGCTGTAGGGTGAATAGTCGATCTCCTTGAAGTAACATTTTTTCACAGCTTCCTTTGCAACAATATGCACAAACGCGTTGTCGTGAAAAAGACACACACCACCACTCAGCTTTCCTCGCCTTTTCTCTTTGATGGAAGCACGCAGTCGTGCAGTAGGCCAGCACAGAACTCCCCATTTAATGTGGTGTTCCTCTCCTTGATGTTGATGAAGAGTATTCCTTTTCAGTTCCAAAAGATTGTGGCCATGGTCCTCTTGGTTGACTGAGTGACCTTGGCCTTTAGAGTCGGTGATTCGCCAGGTTTACTCCACTCCATTGATTCTCTTTTGGGCAAGGGTTCACAGTAGAGGACCTAGTTTCATCTCCTGTAACAATGGTTTGCGAACTTCTCTATACTTGCCAAGGCAGAGCTCCAAAATGCCTGACAACAAGTGGCTCGTTGCTGCTATTGGACTGAGGAAAGAAGTCTAGGCACCCTACTTATTCATCTTTAAATGTTTATGAATAATTCGAAGGATTATTGTTTTAGAGAGGCCCACTTTACTGCTATTTCATATGTTTGAGCCGCCGGTCTTCCATAATTTCGCCTTCCACAAGAGCGATGTTTTCAGGAGTGAGCACCTCCAAGGGCCGATCTGCACGGTCTTCATCTTCAATGCTTTCTTGATCCATTCGAAAAAGTTTGGCCCATTCTTTTACAGTAGAACATGAGGGGGATGCTTCCCCATATACACCGTCCAATTGCTGTTTAATTTCATTTGAAGAAAGTTCTTCTTTTGTGAAGAACTTAATAACAGCTCGAAACTCCATTTGAACATGTCACAATCTTCTACACATAGCCTTCTTTATGCAACTATATATGAACAACGGAGTGGAAGTTACTGCAGTAATTATTTACTTAACAGATAAGGCTTTTGTAAAAACGATAATCCTTATCGGCGGAGCCGGAAACTTATGGTACTACCCTCGTATCACAGGCGGTGTGCACTGATTATATATAAGATGAACTGATAAAAAGACTTTTTTTCATTTATGAAGACTGAGGAAAACCTGGTAAAAACCTCGATGAAAGGACGCCTCTGGTGGGAATCGAACCCCAGACCTCCCGCTCACGAGTCCGCATCTTAATGATCTGGGACACCCGTGGCGGTAGGAATGCAATGAATGAACGATGAGGGTAATGAGCCCGGAGTCCTTAGCGCCTTAAAGCTATCTAGTTTTGAAATTTCAGGGTAACGAAACATCCCGAGAAAATCCTTACCCCAGACAGCTTGGTCTACCGGGAATTGAACACAGAATCTCCGGAGTAGTCGTAAACGCTAACATTAGACCACGGCGGTACACCCAAACACAGGTTTAACTATTTGTACAGTAACAAAAATTGTTAAAAGAGAGACTGATAAGTGGTAAAAATGGAGTTGGTGAGAGGAAGAGGTCAACACGTTGAGGTTTGAGATATACGTATACAGTTGGTGTTGCTGTAAACAGTTGAGCAAAAGGCGACTGAAACTGGCCGTAGTTTTCCTTGGTTGCTTCAGGCCTGTGTTGGTTTACGACTTTTCCCGGACGTCCTTGCTTCTTGCACAATGCGATTGGAAAGTGGATCAACAATGCGTTACAGTGCTAGGACGCCAGCACATTGCCGCCAACGAGTGTGTGCTGAATGTTGATGTAGAGTTTTCTTCAGCAGAAATACCTTTGGTTTTTTGCAATGTGGCCGCGTGCCAACATTAGATATCTTTTTTCAAGCGAAATTACCCTACTCAGATCCATTATTATGTTTATTTATTGCATAATTATTGTAATCTTAGATGAAATTTGGAGTGCTTAAGGAATGAATTGGTTTCTCTATAATTTCGTTTCCACGCTCCACTACATTCTCTCTGTCAATTTCCTAACTTCACCGTTAGTCTATTGCTCAAGATAATGAAGTTTCACCCGAGGAACGGATCTGCCCACTGGCTGAATCACCAAAAATGGATAAGGTTATTTATGCTATCGTTTTGACGATTACCGAACATCTGGTAACATTAAATACATTCTTTTGAATTATTTATTTATTTCATTTCTGACAGTAAAATTAATATAAAATATCTAAATACTCGGGTTATTGCACGATTATGCTAACAAGTATTCATCTTTTAATGCTTTTTAAAATACTCGCACTGCATTAACCATTATCTTTCATTACCGCCACGGGTGTCCGATGTTGTTAAGGAGTGGACTCGTGAACGGGAGGCCTGGAGTCGAATCTCGCCAGGACCGTCCTCCCTGACTGAGGTTTTTCCAGGTTTTCCTCAGTCCTCATAAATGGCAAATGTTGGGGATGTACCCTAAACTTAGGCCTGGAACGTTTCCTTCCTTAAAAAAATCCTTTCCCAATTTATCATTTCATTTCATGTATCATCATGCCCACTACCTGTAGTGCCTCAGTAGTACAAACGGGCGTCGAACGCTATTCAAAAAAATTATCTTTCATTCTTCGGGCAAGCCAATAAGGAAACTTTAAAATCTTATTTCTGAATGGGAATACATGGTAAACATAATTATCTTTACTTCAGAGTTTAGGCAACAGCGTGTCTATTCCTCTTTCAAAGATCCTCCAGAATTCCTTAGTGAATAAATGACTCCCGCATATAAGATACCAGCCTACAAGTATTTGGAGAGAATACCCCCTAAAGCTTATATTAAAGATATAAATATGTTTTACTAAATACCTGCATCACTAACCTACCGCCACGGGTGGCCGAGGTCGCTAAGGCGCGGATTCGTGAGCGGGAGGTCTGGGGTTCGAATCCCGTCAGGACGTCCTCCCTGATTGAGATTTTTTCCTGGTTTTCCTCAGTCCTCATAACTGGCAAATGCCGGGGATGTACCCTAAACTTAGGCCTGGAACGTTTCCTTCCTTAAAAAAAATCCTTTCCCAATTTATCATTTCATTTCATGTATCATCAGTGTTCACCGCCTGTGGTACCACAGTAGCAAAAAACGAGCGTTAAATACCATTAAAAATCACTAACCTAAAGTCGTTCATACATTAAAATTAATACTAAACGGCGAAGTTATAGAACAAGTGTGTAAGTATAAATTTCTAGGCTATCATATAGCCCTTGTAATTTCACTAATAAAAGGAACCCTTGGCAATAAAGTAAGACAAAACCCTAAAACAAAATTTCGCTAGTTCATATCGGTGACAGGTTATATATATGGAAGTAAAGTATAAACATTAAAATAAATGGACAGAAATATAATACAAACATCATAAATGACGAATTTTAAGATCAGTCATTCGAATGTCTCGAACAGGGCGAATAAGGTATGAAAATATGTAACACAGTTATTGAATATCTGGAGTATAAAAGGAATAGTAACGGAAAATATATCAATGGACACACCGCCACAATGTATGGTTGATAACAATATAACTAGAAAATAAGTATTGGGAGATCTAAAAACTAATGGCTGCAAAATTTTGAGAAGCCCTATAGGATCGAAAATATAAGCGTGAAGATGGTATTTCTATTTATTTTGTAAATTTGCTTTTTTATCTTATATTTATAATAAACGTGGGGAATATTTAAGATCCTTTATGTGATTATGTTAGATATTTTATAAGCGCTGCTTAAATGAAGGTGATCCTCTTTGAATTTGGTTACATACCAGCTACACATAGTCGCACCGTTCAAGCAAGTGGCGACAAATCCATGAAAAACTCAGCCTAGTGCAAGTGAACCTGACTGTTATAAGAACATCCTGCAATAAAAACTGCAGTTCAGGCAATGCAAAAGGGCAGTTTAAAGGCTACTTTAAATTTTTTAGGCAAAACCTTAAGTTATTTTTTGGACTGGCACCGCAACGGGTGGCCGAGGTTGTTAAAGCGCGGATTTGTGAGCAGGAGGTCGGGGGTTTGAATCCCGCCAGGACCGTCCTCCTTGACTGAGGTTTTTTCCAGGTTTTCCTCAGCCATAAATGGCAAATTCAGGGGAGGTACCCTAAACTTTGGCCTAGAGCGTTTCGCCCCTTAAAAATAAATCCTTTCCCAACATATCATTTCATCTCATATATCATTAGTGTTCATTGCCTGTGGTGCTTCTGTTGCAAAAACGGGCGTTAAACACCATTCATTCGAATTAGCATTGTGCAAAGATGAAGTACAATCAAGGGATATTAATGTCGTATGTTAATTCATAGAAGAAACCGAACTTTGACCTTAGGAGCATAGATTATGCAGTAAAACTAACATAGTTATGCACGATATCCTTTAGGTAATAGTTGTCGAATGTTGGCCTATATAATTGTGCAGCCGTTAACTTTATTTCATTTTGCGAAATACTGGGTGATTTTTCCTTCGTGGGACCGTCCACTGCAGCTTTCATTTGGTTCCCACTCTTGAAAGCGTCCGGGGAGCAATAGGGAAGGTCACTATGAGTTTTACTCTAGGAACCTACGGATATGTTCCTGTGTGTTGTGTGACAATGTATTAAGTATTCATTAGGTGGCGTAATACAGTGTATTAATTAGGTTAATGTGGCTCAATTCGAGCATTCAATTCACCAAAGAGCATTTATTTAAGATTGGTACGTGCGTACAAAATGGGCTCGTGATTTACGGGGATTGTTGAGAGATTTCCTGATATTCAACTTCCAAGTCCACATTCGATTCCTAAGTTTTTAAAGTAATGGAAGAGGGTAAAGTATTTTTACCAAAGAAATCTTAGTGCATAACAGCAAGCAGAAAAATAAATGGTTCAATTAACCATTGCTGTGCTGTGCCTGTGCTGTATTTGCGAAACTCTTGAGAAATGTCGAGAAATGAGTAACTTAATGCTTTAAGAAGATTTAACCAGATTCAAATTGACAAACAATGTTTATAAATTATTTCAGTGTTGAGTATCATGGAAAAATAAAACAGAAATACAGTTCTGTATCGGTAGAGCTCTGTTTAATCAGTTTTCTCAAGGGTTCTTTTGCGTTTAATAAAAAATATAGCTTTTTGTAAGAATATATAATTGCAATGCTCTCCAACAATAACCAAATAGCCAGATGTGGTTACGGTTGTAATAAAACAGTTATATGTAACGATCCGCATCGCAATTCGCGGTTTGCCGCCATAACCAGCATTTTTTTTTTATCATGATTGCGTCTAGTTATTGTGCTTGCTGACTACTCGTGGACTCCGTGACCGTGGGAGACTGGGGCACCCAGGTAGTTCCTTGATTCCCAAAGCTGAACTTCTGTACAGTTCTCGAAATTCATTTGAACTGAGGCGCTATTATTTATTTAATCCCAAGTATCAGTGATATGATTCTTGTCTCCCAATTCACTCTAGAGATTCATGTGTCCTTTCATGCAAAGTATGTACTAGTATATAGGAAAAAAATGCGAGTGTTTTCTGGTGCTGAACCGAAATTATTACTTCTATCACGTAGACACTTGGTGTATTCTTATTGGATTTCTCAATCTTTTAGATCTTCCAAATTCTTTTGTGGCCCTATGTCTTTGACACCAGTTTGGCAAAGTGGTACAAATGACTCTTGTGTAACGCCAAGACTAGAATTGCTTCTTTTTTGACAAGGCTACCTACTTAATCATTTCAGTTGGTCCTAATTTCGTGTGACCCTTTGAGGGTCTTTGCTTTAATTAGAAATCGAACAGTATCTTTGTATTTTGACCACAATCTTGTAGTTATGTAGATATTAAAGAGGAATGCTTGGAAGATTGCTTTCGAAACAGAGAGCACGACACAGTTTTTTTTTTTTTGATTGTTTTATTTATGGACGCTCTTTAACAGCTCAGGTCATCAGCGTCCCATTCAACTCAGGGCGTGAAACGGCCGACAAATTTGGCTCAGAGGCCTCTCTTTCAGGCTTGAGGTTCTTTTTCGTGCCGTAAATGTACGACACGGGACCCACGGCTTTACTTCCCTTCCGAAGGAAGCCATACTTAGGATTTTTACGCCCGAAAAAATCCATCGATCCTGGCCGGGTTCGAACCCGCGTTTTGGGCGTGGGAGGCAAGTATGGTAACCACTACACCACCAGGACCAACCCACGCACGACACAGTTATTGACAGTATCCAGTATACAGTAAATTGGCTCAGTGCTATGTTAATAATTATCTTTCCCACTCCACTGATCATAAGCTGTTCGATAAGAAACGTCCAATCAATATACACAGCAGGACACGAATGGATTTAATAACACCAACTTCAGAATATGGTGGATTAAGTTTCTTCAATATCTCGAAATATTTTGACAACACATCTTCAAACAGCCGTAAGATTAGTGTATTCGTTCAGTTTTTTATGTGAAATTGTCTCAAAAGTCTTTCTAGTCTACTGTTATGTACAATACAGAAGCGGACAGTTATCTGGAACAATATTTTTATCATCAGTCAAACCAAATCTGTTGGAGAACTCCTAAATCATAGCAAAAGGAACGAATGATGCCACAATTGAAACCTTCTCTAGGAAATTACGTATTTGATAATGCTCGTTTTGGAATCTGGAGATTTTACATAGAATTTTGAAGAGTCAAATACACTAATCTCTGGTGATATTGCCTGAACCAATAGAAATGAATCAATGTGAAACTGAGTAAAAATTCTAAGTATGGCTTCCTTCGGAAAGGAAATAAAGCCATAGGTCCCGTGTCGCACATTTACGGCACGTAAAAGAACCTCAAACCTGAAAGAAGAGACCTCTTAGCAAAATTTATCGGCCGTTTCACGCCCTGAATTGAATGGGACGCTGATGACCTGAGATGTTAAAGAGCGTCCATAAATAAACAAAAGCAACAAAAATCAACAATACGAAACAGGCGTGCTAAACCCGAAAACAAATTTACTTGATTTTTAGTAATTTAAAATTAACATATGATTCAATTCCATGCGATTTTATTTAAAAACAAAAATTTCGGCACGCAATTTCTGAATACAAGCTTTCAATACATCAAATATGTAGAAAAAGTATTTATAATAACATTTATAATATCAATAGTGGTCGCAAATATTAGTTAAACTTTTATTTGATATCTTACATTTTAGTAACTTTACCTCACCATTTACACCATTTTAACCTGTCAGTATTGTTAAACTGTTATGGTGCAGCATTAAAAACACGAATTACACAGTATCTTATAGTTTTATTTCAAAAATTTTGGAAGTATATTATTGCATCGCTGTTTTTTCGTTATGAAAGCTTTTCTGATGCCTTTACTTTTATATAAGTTTATGGATTTTCTTGTTTGATCATCCAACAATGAATATACACTGCAAGCATAGCGGTGGCCTATCTCTGATATCCTGTCTCAAACTCCTTTAAATCCTCTGCAAATTTTCACCTTGTTCTTCAGTAACAGAACCCGATTTTCTGGAAATAGTCAACGTGATAGTGTAACAAGTTACCTTTCAGACTCATTTTGCAACCACGTTTCTTGAAAGCTTCCATCATTCTACCATAATGATTTGGAGACCTCTTGTTGCTAAAATTTTTGTTAAGACTTCTGCACAGGCGTCGCACGGAGCATTTTCTTGTTGATCACCATACATTCAAACGTACCATCAAACATGAGTTTTCTGATATATGAGCTATTAAAAATACCTTCCAATTTTGCTTCCGAAAGCTGAAAAATTGTCATTAGCATAATGAAAACAGGAATTATCACTTGTGAAGGACTGATGGGGCTTCCGCGTACAAAATTCTTGGAAAAAGTAACCAAATTCTCTCGAAGTGGCCAGTCCTTTTGAATGCATTAGTGGTATCTTGTCCTTCTATCCTACTCATAAATAAAACACGGGTATTTTGTTTAGCCATAATTACTCACTTAAAAGAATGTAACGAGAAGTGCGCAGTAGGCAACTTGTTGGGGGCTAAAACGACACCTCCCACTGTATTTTTCCTTGTTTCTACTTATCAACATGAAACATTTAGTCTTCTAGAAGCTTGCAGCATAATTGCAAACAACACATTACGTTTATCTAGGAAATAAATGGAAATTTATTTAGGTTTGTTATAAAATTTCCTAAATAAAAGCCTCTAAAAACTACAGTAACACATAAAGTAAAATTTCAAACAATCAGAAAGTGCTAGGAAGATTGACATTTTTTAATTAAGATTTATGTTACTCTATAAAAAATGTACACCTTTCTGCCGCATTGTCAACGCAGATCAGGGATAGAGGAATCCTAAAGAAATTATAAATACTTATAAGTATAAATATTTGCATAATGTGCAAGTGAAGTTTTGTGCCATAAATAAATTTTCATAGTAAGAAGTTTAATGACCTATGAGGCAGAAAATGACAAATGACTTTTCTAAGGTCAACTAGTGTTTTGTCATCTTAGGAGAATGAATAGCCATAGATTGCTCATTACGATAGTAGATTGGGAAGAAAAAAGAACAAATCAACTATAACTGGTTGGGAGAAATCATGAGATGAGCGCAAGAGGGGGAGGGGCTGAAAATGTACAGACGAATTAAGAAGGTTAATAAGCTGAGTCAATTGCGCGCAGAAAGACTGACCTATATTACCAAACATGTATTTTAAAATTTTACATAACATTTCGTTCATAATAATATATTTTTCAATATGCTACTGTACATTTTCTGCACAAGGTTACTATAATGTCTAAATATGTTGATATTTTTATGCGTGCGTGTAAACAATCGTTTTTATACTGAATTTACAGATACATGCATTCTTAATGTACCGTTGTAGAATCTATTGAGACACAACATGACTGACGAAAGCTACAGCACGATATATTGTAACTGGCCACAAAATTAGAGACGAATTCCTTCGGTTACGACCAAGGGAATAAACACGCCAAATAGACAAATGAAGGTCGATTCTAGATACCGCGCTAATGATATACAAAAGGTGAAAGGGAACTGAGCTTTCTCGAAGATTATACAACAAGCAACACTTTCCATTCCCACTGAGCATCTGTGCAAGCAGTTATTTACCCGACCCATGTGAAAATGCCTCACAGTGAAGTTATTCTCTGTTGAAAAATATAACTCGTGAAGCCGCACAATGACATGAAACCGCTAAAGCGCAGACGATGAACCAGAAAGAGAAAACAGCAGGTAGCTTGCATAGCAAGTAAGAGAACAAAAGAACGTCGCATCCTTCCGAATGCGCACGAGCATGCTTAACTATCACCTGCCAATGAAACGTTATTAATGTAAGTGCGGCAGATATTTACAAATTATGTGATATTGCATAGCTGAGTGTTTCAGTAAATGTTGAAATACGAATTATTTTTTCCTCCTTAAATGAGAAATACAAACAAGGGAAATATAGTTAATCTTTCCTCTTATAGTACCGTATTTACACGAATCTGATGCGCCATCGAATGCAGCACCCCAAATTTGAAACTTAAAACCATATTTTTTTTTTGGTATATGGCTATACGACGTCTTAAGAGATAAGTCCGTCCGCGTCATAAAACAATAAGAACATAGAATTTATAACTGCACTATTGTTACATCTTGGAGCACGTAAAACAAAATTCCTGCTATTGCCAGGACATGGCGTAGGTCAAAGAAGAAAAAGTTATTTCTTATGGTGTCACTATCACAGGTTGCCTGTTCTTCCTACTTTCATGTACGGATTCCAAAACTTTTTCTTGAATGTCAGGATGTCTTCCTACTAGCTTTAGTTGTAAATAATGTCAATTTTTGTTGCCGCCTTAAGCGAACGTTGCTCTCAGCTACATTGAACTTCTTCCTGTCTTTCTGTTACCATTTTTTCAGCATAAGGAATTACTTTACTCTTGAAAGTAGCATCATAAAATGTTCTTCTCTGATTGCACCCCATTTCGTTACTACTTACTATTTTCAAATGCTCTTTGCAATAAGAGGCCAACAATAAATGTAACGAAGTCGAGAACTGCAGTAATGCATTATGACGTAATAAACGCTAAGCTCGAATGAAGTTACTGGTGAACTACGGAACGGATTTGCACTAGAATCTAATACGTCATCAATCTAATGCCCCCCCCCCCCAATTTAATACTATTTTTGGACAAAGAAGGTGCGTATTAGATTCACGTAAATGCGGTTCATGCCAATGGAGAATTTCTTTAAGTAGTATTTAACAATAAGATGGGTCATAAAAGGGAAATTATTTTAGACAGTTGGTATAAAATAGTTCTTTTAACATAAGGCACTCAAGCTTAGAAACTGGATTTTGTAAACACGCAACGTTATCAGAGTTTTAGAACACTCCAGTGCTACCAACTCTAGTTTAATACAATTATTTATTTTTTTGTTTACGAGGATGGAAATTAACTATAAAGTGTATTACGGCATACTCCTTTTTTATCAGGTTAGAGTGCAAATAACCAAAATGACCGATTTCTAAGATTTGTTTGCATTAAGTACCACGTTGGCAGCCCTGCAACCATATCAGGTTGGAAGAAAACAACTGATATCATCATTGCGCACGTCCAAGTGCATACTATTGCTTATTTAGTGCGAGAGTATTATATTTTTAGTTTAGTATAATTAAAGAAAATGTAACAATTATCGACTTACAAGGTGTAGGACCTTGTAAGTCGATGCCGAACCATTCGATTTAGCGAAATTTGGCACCTGCAAATGTCAAAAGACTCGCTTCATGTGCCAAAGAATGTAATAATAAATAATATAAAAGAAAAGATGAATTTTGCTCCGTCTAAAAGTTTAAAATTCCTATCGCCGCTATGTTGGTAACATTATCTAGAGATTTAGGTGATGTTTCTTCCATGTTACTTCTAGTGAGAAATACACGAACTATTGTTTTGAAACAAGCAACGTTTCGGATTGACTGAAATAAATTAAAGTTTAATTACTAATAATCATAAATATTAAGAACTATCTTAAATAATGTATGGTACATATGTATGTTCGGCCTACGGCGGCTCCGTTTCTCGAATGTTCCACACGGAAAATAAAAGTCCACTCGTACTACTTTTGAGGACGGGAAGGAAACATTCCAGGACTAAGGTTAGGATACTCCCGGGAATTTGTCTATGATGAGGACAGAAAAATGCCTGAAAAAGCCCTCAATCAAGGAAGCTGATCCTGGTGGGAATTTAACCGCTGACCTTCCGTTTACGAATTCGTGTCTTAGCGACCTCAGCCACCGCGTGGGGAGAGTGATTAATATATTAATTAAACTCTATCTCGAGAATGTTAAAAATGTTCCTTTTTCTCAATAACTGTTACATGAAGGGAGTTGAAAATTTTACCAGCTACTATTTGTTGCTTCACTAAATATTTAGTTGATCTGTTTGCACAAGCGTTGATAGATTTTTGAGATATAATATTTTCAGACATTATTTTGCATTAATTGGTATTTCAAACATTTCGTTTTTTTTTTATTTTTGAATAAATCTTAAGAAATCCTTCTGTTAAAATCATCACGTACAAGCGAAGAACATGTAGTCAAAATTGCGTTCTTTTACATGCGACAGTATTTGGGGGGGAGGGGGCCCTAAGTGAGGAAATTGTAGTTTTCAGGAAAGAGCTCTTAAAGTGAAAAAAAACCTAATTATACCTTAATACATCCCTTCTTTAAAAGTAAAAATACAACATTAAAAACATCAAACGTGTTAAATGTCATATACCATTTTAATCGTGGAGATATGAATAACAAGAATAGATAAAAAAATGGAAGATTTTGACATTTTTTAACTTATGAACCCCTTTAATATTCTTACGTTTCTATTCGATACTATTGGAGAAACACAGTTAAATGCAACAATTGGCGAGGTATGATAAAGAGTGCGTTCCTGATCCATGAGCACCGTTTAAGCAATTAAATCAATGAAACTTGAAAGTCTGGAAAACGCAGCTGCTATAGCGAACAATGGACAAGGAGATTATATACTACATGCCTTGTGTGTGCGCGTGTGCAATCGTTCAGAAAGGTTTCGCAATTACCCTTGACGTTTGTTGATATACTTTATTCTGAACTTGAATCTACAGACATCCGTTTCAGATGAATTCTTCCAATAAATATAATTTGAATGACGGCATAGTAATATGATACTCACTTTTTCTATTCTTACGACAGGGAACAAGAATTAATATTTGTTATTTTTTTCCATCATATATTGGGTCTCTCGGTCTGCTATATTGTCAGGAATATTTTGTGATTCATGCTGAATAGTTAGCCTTCTTGACCCATAAAGCGTCTTAAATGATGTAATCTAAAAACAACTTAAAAAACTTCCTTGTTCTTTATATGGTAATACCCTCAATTACATTAACATGATGATGAAAATCAAATATATAGAGGAGACACTTGAAACAGGCCACCCGAATAGCACGGCAGTTTTAGTGATAGAAAAAAAACACTCTATAGACAAAAGTTGGTTAGCTTGAGGAGGAGCATAATGAAATATTGTTAGCTTTTTCACAGATGGAAGTGTCAAGAGATATGCGAGTCAACTTATTTTAAATGAATTGAAAATTTTCCTTATTTGCTATTTAATAGTGCGTTTGAAGGGACATATTTGAGGGCATTGGAAGTCATTGAAGATCAATTATCAAGAAACATTTCGCATCATAGTACGGTTCAAAACTATCTTGCGCATGGATACACGCTGTAAAATGATCTAATACTGGGCTTATCCCAGAAAGAGAAAAGAAGGTGTGGCACGAGCAGGATATCTTTTAGAATACAATCGCAAAGCTTCTCTAAGTTGACGACATTCGTCATAAATGAAAATCATGTCAACTTTCTCAGCTTTCGTACGTCTGAAGTAGTCATCTGACAGACTGAACACAGATACACAAAGGAAGCATACGAGCTGAATGTTTATTTAACGTGTTGTGTTAGTTGTGAATGTGCAGCCTTTAACCCTACATAAAGGCAACCAAGTTGTTAACTTGTTCCTTGAAATAAACAAACAAATAAATAAATTCTCTTAGGGCCAGTTGTACAATAGTTGCTAACTGGAGTTTACTTTTAACTGTAATTTAAAAAAGTAGCTAAAGTTAGTCATCGTTTTTGTTGCATAAAAATAGCTTCATACTACTTAACCTCGAATTTGCAATAATCGTCAAATAGTAGGGACCGCACGGGTGGACGAATTCGTTTAGGCGCTAACTCGTGAGCGGGAGGTATCAGGAAAAAAATCCGTTCCCATTTACCATTTCATCTCGTGTATCATCAGTGTCCATCGCCTGTAGTGCCTCAGTAGTTAAAACGGGCATTAAACATTAATAAAAAACAATAGTAATATTAATAGGGAAATTCGTGTTTAGAGTGAGTTGATGTTCAGCTGTTCAACCTAATGAAAACAATAATTATTAAGTTTCCCCCTCATAGATAGGATTTTTCCCCTTAATAGTCTTAAAACATGAATAAGGAAAATGCGAGCGACACATTTTAGCAAACGTGAAAATTATTATTATCTGGTGCTAAAATATCAGAGAATAATTGAAAAAAAAATAATTATCTTAAATAAGGATAAAGAACGCATATGGGGGGGGGGAGAATTGCCAAAGAGTATAATAGATTCAGAAGACTTCTGCATTATAACCCCAAGACGATATAATGGATATGTTTGAAGTCTATAGCATCTAAAACTCCAGGAAAGTTGCGAATGTTATAGAAGCATAACATCAATTTCTTTACCTCACCCTCTTTGGTTGGCATTTAAATGAACTCAGGTCTCAGAGCTGCCAATTGTTCTAGTAATTTTATGGATGGTTCCACTGGCTGTTGCTTTCTGCACTTTGAATATACTTTCAGTAGTTATTTGGAAGTTCCCTGTCGCATAGAACCTTAAAAGTTAGTAGTATCATGAACATCGAAATCAAAACATGATTTCGCTTAGTTTGTGATTGTAATCGGGGACAAGGACATCTGTTCCAATTCTTTGACATCTTTTGCTAAGCAAAATAGCCTTTTGAATTTTTTGTCATTCAGTTCTAGGAACGGATTATTTTTGTTATGAAATACACGAGAAGTACGTGAAATTCATCTTCAGATGAGATGTTCGAAACCAGATATCTGTACTATATACCGCTTGTAAGGTTAACCTACAATTGAACGTAACTCCTGTTATTACGCGGAAATGAAATGTGAAACATTAAAGGAACTTTATCTACACGAAATTCAAGTAAACGTTATTAAGCATTTTATTTATAAATGAAGTTATGCTTTCGTACTCTCAGAAAGGTTTCATTTAACAATTACTAAACCCTAGTTAATGCGAAAATTTCGCGAATTAGTTTTAATTTGAGGTTAAAATGCAATAACTTAGATTACTGTTTACACCACCAAAATTTCCAAGTTAATATAACCGGTAGTTAGTTTTATGCCCTAAACTCTTTATACAGCTCGCCCTTAGTCAACTATCTTGAAACACAGTTGTTGTATGCGTCTTCAAACAAAATATTAAAAGTTAAATAATAAAATATATCAATCTATTTAAAATAACGAAATAGACTTTCTATTTACTACACCACCACATATGGGAGGGGAAAAAAACTCACATTATGCCTCCTTCAATTCCAACAACTATTTTCGTATGAATTTTTTCTATCACTAAATTTTATTATTCAAGTGCTCACCCTGTAAACACCCTGCCGGAAAAAAAAAATAAAAGTTACATGTGCTAAATGTTTATAGTTATAGTTGCTGAGTAAATGTAACAACATTAAAAAAGCTAAACAAATTAAACGGTTAAGACCTCTCATTCTTCATATCAAGACATCCAACATGTGCAGTTTCTTCCGGGTCTTCTTTATAGAGCTGTTTTTTTCACGTAAAAGCCTTTCAAACACGTAGGCAGACGTGTTGCAACTAAGTGTCTTTCAGAATCTCGAAGCCTCGTTCCGCTGTGGTAAATACCAGCTCGGTCACCAGCTGTAGTAGAGAGTTTTGCAAATGCGCCATTTTTCAACGGAGAAACAACACTAACAGACAAATTTATTCGTGAATTATACTAAAAACCGTTGTTCTGTACACCTGTAATAACGGGATATTTTCGTCCTTGGGCAAGCTTCTTCATAAACACACGCATATAACCAAGATATTTATCTTGAAGAGATGTTGAAAGAGAGAAACTGGAATTCCAGGATAGACAAATGGACTTTGACCTTGTAAGAAGAAACATTAGTACTTTAGCTGTAGCAGTGAAACTGTGAAATGGGCATTCCATGCTTAAAAACAGACTTCAGCATGGTGATATTGTATTAAAGAATGCTTGAGCTATTTGCAGTTTTCAAAATAGAAACACCAACGTTAAAAGCAACAAAGTGTTGCAATATTAGACGAAGGTTATTGTGAAATATTACATTTCCGTGTGCAGGGGCGGATTTACCATTAGGCCCACTAGGCAAGGGAAATAATGGTAACAATCGGCAATATTATTTTTTAAAATATTATTACCAACTTGCGTCGGTCCTGGTGGTGTAGTGGTTACCATACTTGCCTCCTATACTCAAAACGCGGGTTCGAACCCGGCCAGGACCGATGGATTTTTTCGGGCGTAAAAATCCTAAGTATGGCTTCCTTCGGAAGGGAAGTAAAGCCGTGGGTCCCGTGTCGTACATTTGCGGCACGAAAAAGAACCTCAAGCCTGAAAGAGAGGCCTCTGAGCAAAATTTGTCGGCCGTTTCACGCCCTGAGTTGAATGGGACGCTGATGACCTGAGCTGTTAAAGAGCGTCCTTAAATAAATCAATCAAAAAAAAAAATTACCAACTTGCTGTCCGTTTCGGAGACTGAATCCAACAAAGTTTCCGCGCCCGCCTGCATTGTCGGACTATTTAACAATTTTATTTTACAGTTCGGCAAAATAGCCCAAGTTAGATGTGGCACACGTGTTAAGGAAATCAGAAAATGTAAATCTAGTAATTAATGCAGCAGTATACATTTTGCACTGTATCTCAGAAATTTATAAAGCTATAAATAATAAAATTTTGATATATTAATTAAAGATGTTCTATAAATTTTAATTCCCTAATACACATAAAACGTTTTTTAAACAAAAATAAATCTTATCTCCCGAAAACTTAAAACGTGCATTTTTCTCAGGAATAGCTGGACCATTTTGTTGTTAATTTGCACATACATAATGTATTAATATGTGAAGTGTGCTAACTAGAAGTATTTAAATGGTAAAACTCAATACCAATAAGCTTTTTTTTTTAAAAAAAATTGAAAATGAATTTCTTTTTAAGCAACTAGCTTAGATAAATTATTCTAGTTCTCAGGATAGCATGTTGTCTGCAGTTTAAGTAAAGAAAAAAAAAATCCAATTCCACCAATAGTTTATAAGAAACATGCATGATTATCTCACAGTGTTTTCAGTTTTTTTAAAGAAGATTTTATTTTGGTTTAAAAATGTTTAAAAAAACGTTTAAGTGCCTTAGAGTATTAAAATTTACAGAACATCCTTAGTTAAGTTTATTTAATATCTCTTAAAAGTTTCATACTGATAGCTTTAAAACTTTCTGAGATACAGTGTAAAATGTATACTGTTGCATTATTTGCTAGATTTACAATTTCTGGTTTACCTTAAAGTCACCAGTGACATCAAACAAGCGATATAAATAGTACATTCTACCGCAGACATTTCGCAAATCCATCACTTATATTTCATATTAACGTTACGTTAACGAAGAGGGAGGGCCTGTTGAACGTTTCCTCTTGATTTTGCCAAAGCTGACAAAGTCTGAAGACGTACTGAAGCCGTACTGAAAGTCTTGTGTATACATTCTATTGACATCACTGACTTCAGAGGCCAATCTTACGACAATGCAAGTAACATGTCGGGAGCCTAGACACATTTACAGGCTGGTATTACAGAAGTCCGAAGTTGACACTTGTGCTGCAAGTTGTTGTCAGGAAGCATGGCCATTCTTCAATCTAGTGCAAAACATTATTTTTTTCTCTGGTTCTACACTATGCTGTAAACCTCTTTATATTTTCGTGGAACTAGAAAGTAAAACAGTAAAAAGTTTATAAAAAACATGTTGGTCAGCAAGAGAGGAAACATTTAAAGTCTAAATGAAAATTGATAGTATTATCAAGTTTCTCACAAGTGTTATCATAATGAGAAACCGCAAGTGCAAAATAAGGCTTCAGACATTAATTCAATTCAATTATTACGATAACAGAGATTTATTAGTGTACATGTTCAATTGCAAAGTGTAAACATAGATATTGAAATAGTGCATGAATAACTTTTAGGGTTCATGAGCTCTATCGTGACATATTCAACTATTACAAACGAAAATCGATGGGGATGGTTTATATGGACTATGAATGCACCTACTAAACTTCAACGAAACAGATTTCATGCTGATGAAGAAACAAGACAATGGCGTTCTTGTGAGTGAAAAGAATGAGAAATTTAGAGTAGAAATGTTTTTCCCAATACTCGACAAGTTGCACACGAATTAACCAGAAGAAAGGAAAGTCACAAAGTACTGTCAGACTCTTTTATAGTTTTCAGTAAACTTACATATAGTTCACCAGACGTTATTTCTGAACGTGCAAGGGTCAGGTAAAATTTATTTGGAACTAGCCTTCTCAAGCGAACGTGTACACTTTGTGGCACTATTGACGTACCAGTCAAACGAGTGAATTTCTACGAAAAGATCACACTTTCAAATGTTGACATTGCTCTTAGACATTTTGTGTGTAAAGGCATTTATAAATAGTTCAGCAGAACGCTATTTTCGGCTCTTAAAAACCTGCATTCTACTTTGAGACGAGGCTGAATACCTTGTCCATTCTTCACCCTACTGACTGCAGATGACCGTCTCAACTATGAAGAGACGATGAAAGCCAGAGGTAAACTTCTGTGAGTGGGGATTTTTTTCTTTCTTCATCTTTAAATTAAGAATTATGACAGAACTTTCAGATTTGTGCTCCAAGGTAAAGGAGCAGAGAAAAACTTCATAGTAGATATATAATATTATATCTATTTTGCACACCAATAAAGTTATGTCAGCACTCTCAAGTTAAAGTAGTACATTTGACTTCTCCCTCGGGCCCATACGACCACGTATGATGCAAATAGGTATAATTTAACGACATTTTTAGGGAGTTCTTTGATAGAACATCAAAATAATACTTGTTTTTGTCAGAGAAATAGAGAAGAAACCCATTACAAGAATTAATTTATGTCCCCGTTCACATTCTATATTAAATATAGAACATACATATTTATAGAATGTAGTCCATCATATTTATTTAAAAATATCTCGAATTAGCATTTTCGGGAATAAATCCTTGGAAAGTGTTTTTATTCCATCTAATTAACACAAGAAAAGTAATGGAATCAAAGGTTCCTTGGTGTCCTTCCTTATGGAATTAGTCCATATATTGGTGGATTATCCGTTCTGTTACACCTATATAGGCGATAAGGAAAAAGTGGCCCTTATAGTTCTCGGGACAAAGGAAAATGGAATGACAAAAGAAGTTCGAGAAAGTCAGACGTTATCATTAACACGTTCGTGTGTAACACCGGGGTGCACGAGATATCTAATGTCAGTTGGGCAGTCTTCATGCAGGGAAAAACCGCGAAACCTGAGTTGAGAGTCGTGGAACAACAGCCATAGACAGCAAAACTGTTTAATGTTAAATATACCAACATAAGATGGAATGGCACGAAGTGCAGTCCCATAAGTTTCAGGTTATGATTCATTATTACGATTTTCATGCTATCTGATATATGCTTCATGAGGGTAAACACTGCTCTTCCCTTCCGGCCTGTCATTTACTTGAAGAAGCTCATTTATGTCAAACGTATTGCATTAAATAGTGTGATGATCTAAATTTAACACAGAGCAGTGATTAAACTGTTATCTAAAGCACAACGTTCAACCAGTGATATTAAAATACGCCTTGGCGATGCGTATGAGGAAGCTTCCCCTTCATATTCCACTGTGAAGGAATGGTCAAAATTATTTCCTTTAAGCAGAAAGAGCCTTGAGGAGGACCCACATGAGAACAGATCGGTTGAAAACATCCCCCTTAACGAGGAGGAAGTTCTGAGCGTCAGAATCTGAAGACAAAAGAAACAGATTCAAGGCTGGGGCTTTAGAATACAAATGTACTTTCTATAACAATATAAATCTCCCGAATTCTTTAAGCAGTTCAAATGCAAGAAAGCGTGGAATGTTGTCAGAAGTTTTTGAATCTTTGTCATGGTAACGGGAGGGCAGTATTGGAAACCATCGTTCCAGGGGAGTAAACTGTGACCTTTTACTACTACCCTATATCAAAAAGAGAACCATTGAAGTGGCGGGAAAGGATAGGCCAAGCCCACACAGTCTACGAAGAAGTCAATGCTGACAATTTTTGGGACTGCTAAGGAATTCTGGTGATAAGACTTCAAAGAAAGGAACGCAATGGTGACTTGGAAGTACTGCTCAGACAATGCATCAATTGCCCTGTGCCATCAAGGAAAAAAAGTGCGGAATGCCAAGTTGAGTTAACCCACAGCATGACAAGACCACAGTGCTATTGTGAACGCACGTGGCTTTCAGATGTTGAATCATCCACTGTAATGCCCAGAGCTTGCCCCGTACAATTACCTGTTTTAAACGTTTTTTTTTTTTTTGTGTGCCTGTTTTAGATTTTGTCTGCAATTATATCCGCATTTAAAAATCACATAAAGACTTTCTATATATCAAAGTGAAAAAGGCTATAAAGATTAAATAAAATGTTCACCTCATTTTTTGTTATACATTAATTTCTTTTCAAGTAGTCAAAACTTTCTCCTCAATCCATTTAATTATCCCCTTTAATAGTAGAACCTTCATTAGTGAAAGTAACGCACGGTTACCTGGGACATGCGAATACCAGGAAATAGCGACGATGAGGGAAGTACTGTAGTTTTGAACAGTCATGGCGAATGACATTGTATCGATCTGCGCGAGACAATTCCAGAATATTTGTGGTGGGGGTTACTTCTCAGCTGCATAAATGTAACAAACAATTGTAAGCGAGAAAGATGAGAGCGGTTAAAGCTGTGAAATAAACTGTCCTTACAATGTGTTCAGTATGGAAGTAAGAGAGATACTAAACTTTTCCCGTTATAAAAGCATATACAGAAAATGAGACCAGAAACCATTGCGCAGCTTTTGCTCATATGCCAGGACTATTCACAACTATTTTATGTTGTCGTCCTGAAAGGTGCATGTTCTGTTATAACTGTATGAAACCTTTCGAAATAACTTGTTTTAAATACTCTCTCTCTCTCTCTGACAAGCAGCTGACTATGACATTTGATACCTTGAAAAAATATCTTCTTGTTGCTTGTAACCGGAAACGTAAGTAAAGTGCTTTAATTATGTAATAAAGAAATTATTAAGTATGTTAAATACCTATTTTCATTAATGAGTGATATTACTCTCTATTTTCACTTTGAATAAATGTCTCTTTTAATTATATTACCGTCTATTTTCAGTATTTAAGGCATTTTTGTCTGCCTATTTTAACCAAAATAAATGCCTGGACTTCCGGGTTCTGTTTATCATCTACCTAACATGGGCAGGCCGGAAACTTATGAATCGCATGTACAACCAAAATATTCCATGAAGCACTGCAAGAAAAACTTTAGATGCTTGAATAAAGAGGAACGTTGAAAGGCAGAAATACAAAGGAGAGAATTATGTTTGATCGCTTTTATGAGCACTACATGAAGAGCTATTACGAATAAAAGCTATAGCTAAGAGCAGAGCAGGTAGTATGCTTTCATAAAACCTTTGCATATCATTAGAGTGAAAGTAATTGCATCTATTATATTACGACCACTATTACAGTCTTAGTTTACAGCTCTATACTGGACTGCTGCGAATATGAGAGTGGCTCAAGCGGTTACAAAAAAGAGGAATTCTTCAAGAGTGGAAGTTCGTAAAATCTTTCAACGTGTAGGATGAATATTCGGTTCCGATTAAAAACTTTTGCAACCTGTCTTCGCTGTCTTGTCTTCCTTGAGGTGTCGGTCCTGGTGGTGTAGTGCTCACCATACTTGCCTCCTAAACCCAAGATCGCGGGTTCGAACCCGGCCAGGACCAATGGAGTTTTTCGGGCGTAAAATCCTAAGTATGGCTTCCTTCGGAAGGGAAGTAAAGCCGTGGGTCCCGTGTCGTACATTTACAGCACGAAAAAGAACCTCAAGCCAGAAAGAAGAGGCATCTGAGCAAAATTTGTCGGCCGTTTCACGCCTTGAGTTGAATGGGACGCTGATGACCTGAGATGTTAAAGATCGTCCATAAATAAATCAATTAAAAAAAAAATCCTTGTGGTTCTTACCAGATCATCCATTTGAGGCTACCATAACACGTCATTGGTATTCTTGGTAGGCGTACCAGTTGCCGATGATGAAATCCTCTCATTCTATCAATGTCAAAAGATTCCGTAACAAATTACTAAACACAGAATTACAAAACTCACACTTATTACAGTTGCTACAACAATTTATAATTATCCGTAGTAATTTACATTATTTACTTTGCGCTTAAATTTCTTTCCCACTGCATTACCACATAGTCAAAGGCGTCAAAAATGCTGAGACAAACGATTCGTCATAGTTGTAATGTTAATGCTTTTCTTTAAAGGTTTGTTCGTTTGACGTTTTAAGAGAAAAAGGTACTTAGATGTGTCCGTGTTTCATATTAGCGTTAGATAACACAGAACACATTTCTGAAAATTTCATGTAGGAATTATTAAATTAGATTATTGTCAAATGTTAACTGTTTTAAATGTTTTTGTACGGGAAACTTTTGAAAAAATACAGCTTTTCTCAGAAAATACTGTCAGTATCTATTGAATACCTTGATAAATGTTTTAAGATCGTCGGGTAAGGATAAATACTTATTATTATGACGGCGGTTTTAATTAGCAATAGGGGGGGGGAAGTGAATCATGAAAAAGTAAACTTTTTCAGTGGTGCACCGACTATATTAAAAAAATGCACAAAAATGCCTCTCTATTTTATTGCATTATTTTCTAAAAATTTCTGAATAAAACATTTTTATGGAAATAACTTTGAAGGACAAAATTTAATAGCATAAATATATCGGTTGCTTCAGATAACAGACATAGTACAAATAGCTACCAGAATCAAATGACAAGGGGGAGACCACGTCGCAAGAATGCAGGAATACGTGGACCTACAAGATCTCTATATGGGACCCCCGAATAGGAAAAAAGGCACAAGGCAGACCCAGAACAGGATGGACAGACTTTTTCAAGGAACATGTAGATCCAGATTGTTAAGAATAGCAAGAGAAAGAGAAAAATGGAAATCCTTCGAGAAGGAATTAGTGCAGTGAGAAATGGAATAGCAAAAGAACAAATCCGACAGAGTGACTTAAACAGCATACAAACAACTAGCGTGAAATAGCTCACCAAGTTAGGAAAAAACGAGGCCTTTGTTTTTTAAGGGGCACAAATGACTATCTATATCTTTATTTTTAATCTCTTTATTGGGTTGGTGCGTTTTTATTTTTTCGCTGCATTTTCATGATTGCCTGCCAGCGCTTCGGTAGCTTCTCGATTCCATGCGCTGGTTTGAGTTAAATGAAGTAATCAAAGCAAGCTTGAAGAGAAATTTCTTTATCAAAATTTTTTCTGAAGACAGAGAATGAAAACGATGTAAATCTGAGTGCGCAGGATCGAGGGAGTAAGCGGGATGTGTAATAAACCTCACAAGTAAGCTCTTGGAGTATGAATTATTATGCAGTAGCAGTACTTGATGCATTCTTTCCCGATTGTTTTATTGATCTGCGGTTGCAAGGCGTCTGAGTTGTAGGTAATAAAAGCCAACAGTGATGAAAGTGTTCTCCCCACCTCCCTTAATACTCCATTTTCTTTAAACCACAATAGCATTAACTTTTTACAAATTTGTAAAAGTCAAGGCGAGCCATGCTGTCATTCCAAATGACAAACTATAAATAAACTGCTAACACCTCAGCGTTGTCATGCCAAAAGCTACTGCTACTAACTTATGCAACCTAATATGACAAAAACCGCCCACAAATTACTAGTATACAAAAGGAAATATGATAAAGAATCCTCTAAGTATTTGAGATATTTCAATATGTGAACCAAGGAGAAACCATGAATATCTCGACTACTTAATGTCATTCAGTGTTCTTGATTTCATTGTGTAAGCTTTGTCTCTTAAGAATATATCCATTGGAGTGAAGACTTGCGACTTTGGTGCATTTCAATCTTGAGGTGACGCCCCCATGAAAAACTTTAATACAGCCCCACAGAGGAAAAGATGGGGTAGCATCATGCTGAAAGTACAAGGTGTCAAAACCATTGCAAAACATCTGCAGTCCTGAAACATGTACATTTTCAGCATTTCCCAAATAGTTCTACCAGTCACAATACGTCAAAAAGCAGTGTTCCAAGATTGCATCCCAAAGTGTAAAGACTGGCTGGTTGATTTGGTTTTCAAGCACAATGCAATGGATTTCAGTGTATCAGTATTGTGGCCGGTTTGTCAATCCAAATAATTTTGGGTAAACAAAACTGGGTTTCCTTCATTAATCTCATTACCATCAGCTCACAAAACTGTGTTTACAATCAGGACCATCTTCCAAATGACCATAAAAGACTTCAATATTCTTAAGTAACATTTCTGAACTAAACTTCTTGAAATGCATTGTGTTCCATTTTGGAACACAATGCATTTCATCGTCTTCACTGATAGAAGCAATAGAACCAGTTGATTTTGATTTTGGTAAAGGCATGACAGATTCATATTCTTCGAAAACCTGGCGAATATTGTAAATTATTTTATGAGTTGTTGACGGGGAGTTGAAGCGATTATTCCATTGATTAATAATCCCTTTTATACAACGTTTTAAAGAGAAAAACATCTGAAAAGGCTATTCTAACCAAACATCTAAATCGTATTCTCACCCGACTTTGAAATTAAACTCTACACTTAGTGTAAACATTCAAGACTAAAAGACATCTAAAAGAATGAAGCAGAGACACTGCTATTGTTTAAATTGGCCAAAGCTGAGGAAATTTTTACATCCAATGTTTACATCCAATGAATGTCCCTAAGACAGAACTTGAGAACTACATACTTTACTCCAATGAGGAAAACCGTCAATATTTTCGTTTAAGTTAAAATTTGGCAGCTCATTCAAGATGGAAGTAGTTATAGAAAGGCTTTCTGCTAAAGGAAATTTTTCAATTTGTTTAATATAAGAAAACACCAAACAAGTTCTTTTTATTAAGGTTCTTGTATCGAGCTTGGAACTCGCATTTGAATGCCCCCCACACTGGTTACATAGACGAATGCTGAAACGTATCTTCCCACGAATTTTCCACTCTCCCATTTTCCTCATTTCCTTCTGTTGGTTCTGTGATAGAAAGTGTTACGCGAGGTGGGCTGGTGCTGTTGTTCAGTGTGACGGTGACTTGCGCTTAAAGACTTCCGTCCCTGCGCCTGGTGTGGAAACGCATGAAAACCGCCGGTATGAAGGTGTCGTACCTGTTATCTGGAAAAAAGTTAAGAGTCCCTCCAGCCAAAGGCCCTTGTAGTCATTGTTGCTTATTTCCCAATACAATGCTTCACCTCCTTTGTTAAGATGTTTCATAACTGGATGCAGCGCTGTCTACAATGGAAATCACATTCTGCGCATGCGCCAGATGCAAAAAGAGCTCTATACACTAATTTTATATCTTATAGCGGACTATATAGCTATGGTATAGCAACATAGTATAGTTCTCGGTGTTTGGCGCCTTCAGACTGTGGTATACATAGCAACAAGTAGTGACTTTTGCAACATCTTTTATAAGGTCTTTTTTTTTAATTAGCATGACACTGCGACCTTCAACTCTATTGTGCAAGATGAAGGATGATAAGATGGTAATTTGGCTTAGTTCAGAGGCCTGAGGGAAAGCCTCAGAAAAATACCTGTTAGGAAACCTATCCAATCGACCGAGCCGAACTCTAGCCCGCCACTTGGGAAGCGCAAACGTTGCCGCTAGATTATGGCGTTGGTCTTATAACGACAAATCTTTGTAATTGTACCAAAAAAAGAAAAAATGGGTCTTATTTTCCCAAACAGTTGGTAAGTTCAGGAGCCAAAATCATTCATCACATTGCCTGCTCAGAAAGTGGTATCTAGTAAAACCTGCTTGCTGTTCATTTTCAATTCCCTTAGAGTGCAGGATTTATGTAAGTCATTCGCTATATATATATATAGGGAATATTCCCTATATATATGTATATATACACACATATACGGTCATATATATAGTCATATATACTGTATCAGTGTAATTTTACATATTTTAATTCACAAACACGAATTTGGACATGAGCCACAATAAGAGAGCTTGCCTTGTTGCAAATAAGACGTGGAGATTACTTGGTGCGTTAATGTGTTGGGAACAAAGCTAGATGAGGTGTTTTGATATGCCATTCTGAGTTGACCGCTGAAGTTGAGAGCAGACAAAAGTATTATTTGAAAAATAAAGTCAAGTTCAGGATTAAGTGGTACATTGCTTTATATTAAAAAGTTGAACATTTTGTTGAATGGCAGCATTAAAAAGAGCGGATATTTTAACACGTATTATATAACACAGATAACGTGAAATTTGGGGTGAATGAGATTTACATTCAAATATAATTTTTTAACATATAAACAGAACTAATTTTATGCAATTATAACAAACAAGTCCACAAACTAAAGGCAAAAGGCAAAATAAACAATTTACACTTCCGAATGTTCTATTTATATGTGGGGGCCAAAACCTTCGGCAAATCCGGAGGGCCCTAGCTCAACTTTTGGTAAACTTATACAAAATGTTCAAATTTTATTGCCTCGCCCCAGTTAGTTATTAATAAGAGTTTAACATTTTTCTCTTTTTTTAAGTTAAATTTTTTCTCTTTCGTATTTTCCTAACTAAATTCTTCTATTTTGGTTGCCAAGCATGTTTTCTCCATACTTTTGTTTGCTTTAGTATAATAGACAATGAAAATCAATATTTGTTTCTCCACACATTGGACATTTTTCTACAACTTTATCATAACCTAACATTTTAAATTCATAACTCCAGTTCTAGCCCATGCAAACCTCTCTCGCTCTTGTTTTATCACATTGTGCTATATGTTTTTCCCTACCTCATTCTATTTTTTATTTTCCTATACAGTATCAATGAGCTCTTATTTTTCATACTACCAAATGTTTCTTGCGTTACAATATCTTCCAATCTTACGTTCATTTCTTCCCAGAATCCTCTGTTTTGATGTTCCCTATTTATTCACAAATTTCCCATATTAATCTGATGGCAAACTTCATGCACTCTGAGATACTATGATCCTTTCCACTTAAATTTCTCTTGGATACTGAAATGTTCTTTAATAATAATAATAATAATAATAATAATAATAATAATAATAATAATAATAACGCTCACTTTCAATGTGGTAATTAGATTAAATAATTCTTGTGATGCTTTTTTCTTGGTGGAATGGGAATTTGACGTAGAAGTACTTTTATCTAAAGTTGTAATCCGTACTATCTTGTTCTCTATAGTTCTGCGTATCGTATGCCTTTCTTCCACTAAGCCACTTAATTACGACCATTACTAATCGAGAAATGACGTGGGTTTAACGTCCTTGAAATAGGTATTCTACTAAAGAAATTCTTATGCTTCTGCTTTGGTAAATTATAGCAGAAAATTGCTACTTGATGCATTCTTCCACCATTTGCGATGAAACTGCGGTCTACAGAAATTGCTCTGATGTTACGACTGCCTGGAGACAAAGACATTGGGCGCTTCTTGACAAACACGTTCAATACGCTTACAAGTGATTTAAGTAGCCTGTTATAAAATTACGATCCGTCACACAATGGGCATTATGATGCAAATTTTATTACCGTACTTTCGCTTTCTAATTTACAATCTCTTGTTAAAGACATTGAATGGCTGAATAAAATCTGCTGAATTTATCATTTACTGAGGGCATTGGAAAATGGGCCTGCAATTAAGGTTCCAGCTCACTTTCGTTTTCCTCATTTAGTGTTTATCGTATAAGAGGTCGTTTGAAGAGAACCATTGGCAATTAGGACTTTTAAAACGTACCCTTCAGATAATGCATCAACCGGAAAATTCCATCAGATGGTGAGGATGTATTTTAGACACTGAACAATACAGTTAAACATCTGGCAACACAGATGTAGCATGACCTTGTGTAATCAGTGCTTGCCTGCGTCATGAACCTCAAGTTTTAAGGTACCTGGCTGCTATTTTAGATTTTAGTACTAGTTCATTTACTGCAAATGAAACTAAATAGCATTTAGTTTCATTTCGGCTGCCTCATTTACACTTATATCACATTTATGGCGAATATTATAATTTTACTACTTCTTACATTAAAGTTAAAATTTTATCTCATTTCCGCGGGAACCTGAAAAAGTGCTTGAATTAATGTAGGGCTACAATACAAAACCTTTTATTATATTCTTGTTGAGACTGAAGGTTATTTATAAAGGATGAGTCGAAGTTTACAGAAATCTACTATCTTATGCTTATGGTAAAGCAGTGCGAACGGTTTTAACATTAACTTCCTGCAAATAAAATAGGAAATAACGTTCTTCCACATTTTTTTGCACACAATATCCTCGACGTTCAAAAATAATAATCAAGGATTAAGTGGTAGAACAGGCATCTCAATAGAATTTTGCGGAAAAAACCGCATAAAGGAACAAAACTAACTTTTAAAACCATAGCTATTCCTCTTCTTTTATATGCAAGCGAGTCCTGGTTAATAGCTAAAAGAGTTCATAAAACAAAATGCAAGAAGCAGAAATTCGATTCTTACGTAACGTTAAAGGATGTACAATAACGATCTCAAACATAGCAGATAAGGGTCATACTTGCTCATCAATATTTGCACCTCCTATAGGCGGAGCATGGGGAAATTCGAATCGTGTTATTCCCTGTTACGTCACTAGCTTCTAACTTCTACATTTGATTTCGTTACACATGTGCATTGTGGTTTATTTTCTCAATATTCAACTACAATATGACACTTTCTGGCATGAGTAACAAGTCTATACCGGAGCACAGATCGACTGACCCTGCTTATGAGGTACACATTATTTACCTACGAGGGTAGGTTCATAAGTTTCCGGCATAACCGTTTTATAGGTATGATAAAGACAAAAACTATATTTCACTTTTCAACATAGTTACACTTTATTGCAATACACTTCTCGCATCTTTAAATTAACATTTCAGTCCCCTCCCTCAAAATATTCAGAAGTCTTATCTGCAAAATGGGCATAAACAGCATCCACACTTCTTCGTCACACTTAAATTTCCTTCCTCGAAGGTCCTTCTTGAGTTCGGAGAAGAGGAAATAGTCACCGGGAGCTAGATCTGGGCTGTAGGGTGGATGGTCGATCTCCTTGAAGCCACATTTCTTCACAGCTTCCTTGCAGCAAAAGCTGTGTGCATAGGTGCGCTGTCGTGAACAAGTCACACACTACCACTCCGCTTTCCTCGCCTTTTCTTTTTGATGGAAGTACGAAATCCATGCAGTAGGCCAACACAGTACCCCACACTTGCTGTGGTGTTTCTAACCTTGAAGTCCATAAAGAACATTCATTCACAGTCCCCAAAGATTGTGGCTATGATCTCCTTGGTTGATTGAGTGACCTTGGACTTTAGAGGCGGTGCTTCGCCAGGTTTACGCCACTCCATTGATTCTATTTTGGACAAGGAGTAGGGGTCATAGTAGAGAACCATGGTTTCATCTCCAGTAACAATGGTTTGTAGAACCTTTCTCTCGTTGCCATGGCAGAGCTCCCAAAATGCCTGGCAAAAGATGACTCGCTGCTTTTACACTAAGGAAAGACGTCTAGGCACCCATCTTGCACTAATCTTCTTCATGTTTAAATGCTCATGAATAATTCGAAGGATTGTTATTTTAGAAAGGCCCAACCTTGGTGGTATTTGTGTAACTTTTTTGAGTCGCCGGTCCTCCATAATTTCTCCTTCCACAATAGCGATGTTTTCAGGAGTGAGCACTTCCAAGGGCCGACCTGCACGCTCTTCGTCTTCAATGCTTTCTCAATCCAATCCAAAAAGTTTGACCCATTCTTTTACGGTAGAATATGAGGGGGGTGCTTCCCCATATACACCGTCCAATCGCTGCTTAATTTCATTTGGAGTAAGTCCTTTTGTGAAGAACGTAATAAAAGCTCGAAACTCCATTTTGAACATGTCACAATCTTCTACACTTTATGCAACTATATCTGAACTGAATACAGAGTCGGTTCTGGTGGTGTAGTGGTAACCATACTTGCCTCCTAAACCCAAGATCGCGGGTTCAAACCCGGCCAGGATCGATGGATATTTTTGGGGCGTAAAATCCTAAGTATGGATTCCTTCGGAAGGGAAATAAAACCGTGGGTCCGGTGTCGTACATTTACGGCAAGAAAAAGAACCGCAAGCCTGAAAGAAGAGGCTTCTGAGCAAAATTTGTCGGCCGTTTCACACCCTGAATTGAATGGGACGCTGATAACCTGAGATGTTAAAGAGAGTCTGTAAACAAACCAATCAATCAACTGAATACGCGGAGCGGAAATTACAGCTGAAATTATTTACTTAAAAGATAAGGCATAAAACCAGATAAGGGTTTTGTGAAGACGATAATCCTCATCGGCGAGGCCGGAAACATATGGATCTACTTAAAAGTCATTTAGCTATCTTCGTGTATAACACGCGGATTCCTCCTCCTCCATTAGATATGCTACTTGCTACAGCTTAGTTTCTGTGACAGACTGACCTTGAGATGCCTAATGTACAAGAAGAGACCAGATAAATAAAATACGGCATCCGAGAAGCGCTCGATACATGTCCTTTGATCGATGAAATGCAAGAAATAATCTGCATACAATTGACGAGAGATTATCGAGCAGAATTTAAATTTGGTACAAAGCAAAAAGAAAAAGAGATATAGGATGCCTACGCAAAATATGAATGTGAGTAAGAAACATAAAAAATTCTCTAAACCTGCAAGCAAAAACTTTTTGAGCAGTTTTTTAATTGCACACCTATTCTTTTAAAAGACAATTCCAATATTTACATAAGATTTAAATTATATTGTGCAATCACAAAAATTGCAATAAATATGAAGAAAAGGACCTAAAAACGCACCTGATTTTGTTTATAACGAATGCTTTTACCGCAGTAAAATGTGTAGATGAAAATCATCTTAGAGGAGGGTTTCAAAGATAAATAAACAAAATATGCTGAAGATATTTTTCACAGTATAGCTTTTTTTGCTAAGTTCTTATAGTGAAGATCGTTAGAGAACATTGTTCTTCTCGCGAAAATAGAATTTCTTGTGATGAATTTAGTTTTTGGAAGCCAATTTTATATTACCTTTACACTGCCAATTTCTATTCTAGTCTCATTTTAATTTGTATTTAATTGCTTACTTACAAATTTAAAATTAGGTACGAACATTTGCTGAGCTTAATACACTTATTAACGAGCAATGTTGATTGATGTCACAGTTGTAAAAAATTATTACGACATCACTTCGTCTATCCAGCACTTCTTCACAAGCCTAAGAGCATTATTGTCCTACTTTCTTATTTCTGCATTGACTGCGCATTACAGATTTTATAAATTGATAAATAGTCAAGTTTTGGTCAGTCAAATTTTCACAATAAATTAAAAACCATCCCTACATTTTTTATGATATTTTAAATGGTGGTTGGAAGTGAATGTAAACATATATGAAAAGTACCAATGCACACCGTGGTCTTAAGAATTATAAAAACATAAGGAAACCTTACATGGTTAGCTGACGCGAAATGCTAATCTCATTGAGTTAAGCCAACTCTTGGGAAAGTCGCTGGAGTTATTCCTCAAGCAATGTGCAGCTTTACACTTGTTATGTTTTTACCTTTACTATTTACATGGACGTGCAACATATTTCCAAAACAATGGTATTCATATATTTAATTCAAAACCCACAGTTCTGTTTGTTCTACACATGAACAAAGCTAGTTCTTTTTAAGTAATTTGATGCTAGAAAATGGATGAACAGAAAACCAGGAAACGCGAAAAGAATTCTTTCAAAACTCTTTCTGGATAGCTAGTATAACAATACTGCCAACTATGCATCTTTGGATCTTGGCTAAAAAAGAGCAAATGTTTCCTGAAGTGTGTCAAATGGAATAAGCACCTCTTAGAGTTCTGCATCCCATGAGGGTTTCAAATTTATTTTTTAATATCTAAAAAATATTTACACATCGAATTGGAAAAAGAATATCAGCAATACAACTTTATTATATTTGATATTCCTTTTTTATTTACAGATGAGAGAAAATATCCCTCCTTGAGAAAAGGTAGGTTACTTTTAACAATTTAAAGTGAAAGATAACACTTAAGTTTATATTCATTATTTTAAATGTAACTTTAAAACAATTGAGAACTTGATTTTAATAGCCACGCAAGTCCAGTTTAACAAATGTTGAGAAAACCAATAAAAACATCTCTCTTGAATAACTTTAATATCAAAGTTTTAATTATAAACTACAAATGGCATCAATAAAACAACCAGGGCCACATACTTTTTTTCTGTAACATATTCATGGAAATACTGGATTTGTGTTATGCAACCTATTAATATGTAACATTGATTTTCCGGTACTTAAACGTGAATCTGGAAGATGCTGATTTTGCTGCAACAATGCGTGGAAATTATGCAGTCACTTAATTCAAAAATGTAGTTGGCACATCTCTTTACACACTTCACTTCCTAAATCCTCAGCATTAGGGACCTGATGCTTACCATACTGATCCAGAAGTCTTTGAAGATGAGGCTGTTTTCATGAAAAATTGAGGAAATATATTTTGCAAACTTTAGCAGCTTTCATTTATTTAATTGTTCATTATTATGTAATTTGAAGAAGCTCCTTTATTGCTTCTTGTTTTTTCATTCGCGAGTCTGTACACCCTACTCTAGGCGAAAGCCGTCTTAGGGCATTGTAGTGTTAGACAAAATAAATTCTATGCCTGAGTGATGAATACATCGTATACCAGATGTAAATATTTTATACCGTTTATTTTGGCGACAGGAAATACAGAAACTTTCAATTTCAGTCTTGAATCAAACTATAAAGCGGTACAGAACTAATTCCCGAAATATTAGTGACTGAATAAGTCACAAGGTCGCGCTGTCACAACCTCTAGTAGAATTTCGTGACACACTAACGATAGCTGAAGATCCAGAAACACGTTCGATAAAAAAAGGAGTTATCCTTCACTAGGCTGCTCAAACTTCCTTTCACATACTACACTTCTAGATTAAATAAAAAAGGTAACCATGATGGACCTTAAATCCATTTAGATGGCTTACTTATCACTTGTCTCTGAACAGTCCAAAATATCTTGTTCAGATCTTTCTTTTTGAAATGAAAAATGCTAAGGATTTACGTATGACTTCAATTAATTATAACAATAATAAATATAATCACCAAGGCTCTTTTATCAAATTCTTGTGTAATTTTCTAACAGTTTTGGGGAAAAATCTGTAGACTCAAATATTTTAATAAAAGTTGAGCCTTCACCTAGGCAAAGCGCGAGGTCGTTGACCTAGACATTGAATATAAAACGCTTAAGAAAGAAACCGTGCCCTGACCTTTGAACTTGGAGGAAGTTGGAGCTTCAGAACGGGATTTTTGTAGCCAAATGTGTTCACATATAAAACGTGTGGTGACTAATGACTTATTTTATGCTGCAAATCACGCTCTACTGGAGGCGAAACACGCGGGAAAAAAAATGATACTGCTAATTTCATTTAGTCACGTCTTGCACTGTGCTCCTTATGTAGCCTTAGGATGAATTTCTTGATTGCCCAACTGCAATTAAAACAGCCCCAAATGTGGTAGCTTGATTGGCATCATCTAGTTCAGAGGGTGCGGTCTCCAAAAGTGTATGATGTAGCACGCTTCGTATTAAAATATGGGCGTGACTGGAGCTTGCCTCTGCCTTCTTCAGCTGCTTAAGGTGTGACGGAGAATATGAAAAAGGCGCAAACAGCGTCTTTAATTTGAATATTTCTAAAGTACAAAATATTTTGAATATCGATATGAAATTACAACTTGAACGATTACAAGACAATTTATCCTTGAATATAATTCAGATCAAGCTGATAACCATAGAGGAAAGATGAAGTGTTTGAATTGACATCTGCATTGTACTGTTTCCCCAAACTTTTGCCAATATCAGGTTACACAGACAAGTTTTTGTTAACGGCGTTCCTAGTCGTGTGTGTCAAGATGAATTCCCAACGGTGTTCCATGTATAAATGTATGTCAGTGTATATGAAGCATAAATGTATTTCGTGTTTAGATCTCATCTTGAACATGCAAATATTGATTCCAAAATCCGAAACCTATCACACTCCTAGTGCCAAACATGTCGAATTAGCGTTGTTTCACCTGCATTTTATATTAATAATTTGTTAAAGAACTTGGAAATATTTTAAATTGTTTTTGCTTTTAAGCTCCGTTGCCGATTACAAGGGTCTTTGAAAGTTTTGGAATGGACAAAAAGGATTGTAAAAACCAGTGCGTCGGTCCTAGTAGTGTAGTGGTAACCATACTTACCTTCCAAACCAAAGATGGCGGGTTCAAACCCGACCAGGATCGATGGATTTTTTGGGGGGCGTAAAATTCCTAAGTATGGCTTCATTTGGAAGGGAAGTAAAGCCGTGGGTCCCGTCTCGTACATTTACGGCACGAAAAAGAACCTCAAGCCTGAAAGAAGAGGCCTCTGAGCAAAATTTGTCGGTCGTTTCACGCCCTGATGATCTGGGATATTAAAGAGCATCCGTAAATAAAACAAATAAAAAAAAACAGTGCATGTTTTTTTATCAGTTTTAAATGGCAACATGTGCAAGTGTGGGCGCGCTGCAACACCGTGTGTATGTGTACGCCAATGTTGCTGCGTCAGATGCTAGGATGCATCTCAATCGAGAGCACTTTCGCGCTATGATTTACTAAGTCCTTAAAGTCGGTTTAGGGGAGCAAGAGAGCCTTGAAAGATTGCATCGTGCATTTGTAGATCGCGTAAATAACAGATTCAATAAGCCCTGAATATTGAATCGGCAGCATTGAAAACAATCGTTGAAGAAAAACCTTATGTCAGGAAGCTCTACAGCCGTTGTACTCCCCCCCCTTTACAATAAACACGTGTAAATTGTGAATTGGTACTAGAAAATGTTCGATGAAGGAAATATAAAAAAATATATAGCACCATAACATGTGACGAAAGTTGGATAAACCACTATGGTCCAGAAACTAAGGGACAATCAACGCATTGGGTCTTCCCGGGAGAGGACTCCCAACAAAAACGAGGGGAGCGGGAAATGTGCCCAAAAGATGATTTGCTCTTTCTTCTCAACTAGAGGCCACATTGTGCAGTTCCACCCGAGAGACAAAAACTGTCACTGCCAAATGGTAAACTGTGTACATAATGGCTAATCCAAGCTTCTGCCCACACTGCACTGTAAACAACTCGATTTCTGTGGGAGCCAGAAATAAACTGGTTGCACCATCCTCCCTGGAGTCCAGATTTGGTCCCAAGCGACATTTTTATATTGCTCGGAAATTGATCAACGATTTAAATCATCTGGAGCTGTGGTGACTGCATATGAAGGATGTATTTGCAGTTGCACCCTATTTAGAGAGACACGATGTTCAGCATTTACAAAATGGTTTGAATGGATGAGACATTATAGAATGAAATGAGAATACTTTAAAAAGATGGAATAATCAGATTGTACTTAACTGCTTTCATTTTGAAAACTTTTAGCGTTACCTTCCTACCACAGAGCTCATGAATAATGGTGCAAATCGTCCCTGATTATTAACATCTATGATTTGCGCTATTAAGGTCCAGTATTACAGTTCAGCTTTAAGCTGGAACTTAAGCTGAAGAAGAACAGGTTATTATTGCATGTCAGAATGTTTACGGAAGAAGAAGATATAAGTGACGAAGAAATTCAGTTGCTTCTACCTCAAATTGAAAGGATAAGGAGACCAAGAACATTTAGAACACGTTCAAATTATTTTAATTTATGGAGTGGTTCTGAATTCTGCCCGAGATTTAGGTTAAGTAACACCAAACAAGATATTGGAAATCATTGGAGATGAAATGAAACATGCAACACGCTGGTAATAGTATTAGTAATGCATAAATTATGTGGGTATCATTTATTTTAGAAAAAAAAAATGAAAATAATTAATAACTATTTTAACAATTAAATTTTAGGAACAAGGTTCTATCGGCGGAAAATGTTATATATTTTCTAACTTTGAAGTTATACGCAACCGGCTGTACGCTGCTAACAACAATAGGCGAGCAGATATTTATAAAATTTCCTACTTGAAGAGAGTTAAAATTGAGTGAAATTATACAGAGTAGCAAAATTTGCTATCGCTCATTTCCGAAATGAATATTATTATGTTACCCTCTACACTTTTATTTTCAACTTAGCAAAATCGTAAACAATAAGCAAAACAAAAACATAAACATTGAATTAACTGCACATGCCTATGCATTGCCAAACTTCAGCTGTATTAAAAAACAGCTTACCAAAGCTAAAGGTTACAGCGTAACTGTAAAACTCGAGGGGCTTACGCTTCAACTGTAAGATTTAGTTTTATCCATGCTGTTTAAAGAGCGCCAAATTTTAAGCGGCATTACAGTCTGTGCAAGTTTTTTCAAAATCAGAGATAGGTAGACTCCTAACTTATCTGAGTTTTGATGCAGTTAAACATGGACGCAGATATAACTTCGCTTTGTTTAACCAATGAATGGTAACAGCGAAATGAATACACCATAATACACAGAGGAAAACAAATTAAAGCAGAAAAATAGCATTATTTAAAAAAAAAAAAAAAAAAAACAAAACAAAAAAAAAAAAAAACAAAAAAAAACCCAGCTGCTGAAATAAGAAATGATTTCATTTATAATTCTTGTCTTAAAACATTTCAGAAAAGTAGCGGCTATATTACAAATGAAGTAAGCCTACCAAACACACTCAAGAAATGGGAAAGCTAAAAACTTGAGAGGAAATAAAAGAAAAGAATGGAACAATTCAATAAAGCTGGGATACAAAATGGCCCGTTATCTGATGGATGTGCTCCATTAATGCTTTGGTAGATAATTGTGTAGATTCCCTTGGAAGAATAATTAAGTTGCCATTGTTTGTAAATGGGAGTTCTTGGAAACTGAGTTCTTTTTCGCTGCTAAGTGGTTAGAAGCAGAGGACGATAATGTGCACAATTTTGAGCGGTGAATTCGATTTGAAAAGCGGTAATAAACTAAACTTAAATGCATGAAGAAGGACTTTTAAGGAGAGCCTGTATTAATAAGATCAGCATCACTTCAACGAGAGATTCATGTCTGTTCTGACGTCACAGATCATTCAATCTGTCTTTCTCTATACGTACTAAATGAGTTCTTTGTGTATTTCCTGTTCTATCATTTAACGAATACACCAAGTCTTGCCATAAATGCAATTAGTTATGATTTTCCATTACTAAAATCAGGTAGGCACCCCACATATGTTGACTTAACAAATAAAGACTGCCAAGGTAAATGTAACTTGGGGATTATAGAGGTTATTTCATAAAAATTGTTGAGAGATTTTATGACAATGAAGTTTCGGGCAGTGAACCCAATGATTTTCTGCTAATCAAGAAGGCATTAATATCATAAATGTCAATTAGATTCACATAATGCATTTTTCTATCTGTACAGTTATTTAAACATAACAGTGAGTTAATATCGTAAATATCTTTATAGCTTTAATTTGTACACATATTTTTATAATAGCTATCTGTATAGATAAAAATGCAACTAACCTGCAATTTTCAAATATAATTTGAACTATTCTATATCCTCTGAAAATATAATTGAAAAAAGTGCAAAATTGCACACACAACTTAATATAGAAAAACTGCGTTATGCAGGAGCTGCGTAAACTAAGCCAATTCCTCACCTAAGGGACTTAAGTTTAAAAAAGAATATACAATCCAAATTATGGCCTTATTAATTAATGAAATAAGTTAAGGCATTACTATATGGTATGAAGGGAACAAAGTTAGAATTCTTGCAATCTGTAAGTATCGCAAAAAAGAAACCTTTTAAATTATTATTATTATTGTGATAAAACCACAAAAAGTAATGGTATACTATTAATTAAATGAAATACATGACCACCGATAGACAAAGCTATAGTGCGTGGGAAATTTTAAACATTTTTAAATGTAATCATTATTATGAACTGAACCCTTGATGTCGTATTTACATTCACTAAAATGGATAAAAATAACAAAGTTTCAGAGTTACCTTGTGTATTTAAGATGTTCATATGTCTCAATAAAACAAAAATATGTTACTATTTAAAACAATTCCAATGTAACAAGCAAATATGTATACAAAATCATCAATAAATAATTGAAAGTTTCATTGATTTTTATTGGCTTTGAAATGTAATTTAAATGTTAATGCTGTAAAAATATAGGACGCAAACGTTTTCTGGAAGTTATTACAGAGCGCTCTTATGTACAAATATAATTCTGAAACCATATTACATTAATATTTAACAGAATGTGCTATCTTCACGGCAATATTTTTATTAATATAGAGCAAATGCATCGTTATAAATACAGTTTATATACCGAGCTAATTTGCTCTTTTATTTTGAAACAATACAGGGAAAATTGAACGCAAGAGCAATTTTTAAATTTTGGCTTCCAAGTATATCCCTACTCCTAATGGTCCAATTTCCTTAATTTTTTTCTTACTTTATTTATATGGTATATTCGGATTTTTTTTTTTTTTTGCGAAAGAAACAAATATTATGCTCTTAGAACGAATTTTAAATTTTGGGTTTCACGTAAACCTACCCTTCTAATAGCCCAATTTCACTGATTTTTAGAAATTAATTTTATTATTTCATTTCAACGGCATACTAAGAGTTACCTTTAAAAACATTAAAACTGCAGCCTCTAAAGCGATTTTTAAATTTCGCTTTAACCCCCACTCGTTTTTCAGGCATACCTTCACTACTATTGACTGATTGCCATGCTTTTTTGAAACTAATTTTATGAATTTATTTTAAAGAAATCTATAAATTTCATTGCGAAAAAAAATTGCGGCCTATAGAGCGATTTTTCAATTTTTTTTTTAAAAAAAATCGCTTTAGGCCTCCACCTCCAATGGTCCAATTTTGCTGGTTAACGAACTCGATGAATTGTTTATTAATTGATGGTTATATGCAGAGTTTTGAGAAAAAACAAAAATTGCGACGCTAGAGCGTAAACGGACATACACACACGTATGTGTATATATATATATTCATAAGACGGAGGGACCGCTACGGGTGGCCGAGGTCGTTAAGGCGCGGACTCGTGAGGTCTGGGGTTCGAATCCCGTCAGGACCGTCCTCCCTGATTGAGGGTTTTTCCAGGTTTTCTTCAGTCCTCATAAATGGCAAATGCCGGGGAGATACCCTAAACTTAGACCTGGAACGTTTCCTTCCTTAAAAAAATTATCTTTTCCCAATATGTCATTTCATCTCATGTATCATCAATGTCACCGCCTGTGGTGCCTCAGTAGTAAAAACGGGCGTTTAACACTAATCAAAAAAAAAAAAAAAATAATATAAGACCGATGTAGAGGAAGGTCGCCGAGGCAGGTCAAGGTCGAGAGAGAGAGATTCACGAGCACAACCGCAATAGGTACGTTCTTTTGGAATTCGCTAGAACATTTTTAAGATACGATTTGTTGCACATTATTAAGTTTTTAGCAATCTTGTCAAAACAGTTGACTAACTAACGCTTCAGTCACTCTCTAACCTGCATTATTCCACCAAAGATACAGGTCATGACATTCCGAAACAAATAGCTATGCAACGGAAAATTTGCTGTTCAACACAATGTGGGAAATAAATGCTAATAAAAGCACTTTATGTGTGTCACAATTTATAAGCTTAAAGCAACAAACTTGAAGCGCTGAAGAAATGAAATCAATCTTTGCTTATTTTCTAAGAAGCACTTGGCTTTTAATTATGCTAGAGAAGAATATCAAAGAGTGTACAAGCAGAAACGAAAACAGAAAGTTACTTTGAGAGTTGAGAGCGCGTGCGTACTTTATATTAAAAACAAAAACGTTGGTAATTCGAAATCATTAGACGTTGAAATTTAATGTTAAAGTGTTATAAACATACACTGATACAAAGCGCTGGAAATATTCATCCTCTTGAAAAATTCTTCAAATGAGGGATTAAAATAAAAATTAATTTCCTGCCTTTTCGAGAAAACTCTTCACTGCACAATTTATCAATGAAAGACAAAGGGGTGGCAGATAACTGTGACTAAACTTTCCCTTTGGGCAAACCATTGCAACCTTTAGCCACGAACAGACAGTAATTACAAGTTTCACGAAAAGATAATCGTGTATTAACAATTTACCGTTACGTAATGACGTCACTAAAGTATGTCCTAATTGCTAGCTCTGCTAAAACTGCGAGAGGACTGATGAATTATGGGTTGTAAAACCATAGCGACTAGGATAATGTATCAAAACGTAAAACTACTCACCTGAACGAAATCTAATCTCCGTGTAACATAAAACTCCGTAACAGGCACATAAAGACAATCTTTCCTGGGAAAAAAAATCGGTTCAGAACAAATGTCAACAACTGTCCCTCAGGATGACTGTCCTGGGATAAACTTCTTGAATGGAAACTGGAGGAGGAATCCCTGGGGAATCAAGGACGAATTCAAGTAACAAATGCAACTTTTTTTACTACAGGTTTATGTTATGGACAGTGGCGGCTCATGGCCCCTGTAGGAGAGTGGGCCACGGGAATAATTACAAGACACCCAAATGGCTTGGGGGAATGTGTTTTTTTATCAAGACCTATACTCCCTGACAAAAGCAGCGTCATTGTGCGTTTGTGCTGTAAACTTGTTTTTTATGGAACTAACTCTTCCAAGTATGCCTTAAGCCTTCTTCAGCCAATTCAGAAACAACAATGAATTGTATGGATATTTCAACCGGTTTATTCCCACAGATGTATCGTAATATCACAAAAATTGTGATATGCATGTAATATCTGTCGTTTCGTTTTCCTGTACAGAAACGAAAATTTCCCTTTCTATTTCCTTTCTAATCTCATTCCTGCAGACAGGATATGTTTCTCACTTCCTACACTGTCACCAAAGTTTTCAAAACACACAGAAAAAATGTTTCATGCCGTCTTGCCAAGTAAGCCCCTATACCTTTGATTACGTCCAAATCTTTAAACTAAAGACGCGAAAATGTAGTTTTCAGTAAAACATCCATTTTATTCAATGCTACAAAACAGGTACGCTTTTTTGTAACTTAACAGTTAATTTAAGTCAGCTTTTCACTGATAAACAGTGAAGAAGGCATTCAATTTCAAAGAAAGTGCAAAAATAACTCTTAGTAAGTTATTCCCTCGTTCCAGTAACCTCTCAGCATCTGGTTCCTAAGAAAAGAGAGAATACCGAATGCTTCATGGACTTGTCTTCCTGCTGGCTAAAGAGAACGCAGAAACAAGCAGACTAAACAACACTAACCTCATCTTGGAGGAAGGCAAATATAAGTCTTTATAAATCTTTACTAGCCCATGAAGATATAAGTTTAAAAGCATAAAATTTTCCGGGCTGGCCCATGAGCTTCCCTCGCTAACGGAAGGGCCGCATGCTACCGCTACTACAGTAGAAAGGAAATGCACTTGTTGCGTAACACACTGTTTTCACGTATTTATTGTTTTAAAAAATGGAGAAGAGAGAATGGTAAATACTTATGCCCTTTTCTTTGGGCGGGGGATGGGAGCCGGGGTGCATCTGGTCCTTATTGAGGGGCGCCCCTGGTTATGGACAATATCGATTTTGAGTCGCACCAAGTTGACTACAAAGTTATGCAAATATATAGTTCTCATAATAACTGGCAATTTATATTAAGAAGATTATAATCACTGTGGATTAAATAGTCGTAAGAGGTTTAATTGACTCTGCTGTGACTGGTTGGCACCGACCTTTTTAGGGAGATGACAACTTTATCCAGGCAGTACATCAGATCGTGTACTCCGATCAGTCTTCTAGACATACAGAATAGATTGCAGCGAATGAAATGATGAGACCAAAATAAATGACCGAAAAAAATTCAATTTTAACAGTAGCGGCTCATAGCAGCGTAAAACCGGGATGCTACTGTTTTCTTAATGTGTGTTTAACACTGCACAACAGAGAGAATTTAATAACACTATCTTAGTAAGCACAAATTTACAAAATAGAAATATATTCTTCTGGTTTTCATGGTAGCAAAACAGTGGATGACTCTTTGATTAAAGTGAGCTGTAGAATGAGGTCTTCACTCTACAGGAAACATTGTATCTATAGTTTCTCTGTTTTGAAATCAAACTTTGACTCACATAAATATTTAGAGATAGTCTACCCAGTTTTTTTTTTTTTTTTTTTTTTTTTTACAGTTTATATATCCGTGCTGTAGAGTGTCTGCATGAGAACATTGCTACTTCAAATACAATATAATTTGATACTGAAATAACTGCAAGTTTTCCCATATTTAATATAAATGACTGCGTTGACATTAATATACTATTTCACAATAATTATCTAGTATTTTGTTTAGTTTGTAACAACAATCAGTCTGTATGAAACTCAAGCAAACATTCCTGGGAACGCACGTTAACCATAGATTGGATACATTTCAAGTGGTACATGCACACAATGGCTCTTATGGGAAAGAGGCACCGCCTACAGCTTCCTTTCACCTCTCCCGGTTAAAATACTCCACAAGCTTACCGAGACATTGGTTTATAAGCCCCTTACAAATAATAAACGCAAATACAATAACAGGCGTAAGATAGAAGTCCCCTAGATTATCTTATGCATAAAACGCATCAATATGTTTGAGGGTAGAGCCACCTCTGGTTTTAAATTTTACCTTAGAAACCTTATGAGATAAATTTATGGCAAGAAGCATATTCTAAGAGTCAGAAACATGCATTTAAAAAGACTGACTCTCAGCGGACATACTCAAGAATATTCAAATATTAAAAATACGGCGAACGTTGACAATTATATATTAGGTGACATAAAAACATGCCAACTTTAATTGTATGTCTGCGAATGCCTGAGAGATTGTCTAAAATAATATATCAAAATTTGCCTCAGAAAGGAGAAAACGTGCAAAGCCTAAAACAACATGGTTGCTGGGAAGTTGGTCAATGATGAAAGAAAGAAGGTTGGAAGAAAAGAATTGGCAAGCTGGAGAAGAATGGAAAGAATGTTGGACAGTTTTAAATCACCCGGGCGTTATAATCTTAAATGTTACAAAACTGTAATATTTGTGTTAAATGTGTTAACATTTTTAATAAATATGGTATGGATTTTGCAAGTGAATAGCACCCAGAAGAATTTGTCATTTGTTCAACAGGAAATATATTGTAGGGCAATAGTACAATTATGTAGCTAAATAAAGATTACTAAATTTGAAAACTCATACACTCTACCGTTACTCCTGAACTTTTGGGTTTGTAACACGATTCTCCCTTTCAAACCAATATCTGCTATTTGAGAAGATGTATCTCAATCTTGGGAAAGCCGATATCACAAACCCAGGAGGTCACGACGCCTGCTCAATGATGTGTGTGCAACTACTTGTGATCAAATATCTTACAATGCAACGGAACAACTGCCGGTGCATTTCCATTTAGCAGTTGAGTTCAGCACATGCCAATGAAAACGCCTCATCTACTCTGAGTCAATTTAACTTTACCCTTTAAAAAAAAAAAACTGATATTGTGCAGTAAACATGCCTCCTTTCACGAACGACAGCGGAGAAGACCGAGTGGTAGTTGCAACAAATTCAGGCGAATGGAACAGTCGTAACGCACGGAAACAAAATTAAACAAGAAACTGTAATGTAGAATCTAACGTAATTAAATAAAGTACTCCTTTCACGAACGACAGCGGAGAAGACCGAGTGGTAGTTGCAACAAATTCAGGCGAATGGAACAGTCGTAACGCACGGAAACAAAATTAAACAAGAAACTGTAATGTAGAATCTAACGTAATTAAATAAAGTAAACAATACTCATACGGGAAAATATTTTATTTATTCATATCTTTAAACTTAACGTAGCCTAGACCAACCTAAATTTACAACCTATGCGTTGTTTTAACACTGTAAATCTTAACATAAAAAAGTAACATTTACTATATTGGAACAGTGTAGGCAAATTATGAAGACTAAAAAAAAAAGCTATTCACTGGGGAGGGGGACTCTATGTAACACAAAATAAATAATAAACGGGGAAAAGGCATAAGCTTTTAGCTCTATAAGTTTTACTTTTTTTTTTAAACTTATGTAACCTAACCTAAATTTGCAACCTATGCGATGTTTTAACACTAGATTTTAACATAATTATTATATTGGGACTAACACAAATTATGAAGATTAAAAAAATTAGCATTAGAGGGGTCGAACCCACTCCCTTCCCAATAATAGCACTACGCTCTATCTAACTGAGCTGTCAGACCGACATAGTCAGCATGGTAATTATCCATCTACATATGTTGAAGTCACACACCTGGAATTAGGCTTGGCTTTTTCCGCTGCCATTCGTGAAAGGAAGTGTGACTATTGCACAAAATCCCTTTGGGTGCAAGGATAAATATTTAATTGAGAACTAGTACTTTATAGTCGAGTGCTAGAAAGCAGGGTTGCAAATATTCCAGTTGTGCAGTGACCTTCACCTAACTCATTCTTTTCTTTTCTTATCTGGGAAAAGGAATGTTCTCCACTTTAGCTCCAACTGCACCTTTTCTCCTGAGAATTAAAGTAGCTTGAACTGCGAACCAAAATAGTAATATAAATGTGAAATATCATCATCCTAAGAGTACTGACTTAATCTTTGAAGTTAATTGTTTCACCACGAGACAAAAGATCAGTCAAAGCAATCCCTTCAGAGTGCCAGAAGAAGTGGCAGTGACTTTACCGCCTGAAGGTATTATTTTGAACTTTTTTGCGATTGCCACTCCATCACATTTCTTTTGGTCTCAGGCTCAAGTGATGAATTCGTGTTTCATCTCCTCGTAACGAGCAAACAACTGAACAGATGACGGTTCTCTGTTCCTTGCGATAAGTTAGGTATCAAAGGACCCATTAAGCACTAATGATCTAACCGGTTTTGATAGAGATATCAAGTAAAACAGTTAATTGCTGTCCGACTGCAACGAATTCGGTTTTGGACACCTCTTTTCATTGAAGATACGATTATCTAGATGACAGCCTTTTCGTCCAACAATGACAATGCCTATACCTACCGTTATCTCTCCATGCACGACTATTAAAGACAAATATTATACATAAAATGTATTTTAAGACAAACTAGGCAAAAGAAGGTATTGTATGACTTATTTAAAGCTTATCGTAGAGTATTACAGTAAGCGAGATATTACCTTGTGACTTGCCAACACGCTGTTGCCACATCACGTCACTCACTGTTCGTTCCCAACTGCCGCACTCCCAAGATCATCTTCTTCCTGTTCCTCTTTGCTGTCGATTTCCATTCCATTATATTCTCAGTAAATCATTGGATCCACCTAAGTTTATTATAAACCGTTCCAAGCATTCTCTTGAAAACATGTTACTAATACGTAATTTCCCTTAACTGTTGCAACACCGACGATGGCATGCCTCTGACTATATTGTGTTTTTATTACCTGATTGGTCAGCGATAACACGAGCTTATACCCAGCCGAGTCGCCGACATAAACACTCCCAAGTGTCAATCACAAAGTAATTTTTCACCACTATAAATGCTAATATAAACTGTCCTATAATAAACGCAATTTTTGTTTTGATAATAAAACACATTTATTTGAAAAGTGCTAATATTAAGTCAAAATGAAGTACAAACACTGTCATTCAACATGAAACAAAACATCAGGCAAATGTCCTCCACATCTTCAATCTGTTGCCAAAATGATTGATGGCTTTAGAGCAAAGTTCCGACTGAATTTCATCCGTGACTTGCCTTATTTCTGCCTTGAGTTGAGAGATGGTTCGTGGATTGTTCATATTAACACAAAATTTTACATACTCCCACAAAATAGTCACTTGGTGTCAAATACTCCATCTCGGTGGCCAATTTCGATCGCCATTGCGAGAGAGGTAAATGTTGGACGCTGCAAATGGTCCATCGGCTTCAGCTCCGGTGCTTGTTCGATCTTAAAAAATTATGCAAGATCTTTTATAAAAATTCGCTTCAAACTGCTTCTCGAAATGATTAATTGTTGAGAACGGCGGTGAATCTCCTACACTGGGCTTGTAGCAAAACACTGTCTGATGAGGGCAACATTTTCTACCGATTGACGAGTAAGTCCAGGTGATTTGATCTTCTCTGTCAATCCTTTTCAATTTCCTTACCAGTGTCTGCACTGTTGACATGTTAGGAGCATTTCGTCTACCAGAATTTACAAAAAGTCTTCGAACGGTCTCTCCATAAAATCCACCATACTTAAAAGGCCCTTTCAGGTTCTGGAACCGTTCTCCGTGTTTCGCTCCATTTTAGCGGATATCAATATACATAAATGACCATCGTTAATCGCAATACAAACAGATGACAGTGTGTTAAATTTTAGATTCTCAACCTAACAAACTGACAAGAGGCACTCAATTAAAAAATTGCATTCATTATGGGACACCCTATTTTTGCTTGTCAATCGTTGGGTCCGGGTTTTCTTACCGGTTGGAACAAATTACATGGAAAGCTATTTATGGCGCTTACCTTCTTACCGTTAATTGCGTTTTCTTATTGTCTTATAATCGTGCGAAAGATGCAGTCAACATCGTCATAGAACCTCTTTTAAAGAAACACTAATTTATGGTTTGCAACCTCCAGAGACGATTGCTCAGGCATTTGTTATATAACAAGATATCTTAGAAATTTAAACATAATTGTTGCTAAGTCTCGCTATGTACTGTGTCGCATGACAAACTCACTCGTAAAACGAAATGTTAAAATACGAATATACTGAACTTAAACTGAATTAAAACATTGCTGTAAATTATGACCATTCAGAACCTTAAAATAAAACTGAGGAGCTATCATTTAGTTTTCAGCACGGTATATTAGCCAGCTATTGGGAGTTAGCTCCATCTATTGTGTTTATTGACACTGTGCAAGCACTGCTACAAGTAAGTTGTTTACTCTGACCAGTATTCTCTTCCCTTGTCCTTTGCTATGCTAAGGAACCCTGAGATGCGAAAATAAGAATAAACAAGCGATGCTTGTATCTGTAATGAAAAGGTACTTACATATCCAAAAAATGTTCTCTTTCCCAGTTGCGGGCACATTATCTTTTATTGCGTTTACAAGATCCGTTACATTTATATATCCTCCTTCCCTAGATTTTTTTAACCCAAAGGGGAATACAGAATCAGAAAATACAATGCGATTATTTGAGTTTCGGGCCGCCTAAGCGCGGCTGCGTACTTGGGAAGTACAGCCGCCGCAACCGGAAAAAGCGAGGTAGAATCGCCGAGCGTAAAGTTAGTATTTATATTATTAATGCTACTGTATTTAAAATAGATAATAATAACCGTTAACATACGTTATAAGAGATGTTAAAAATGATGTCTCTCAGCGGCAGTACATTGGCGACATATGCGTAGGAAATTCCTGTGTTTCATTTAACTTTTCTTTCGAAAAACACGGCGGTTCGGATCATTACTTGTCATACAGAGCTCCTGTTTCTTTTAACTTTATAACAAATTCTATCTGAAACACACATACCAGGATATTTTTTTGAATCGCCTTACCATTCTCTGCAATAAATGTATCGTACATAAAAACTCATTCTTCAAGAGTATAACTAATAAGACACAATTACACAGTGAAAGCACCGAGTAATATACGAAAGCGCAAAACCTACCTCAAAACAACTTGCAAAAATTTAATAAGCACCATGGAATGAAAGAGGTCATTAAATTTTCTTAACAACATATCAAATAACTGAAAATATTCTGCAGATTGCTTTCAGGTTTCAAAATTACAAATAACTCATTTGTCGACCGTCTGTACTTCGGCTGATGCAAATGTGGCCTATTGAGTCCTTCTTGCTCCCACACCAGTCGAGCCCCGCAGGAATGCCATCGCATCCGAAAGAGCTCAACCGCGGCTCATTAGTTCTGTTTTTCCACCGGGGCATTAACGCAAAATGAACCTCATTCGTTTTGTGCCTGCGGGCCATCAGGCGAAAGAAAAGATCCGCTTGGTTCTACTCTCAACACCGAAAGTGCTGCACTTTTATGTTTTTGTTGCAGGCACAAATTACAGTCTGCATTTTTTTAACAGCTGGGGGAGATTAAACATATGGTTCCTACTTTTTCTGTCAGGAGCACATGTTCGCTTTTATCTTACCTCTTTACACTACAAATGTAATGCATAAGGACGTGCTATGGCCATGGCGTCAGAGAGCATTCAAGTTGGGAGATCTACATCAAAATCTTACCTATTCAGACAATCAAATAGTTTTAGGGACTTTTTTTTGCCATGATTCAACATGAGTTTAGAGTGAATTTTTAAAGCAAACAAGTTGCACCACAATCGACAATAACAAAAATGAAGAAATTCCAGGAAACTGATTCTGTCTCCAACAACAACAACAACAATGTGAAGACCACGAGCGTGTACATTGAGTTCACACAAACCTGGCAAAAGTATAAAGAAACAATTTCGTTTAAAACGATCATACCCTTAAAAGCTTATCAGAAAATAAAATTATCATCATATGATTTCAATAGACGCTGATCTGTCAGTTTTTGGAGAAGACAAATGCAGCAGCCGATCACTTTTGGTTATCCAAGAAGGCCGTGCCTCTCCGTATGCAGTCACTGAGGCTTCTTGTTTTCGAATATAGGGCGAAAACAATATATGGCCTGTAACGTCTATGACAATAACCTTCAACCGATATGTTTAAAGATTTGGTTAACCTGTACACTGCGCTCATCGGATTTGAATCCCTGTGATTACATTTGAAAATTCCTGAATTTGCCCTGTTTACGAAGCGTTAGGTGCATAATAAAACAGTTTTTAATTTGATTAAAACTGCATACTTTTCTAATGTGTATTATAAGTATATTGGTACACTGTATATGCATTTAAAGATAAGGGTGTCTATTTATAATGCACACATTCCAAAAACAGCGAAATTTACACACCTGTCTAATTTGGCATATTATCTAAAGCTAGTGCTCAGGAGCATTCGGAACATCTCGGGTTCCAATCTCTTTAGTCCGTCCATCCTGACAAGTTTTATCGTGGTTTTTTCGTCGCTTAAGCGAGCGCTTCCTTTCCACAAATTTCCGGCTCTCCCATTTCATTCCGTTGGTTACAGGGTCTAAGTGCCAGTGCGAGTGACGGTAGTTTGCACTTTGGAAAGGGTTCTGCTTCGGGATCATTTATGGAGGAGGCCCTTTTGAGGGGCTCGAACTCATATGAAGGGGAGGGGGCGCAAGGGTCGAGGTTTTCTATTTGAAAACAAAGTTAGAGACACTGTTTATTCCATGTCTCTCTCCCATTAATCCTGGCGACCCGACGTCTCTCATCCCTTGCTCCCAGAGGCGTCACCACTGGGAGCATAGGCACAAAGGGGCAGCATTGAGCAAGGCTGAAGTACCGAAACCTTCTCCTCCGTCCCTGTCAATCTAATTCAATCCAATGAAATAAAGAAATGGATATGGGTTTTAGAGGGGAAAGGATAAAAGGGGGGGGGGCTTTTATGCATATACATTTTCTAATGCCTGATGTATTAATTTATGAAATATATAATGCGGGGCAGGTTTGTATTGCTTTAGGGCATATCAGAACTCAAATTATTAACAGACAGATTGGAAATGACATGATTCCCAATGTTTCACACTGATGCACCTTCGGTGAGGCTGGGCTACTGAATAGTTTACACTTTGGTAATATTAGCAAAAATGATTCGCTAGGCATGATTTATTTATTTATGCGGGAATTAACCGGATAAGTAATAAGTTTGATAATTCCAAGATTCTGAAGTTATAACCATATATAGCTGCAGCCGTGTATGTTTACCTATTCTACATCACTTTAGAAGAGGTACTCGAAATTTCCGCTTTGCCCATGATCTCACGCCCACACATCATTGATTGACAAACGATAACTACCACACCCAATGCACAGACTAGTACTGAGCCTGTATTAATATTGTTTTTGTCCTGTTTTAAGTGTACTATTTCTTCCCACTTAAATCAATAAATCTTATGCCGATTATTGTAAAAAAAGAAAGAAAGAAAAAAGAAAAACGGGCATACGGTGTTCAAGAAAAATTGTTGTAGAAAGCCGATAATGTAATCTTCTTTTTTTTTCCTCCCGTTGCAAGCGTTCTACATGACGTTGTTAAATCACAATAACCACTCCACTATTCAATATATGAGCCCAAAGTTATAACTACGCTTGAAGCAATATCTACCGGCGCGTCATTGTACTGAGAAACGTAAGCGCGTAACTTTGAAATTTCGGAACATTACGGTGTCGCCCCGTAGTTAGAACCAGTGCTGAAATATGGCATGAAAACTATAAACATTTTCAGGGATATACTGTATAGCGTTCTAGTAAAAGGAGGTCCGTAATGAAAAGCAGGTAAAAGTTTAACTATAATGCATGATGGCACTTTATAGAAACATTCCTCAAGCATAAAGAATAAAACATACTTTATGACACGTTATTGGAGAAAACCACTTTTTTGCGCAGTTATTTTAAAAACAATGTCAAATATGAGCGAAACACTTGGTTGTAACTATGGAGGTAGAAGACAGGGGGGCATTACATGATGTTGTTAACTTTATGTTTAACTATAGAGGGCGAGCAACATTACAGAAACTTTAAGTTGTACTATTGTCAAACGTAACAACTGTTCTCTACACACGTGTAGTGCAACTTTCTCCCCATTTACCTCCCTCTCCCTCGGTTGTTGCGGAAGCTAGGGGAGCTCTGGCCATTTCCTATGTCTGCTCACGTTTTGCTCATGTCCTACCTGTCCACTAATACAGTACCGAGAAGTTCTTGAGCGAACTCATGTGCTATGACCAACTTACGACAATAAAGTTCTTGAGGTTAGTCCTCCATGTGACTGTCATATAAGACAAAATAATATAAGTACCTTTCAGAAACTACTTTAATTTGATGAAATTTTCTCATGTTATCTAACACTTAATGTGTTATATAGTGATGGGTATCATGGCGGACATGGGCTTTTATTAAATATTATTCTATTGGGTGCTCTGAATATATCCTATGGTTCATCATTCTGTGTACAGTAATTGAAGGTGAATGTGGAACAGTATTAAATTGAAAAAAAGTTGTCATCCCCACCTTTAGCTCTTACTCTGACATAATGTATTCTAGCTCGTGACGTGTTACACGTTATCTCTAACCCCATACACTTTGTGAAGAAATTAAGTCCACGGTCTTAGGGCAAACTAACAAGAATACAATCTTCAAGTCATCTTCCCGGCTGCGCCGAGGAATCCTAGGAGCTATCTGCCATAAATATGGCCTACATTCTTAATCTATTTTACAGGGAAGTTAGAAGGCCCTATCTTTCCAAGTTAAATGAGCTAAGTTTATGTTTCACTTTGCAGAATCGTTAAAGCTACAACTTTGATATTTGGACAGCTTATTTTGACTCATTTTATCTGTGCGCTGAAACAGAATCAGTAGCATTTAATCATGGAATAAGAATTAGACTTTTTATAATTTGAAGTCCATTTTTAGTCAAAATATTATAAAACATCCATGATTTGTCTGAATTATGTTGTAGGTTTATTGTTATGCCTAGAAACACTATTGAACTTTTGAAGGCAGTTGATGCAGGTATTCTCTAGAGGTAGAAACATATAGTTTTGGGAAAGGAAAATTTGTTTAAAAAATCACTCATATCTGCAACTGGAACTTAACACATGCCTGCGTCATAGTCGAAATTTATTCAGACTGCTTGCGCCACAACAGACGATAAAAACAAAATTTCTTCTAACGAATGGTAAAGTCTAGTTCAAAAGCTACATCTTTTTGAAATGGATGGTGTCAAAATTAGTATTTTAATATATGCTGATGCATTTTCAAATATTAAAAAAAAATATATTTCAAGGTACATATCAGAATAAAAGTAACATCACATAAATAGGAGATTCAGAAATTGATTTTAATTAATTGTTTGAAAAATGTCAAAAATGCAAAATTTACCTTACAAACAATTCCCCTTTGAGTCTCCGGTGGACTTACTGTATATTTTGCACGCGATAGCTGTGACCATATGAAAAAAAAAAAAAAAAAAAAAACGAACAATCTGACAACGTAACCACATTATCTTTCCCCAGGGGCTCTAAGAGGAAAAGCAACTTTTAGGACCTTAGCTCAATATTAAGCAAGGAGAGAAGAGCATAGTGCATAGATGAGGGCGGCTGTAACAAAAATTAGGAGATTAAGGGGAGAAATATGGCACTAGAAATGGGATGTAGGTAATGCTTTTTTATCTCCTCTGTGTATTAAGAAAGCTTCTACAAAGTTTGGAATTCAAAATTACTCCCCCCTCCAGCTACACCGCAACAGTTTCAGAGTCTTAAAACAAATTGAGAACGGGAATCTATTATCCAAGATGAAAAACAATGGAGTAATAGCTGATAAAATAAGTGGAAATTAGATGCTGATAGGCGAGTATTAAATTGAAATGGCGTGAACATTTCCCTTGGGACGTCTTCAAACCCGCTCGTGAGCAAGAAAAATAGCACATCATTAGTGTTTTCAAGATTTGGAGATATCTAAAATATGAACTATTCATATGACAGCATGGACTATACAACGGTTAACTGATTAGAGCGAGGTAGATTTAGATTTTATGACGAAAATTGCTCGGGCATAAGGTGTAAAAGTAAAAACCGCAATCCACGACACTCCAACTCGGTATCAATGATAGGTACACCTTTACTTGACTGCACTGCTTCTCAACTTCCATCTGTTATTGTGAGCTATCAGTTGTTTCATGAATCAATGGCGTTCTGGTTATTTAGAAACTTAATGCAATAATTTGAAAATTGAACTGGCAGACCTAATTCGCTAAGACCCTTCTACAATATGAAATTGCGATGTAGTTCATATACATATATGTATATGTACATACGCTACTATATTAAATGCATAAATGGGCACCCATATCGTGCTCCACATTTGCAGTTGTCATCTTGAAACTGTAAAGTGCATACAGAGTGAATTACTTCAAATTTACACAGCAAATATTCTGAAATGGAAGGTGCTATTGATATGCTAGTTTTACAGAATTGAAGTTTAGGGCTCATAATTGCAGTCCATACACAAATATTAATAATTATTGGAATGTTTATTTCTAGAAAAAGAAATACATTTTTCAAATGGAACAATGACTATTGACACCAAGGAAATAAAACTTAAGAGGAAATTAGAATGTCAATGGGGGTTTTTACAGGATTTTAATGCAAGTAGTTTACAAGCTATCGTAAAATGAACATTTTAAATATCTATAGTTGTCTGCTCAATTTAACTGTTTAGTTACTAGAGTACGATGTGTGTGTATGCGCGCGCGTGTAGTTATTTCCTTTCCTAATTTCCAAGAAATCACATGCTACATTTTATACTTACATGTTTTCACTGTACCATTTAGCCGGTCCTGGTGGTGTAGTGGTTACCATACTTGCCTCCTAACCCAAGATCGCGGGCTCGAACCCAGCCAGGATGATGGATTTTTTCGGGCGTAAAAATCCTAAGTATGGCTTCCTTCGGAAGGGAAGTAAAGTCGTGGGTCCCGTGTCATACATTTACGGCACGATAAACAACTTCAAGCCTGAAAGAGAGGCCTCTGAGCAAAATTTGTCGGCCGTTTCACGTCCTGAGTTGAGTGGGACGCTGATGACCTGAGATGTTAAAAGAGCGTCCATAAATAAATCAATCAAAAAAAAAAAAAAAAAAAAAAACTATACCATATTCAGCACTCTCTTAAGAAATACAAAAACTCGTATGCACAAGTAGTGTTCAAAATGATGAACGCCAGCTGCAATAAAAGCTTTCAATCTATCATGTCAAGATTGCATTTCAGTATATTTAGAACACGCAGATGCAATACGTTGTTTCATATATTCCAGGGTAGTCTTAATGTCCTGGTAGGTAGTTGTTGATTTGTTTTATTTAAGGACGCTCTTTAACATCTCAGGTTATCAGCGTCCCATTCAATTCAGGGCGTGAAACGGCCGGCAAATTTTGCTCAGAGGCCTCTTCTTTCAGACCTGAGGTTCTTTTACGTGCCGTAAATCTACTACACGGGACTTACGGCTTTACTTTCCATCCGAAGGAAGCCATACTTAGGATTTTTACGCCAGAAAAATCCATCGACCCTGGCCGAGATTGAACCCCCTATTTTGGGTTTATGAGACAAGTATGGTTACCACTAGACCACAAAGACCGACTTTTCTTTTAGTTTTCCCCACAGAGAAATATATAATGGGATCAATCAGGTGAACGTATAGCTCAGCTCCCCTTCGTCCAATCCAACGATTTTGAAACAAAGGTGAAGACAAGCGTAGTACGTCTATCGAGATATCTTTCACCGTACACATTAAAAGAAAGAACATTATTCTTCCTACATTCTCCATGTCGACTTTTTCAGTATCAGTAAACACCATCTTCCATCACGCCCTACTTCAAGAATTATCGTAAAGTACTGGCAAGGAAGTCCCAATAAAAGCAGCGTAAAGGAAACAAAATGTAAACAAACATACGAAGATCGCAGCCGAGTAACTAAGCAGTTAAATGGGGCAGATAACTATATATATATATATATATATATATATATATTTGCCATAGAAGAACTCAAGTAGTTAGTAATATAGCGATTACTAATCGGTGAATTTTTCTTAGTGTTTTATCCTTTCCTGCTTTTCTAGTTATTGTTATTTTAGCTACATTGTTAATAGTGTTACATTATTTTTATTTTATATATGTATATTTAAAATGCTCATATTACCATAGCTCGTAAACTACTTCCAGTAGAATCGTGCAAAAAAACACTACAGATATTCTAATTGTTTATTAGTTTTATTTTTTATTTATTTATTTTTGGTTTGAATAGGCCCCATTCAATTTGAAAAAAATGTATCTTTACTCAAGAAATACACATTCTATATTTATTATTTGTGCATGGGCTGCAATTATGAGCCCCTCTCCAAGCTTCAATTCTGTGAAAGCAGCACATCAAGAAATATTTGCGTACAAGTTTTACATGATTCATCCAAACTATAAATTAACTAGCTGAGAAATGAAACGCAGTTCTTAGGATGGAACAGGCCTGAGGCCCAAACTGGAAATACAATTGTGTAAACTACAGACTTGGTAATACCATTGGTCTACTAAGTTTCCCGAAGATAAGTTCGGAATCTTTCATGTGTAAAGATATGCATGAAGTTAATGGTCTAACTCCGTTAAACAGATCGTTAAAAGAGCCGTTAATCCGGCCCCAAGATGGACGTACAGATCATAAAGTTACTACATTAATATAAAAGTGAATTATATAGCTGTAGTGCAACAGTACTGGTGTTTAAGACTCTGCTGAACTTTGTTAAGTTTCCCACCCCGGAAAAGTGGACAGTACTTATCATTAACCCAAGAAAACAAAGACAAATTGACGGTCTGCTTGCACACACACACACTTCCCTATTCGTGCACGCTCAAACAGACGGTTTTGTGCTCAAGGTCATCGTCCTTCCTCCCCCTCCCCCCACACACCTCACCAAGTGTGGACGTTACTCTTCCGTGGAACTCATCAACATCATCACGTCTTGTGGTTGTCTTTATTTCCATGTTACCGGTGCGAAATGAGTGTTTGAGCATTGGACAAGAAAATTATGTATTTCGGCACGTATTTCAACACAGAAGCCCATGTCTATTTGTTGCGTTGCAGATGCTGCACCTGCCTATATTGTCAAACATGGTGGTTTTATTTATGTTTAGTTTTTCATGCTTATCATAATATTTTTCCCCCACAGCACGCCGAAATAAAAGATACATCTCATGTCTTTCAAACAACATCGTTCAAACATTCCCACAAACAACTGAATTCAGAAATGTAGCGATCGTTCAACAAATAAAATACTAACTACTTTACAAAGAATATTCAATTGATTCTTCTTTACATGTTGACGGCCAAATTATTATCTCTGTTAACACTGACATGTACTGAAAGAAATTGCAGAGATGTGACAACGTTGTTTCCCCGAGAGAACTCTAATATAACTCATTTATCGCGCGTATCATATCAACATAACATAAGTAAACAGCTGAATTGCAGCAATCTCAATTCCAGGAAGAAAGACCTTAAGGTTTGTGCCATAGGAGTATACAGGTCAAGCACTAGAACGTGAGGAAATTCGCATATAGAGGGGTCACTTCAGTTATGGACGGGAACTGGGCAAAACACACATGCATTATAAAACTCAAATGCTTAGTAAAAAAAAATATAAAACCATTAAAGGCTTTGATAAAGCACCGGAAACACCTTTGGGGACAATGGAGATGATGTACAGGACGGTTGTTTGGTCAACTATGTCCTACGGGCCGAAATTTGAGATGGGAAAACGCACAGGAACTTAAACCAGACACAAGCGCAATTTCTAAAACGGATGCTACAAGTAGAAAGCAAATTGTGGGGTTTGTATGAAAGTGTGCATTTAAAAAAATAGCAATTAAGTAGTGGTTAACAATAATAGGGGGACCAAGCACTTCTTCAAGCAGTTTGTCCGAGGAGCAAATAAGGGAAAGGTGGGTTAAGGGTTGGGTATTCAAAAATAAGGAAATACTTAGTCAATTGGACTGGGTAATGTTTGATTAAGGGGAAGGGACATTGCACGCAATAGCTGGAAGATAGTTAACAGACCTTTGCGAGATATAGTTAAGCAAAATACTGAGACTAATGCGCAGAAAAAGTATCGCTTAATCTGCAGGCCCAAATACATACGGTGTGGGAAAGGGGGGATTATTTAGATGTCTGTGGGAGAGAAGAAAGAAGTTTTATTTTTTGAGTAGTGTTTAACGCCCGTTTTTACTACTGAGGCACCACAGGCGGTGAACACTGATGACATGACATGAAATGATATAATGGAAAAGGATTATTTTTTTTAAGGAAGGAAACGTTCCAAGCCTAAGTTTAGGGTACCTCCCCGGCATTTGCCATTTATGAGGACTGAGGAAAACCTGGAAAAGCCCCAGTCAGAAAGGACAGTCCTGGTGGGTTTCGAACCCCAGACCTCCCGCTCACTAGTCCGCACCTTAACGACCCTGGCCACCCGTGGCGGTAAGAAAGAAGTAGTCTTGCATGACTCAGATTAGGGGCTTGGAAAGGAAATAAAATAGTTAATGCTTTCGAGGAAATTTTGACCACTATGCGGAGAAATCAATACCTGGAGGTATATTCTGGCAGAATGCAGGAAAACAGAGCTTTTAAGAAATGGGTATTTGCCACCACAATTTCTGATCCCAGTAGGAATTTGAATGTCTATCTCTATTGGGCATGAGATACTCACACAAATCGGAAACATATATAGCAAAGACTGGATAAAGAAGGTTAATGGCTACAGCTAAGAGAGGGGAGTTGGGGAGCAGGTGAGGTGAGTAAAGGGAAAGGGGACTCAGGGGTAAGTTTTTTTTTATTCATTTATTTATGGACGCTCTTTAACAGCTCAGGTCATCAGCGTCCCATATCAGGGGGGGAAACGGCCGACTAATTTTGCTCAGAGGCCTCTCTTTCAGGCTTGAGGTTCTTTTTTGTGCCGTAAATGTACGACACGGGGACCCACGGTTTTACTTCCCTTCCGAAGGAAGCCATACTTAGGATTTTTACGCCCGGAAAAATCCATCGGTCCTGGCCGGGTTCGAACCCGCGATCTTGGGTTTAGGAGGCAAGTATGGTTACCACTACACCACCAGGACCGACAGGGGTAAGATGCCATTTGTATGCATATAATAGGAATAGATGTTGATACTCGAGCTTACGTTACAGGAGCTACTATAATCATTGCCGTACCCACACCAATTATTCAATTCTAACAAAAAAAAAAAAAAAAAAAAAAAAAAACATTGGACAATAAAACCCTGGGAATATTATTTATATTATTCTTAAAAATGTGTGATGTAAGTATATCGGCATATTTGAATATGTGTATGTAGGTTTGAATGTATATTGTATTTACCCAGTTTAATCATAGCACTTAATGCTATCTTTTGTTATTGAAAACTTTTAATGTTAAAAGAACGTTATTAGCATGTATGACCGTAAGGCCCATGCGACAGTTGTACTAAATTTGTGTATTTTAAACTGCCGAATAAAAATATATTACTATACCCACGCAACATGTAGTTATTTTCACTATTGACTTAAATTCTGGATCATTGCCTCCACCACCTTTATATAGCTCCCTACCTACCAATTCATCTAATCTTTTTCCGTGCTTTATATACTTTTAGGAACAACATGTTTAATTTACTCACACTGTTACAAAATGCATCTGTGTTAGCTTCTGAGCCCATCACTCTTCAAGTTCAACACTGGCACCTTTATCAAGGTAATAAAGCCTTTTACAGCAATCCAAATATCTGGTAAAATTAGAGTGAGAGGCCTGATGTCAAGAACGTCAAGGGCTATTCCCAGCAAAATTACACTGAAAGACAAGATGTTCATTGTCGGTTTTTGACGACTTTGCTGAGGGCCAGTAACCAAAGGGTACAAGGAAACTTCTTGATGTTGCAATCACTATCTAAACAGCGACGTAATTCGTTAAGAGGGGACTTTGCTGGCGAAACAGTTATGATAAAGATTCAGGGTGATGCGATGCACAGTTACAATTTGATTTACATCTGAATCGACGACTGTTGCATCTATCATGCAATGATTACAATTTGGGGAGGGGCACAAAACAACCCAGATAAAGTTCATATGGACTCCATATTTCCGGATAAATGAATCTAAATACAAGGTACTGCATCAACTGAGGCTACAGACTTCTCAGCTGAAAGAGTGCACTACATTTTGCTTATGATAAAGTTTGGGCGTGTGATGAATACCGCAATTGTAGGTTGTACATCAACAGGACATTTCAGAGTTATGCATGGGATATTTCATCCCGATCCGAAAATATGTTGCCTGATTCGTGGCCGTGGACTATGCTTAGGTCCTCCATTTCACACCTGAGTGAAAGTGTCAATCAAAAGTGTACATCAATTGCTTCAAGTGCACCGAAAAAGGTTAAGATGGCTTTGTCGGCTGGGAAGACTTTTTTTTATTTTTTTGAGGTTTCCAAGTAATAATTTTGGAAAATGATTTTAAAAAATAATAGCAGAAGTCTATTAGCGCTGTCGGACCGCTTGACCCTGTTAAGCTTCAAACTTTTGGCTCATGGGAAGAAATTTTTGTCTAAGTACAAGTTTTCGATGCCATAAATTACTAATTTGGAGAGTGTGACAAAACCCATCTTTCCGGGGAGAGGGAATAATTGGAAACTTACACTTTCTGCACAATGGTGAGGAGTGAAAGTTTACTATAATATTTTACCAAACTATTCAACATAGTCTCGCATAAATTCAAGGTAAACAAAACTTTTCGTGGAAATCTGAGGAATCACATATTTAAGAACACCCGTATAAAATTCCTAAAAATGATTTATGGTGAAGGCGAATCAAGAACAACATAAGATAAATGAATTCAGAGTGTGAAAAAAGATGGATATTAGAAATAACTTAAGGGGATATGGTTTTTATAATATTTTGACATTTTCGGGTGTTGATATTGTCATTTTCTCGCTTATTTTAAATTGCATTTAAATATTTTACTGCTTATTTACACTGTTCAGGGTCGTTCACTAGGTTAAACATCAATAATTTTGTAAATTTACAGATATATTTTTTCTAATTGTTTGGTAAATAAATAAATAAATAAAAAAGACACCAGGATCAAGAGGAAGAGATGAACTATTAGTTTTACGATTTTGAAATTCTATTTCTTCTATAAATCTCATTTTCCTTTTAATGTTTATTTTAACTGCAATTTTGGGGAAAGGAAAAAAGATCACATTTCCATACAAATGCCACATATTAAAAACTTAAAAGGATAAAAACTAGACATTTTACTAACCATTTTAACAAAGTAATACTAATTTAATGAAAATGTTTTAAAATATTATACATAGGTATTTTAAAAAATAATATCCAACATTTTAAGTCAAAGAGTGCATATTAAAACTTTCTAATTGTCTTTGGTTTTCATCAGATAAAAATCACCTCGCTATCTTCAATAGTTTGAGATAATAGGTCATAATCTTGATGATAAGAGGCATTTTGACTCCCCTTATGATTTTAAGCTTGGAGACAAAACTAAAATTGTAAATATTTGAAAAACTATAAACATGTAGAAGAAATGGCAGAATATAGTATATACGATATAGAACGTGTAACATTTGGCTGGCTGCATTGGTTGAGACGTAAGTTCCAAAAGGAAGAACATCAAGGGAGAAAAGAATTCATCGCGAATTTAATCTTAGAAAGGAACGGATGTGCCCATTCTACAAAACATCAAACCTCTGCGCTACCTCTAAACTTGGCCATAAAATAGCCCAGCATAAAAACTGCCGGTTTAAGCATTTATTTCGCAGAGGAAATAAAAACACAAATGGCTCATAACAAGTTACTTCGATAATGTTTTATTTGATCAAAGCTGCGCTGATACCAACTATATTGATCGCATAATATTTAACTGTGGAGAAAGGTGAGTTTTTCTTTAGATGAAAAACACTACAGCACAAAAATAATTTGCCAGAGAAGCATTCTTTCAGCTATGGAAAATCAATCACTTATTTACACAATGCTGTTGTCTTAGCCTTTCTCTCTCTCTCTTCAAGTTTTCAACAGCCTGGACGGGTACAGAGAATGCGACTGTTCGTACACTTTCTCCACAATGGGAAGAAAATTTGAAATACATAATGATTAGTACTATAATCTTTTAAGAGAGATTTAACTATATTCTTTATTGTTCAAGTTATTTCTTCCAGACACAAATACCCTCCAATGCAGTTCGTATTTAAATCATTGCGACACTATGGAGCAAATGTGTTTTAAACTCTGTAGATGATATCAATGGATATTTCTTATGTGGAATTAACGGGCATACTCCATTAGATCATGCGTTATGACAAACGTTTTGGAGAATCGTTCTCCTCCATGAAGTCACGCATAGTCACGTTTGGCAAACTTGTATCATCTCTCAACGAGGAAGAAATGTTTTCATTTTGTTCCTCTCTGTCCTATGTTACGCTCCTTTTCGAGTTAGCTGTTGCTTTTTAATCATTTACTTCTCACTTATGTTCCTTTATGTATTTTTCTCTGCGTTACTTCCTGCTTAAGTTCATCTGGCGTAACGAAATTATTCGCTGCTTCTTAGCAAGAGAAAAAATTAGTTTTCCTACATTTTTTCTATTTTATACATCAACTCTATATCCAATGTGCGTTACCTACGTAAAAAGAACTCAATAACTAGAAACGCGAAAGTAAAAAACAAACCTTTTGAATAATTAACAGTAATCCTTAATTTCTCACTCTTAATAGGAAGTGGGTACTTTGGTGTGTGCAAACATCTGAGATTACTCTATACAGAGGTTTGTATTAGTGTATCTGGTTATCCTTTACAAACACAAGAGTCAATATATGGAGGAGAATGATTGCTGTTTTGATTAGTTAGAAACTCTAGAGAAAATATACATTTGCTAATTGACCTTTGCAATTTCTCTTTGTTAGTCTCGTGTGATTTATGAATGATGGATGGGTCACCACCTCATTTTAACCATGCTAATAGACAATGGAAACTGGTATCCCTGTTTGAAGCGTTCAATCCTCTAGATTTTATTTATAGTGACGTAGCACTAAAATATATTGTGTGTTCGATATCTGCCAACATATTCCAAATATTGGCAATAGGTAGAATAATATTCACTATAAATTTATACTGCGTACTATTTTTTAAAACTAAAAATGTGTGATACTTTTATGATACTTAGACTTCGTTTCTGTAACGTTTCTCACTATCAGCAAACGCTTACATAAATGGCAGCATTCCATACGAGAAAGTTCATGACGAACTTCCTAATGAGGGAATTCTCAAGATAGGCTTGTCTGTTATCTGTACTACGATAAGATCCCAGTGATATGAGAAATTCCTCGCACTGACTACACTAAGCTTACGACTTTTCTAGTCACGTAGTCACGAGGCGGAGAAATCACGAAATTGCTTCCTGACATTGCAAATATTTTGTTGCACATGTTTGAAGTTGCTCACCTGTAATATGTTGCAATGATTTAATGTAAACATTTTACTGTTATACCAGATTCGACACAAATAATATAACTAAAACTTGGACAGAACATATTATAATTATATATCAATATAATATATTTCAGCTTTAGGACAATTCAATAAGGATTTTTCGAAAAATACTTTCTACTAAAAAGACTATAAGAAAAAAAAAAAACGTGTTTTTTCATACTCCAAGAGTTAAAAACCCCTCAGTAGGAATGTTTCCATACCACATGCCGAAGGAGAAATCTTTCCAAAGCGCAAGCCACCATTACACCGCACCAGCCCACCTCGTCCTGACAATTTTGACCCTGTAATATGAACCTAAGAAAATGCAATGAAATGGGAGAGCACCCATTCATACTAGCATTCGCCGAGCAACCAGGAAAATTCACGAAAAAATCAAGTCAGGATGGCCGGGCCCAAGGAATTTGAACCCGAGACCCCCCAAATTACATCCTGAGCCACCCCGCTAGGTGTCCTTAATGTTACTCTGTTTATATTTCTAATAAAACAGTATTTCAGGAAAAAATGAAGTGCTTAATTAATTGCCAATTACAAATTAAACATTTTATTTATAGAAATCTCCCTGAAATACGGCATATAACTGTCTTTGTAGTCTAGTTGTAGCGTTTTCTACTACTAATCCGGAGGTCCTGGGTTCGAATCAAGGTCAGGCCAAGCAGGCTAGGCAAGTTTTTTTTTCTTTTTTTCTTCGGAGTTTTTCCTTGCCCTGATAAAGTGATTCCCAAATAGCTTTAAGGCGCCAAGGACTCCGAGCTAATTTGCGCCATCATTAGTTCATTTCATTTCCCCCTGCAGACTTACACCTACAGCATTCAGTCCACAATCTACAGACATCGCCAATGCAGGCAAAGCGACAATAAATACACATAACTAAATATTAGAAGAGAAAAAATATCACATGTCTCAAATTAAAACTGCTCCTTAAGCGATATTTTTGTCATTATTTCATAATGTTAGGTGTTCGGTTTAAACGGCAATTCACCTGGCAGAGTTTCCCGTATATGTATTTTGCTATTATTATATGGAAATGCAATAAAATAAATTAGTAATTTTTTCCTTCCAATTTTTGTGTGTTTAGTGCCTTTTTCCTACTTTTATTTTTTAAATGGAATATCCTTTAGGTGTCCAATACATACATTTTTTATTATTTTAGTGCCTTATTATCTGACCTCAAATTATGATAGTCCTTTTAACTTTTTCAATCACAATCTGCCGTGCCTTTAACCTCTGTTTCCCATTTTTAGGCCGATGAATTGCTTAAAAATGCTAAAGCCTTGAGCCATGAAATGTATAAAGAAAACTGCTAAGTGACTCCTTCCCATCTAGCACACAAATGACAGGCAAACTGTTTGCTTGCCAGCGCCTGAAAGGCGTATTTAGTAGTCTGCCACCATTTTGTGAAATCGTGTAACGTCACTTGTTGACTCAGTTGATAAAGACCAAAAGCAAATACGCTATCTCACTTCACCTGTCTGCAATAGTTCGTTAAGCCGCAAATAAAAAAGTTCCGAGAAAAGTAGTCCTTGAACGCGGTTCCTTTCAGCAACAAGGATTTGCGTAATTCAGTTCCCCGCGAGGAAACAAGTGTTACTGCAAATGTAACGTATTGCTCTGTTATTAAGTTATTGGCATTTTGAATAGTTTACCGGTACCTATATAGTTTTTCGCTTGCGGATGCAATTAGAGCAATCCTGGTGGCCTTTGAACTACTATTTTTTTTCTAACATGTGATTTCTTGACCGTAATTTGAAATGTCTGTAAACCTGAAAGTATATTTTCGATATTTCATAAGCATGTGGAACAAAATTCCTGCGAAGAAAAATCATTCAATAACAAATGTAAAATTGTGAAGCTCATAATATTATTTTAGACAGCGTTGACTCAAAATCTTCAGTAACAAAGATACAAAATGGCATACTTTTAATTATAATTATGTATAATTCATACCTGGCCTCAAAACCGAAGAATAGAAACAGCAGGACAAAAACAAATTACGAACATTAACGCCAGACATTTCTGGGGTCATAAATTAACAAAATAAATTTGTCAATGCTCGCCGAAATAATGGACTGTTTTGATGTTCTGTTAAAACTCTCCAGCCATGCCCTACAATTATTTTGGTCAAGTTCTGTTCAATAGACATGATTAATATAATTTAGCTCCTTATACTAGTCTTTTCAAAAAGAGTTTGGCTCTAAAAGCACCAACGGCTTATATGCTGCTTATTTTCCTTGTTGTCACCCCCTACCACACGGGCGGTCGAAGTCGTTAAGGCGCAGACTCGTGAGCGGGAAGTCTGGGTTTCGAATTCCGCCAGGACCGTCCTCCCTGACTGAGGTTTTTTCCAGGTTTTCCTCAGTCCTCATAAAGGGCAAATGTCGGGTAGGTACCGTAAACTTACCCCTGGAACGATTCCTTCCTTAAAAAAATCCTTTCCCAGTTTATCATTTCATCTCATGTATCATCAGTGTCCATCGCCCGTGGTGTCTCTGTAGTAAAAACGGGCGTTAAACACTATTCATTCATTGTTGTCACCGTTTATGGACAATTTGGTGTAGATTTAGAATATAAATACTAAATTATAACGCTCTGTATAATCTGTTTGGGAATGTGCAGCAATCATTCACTGCGAGGTTCACACAGGAGGCCAGCAGCTATAGACAACGATGCCCCTCTCACCACGAAGGAACAGCCAATACAGTAGCAACCATTGCCCTTTGAAGGACAAAGCGTATTATCCATCAATTTGGGCCTGCAAATGACTGTGGTTAGATACATATGAGTTGATTGCACAACAGGCCCTTAGGCAATACCAAATCTAATTCCATTAAGCAGCTGATTCTGAAAGAGTATTGTAACTGGTGATAAAAATTTCATCTCTTAAAAAATTCAATAGTAGAGGGTAATGGGTGAGAAAACTTAACTCTTCGAGAAGGTCGTTTAGAGCACAGGGTTGTGTTCTGTATTTATTGGAAATTTTAGTATACATTGTTAGCAAACTCTCTTCTGAACAACTATGTCAAACGAAGTTTTGAGGCAGTCTTACCAGTGTTTGATAAACCCAGGAACAACCTAAGAATTGGAAACGATCAAAATTAAACTTCATCCAGCACTGCCTGGCTAGGATTTAAATTCCCAAAATTAGGGAATGGTATAGCTGTCAAATTCGAATGCTGGCAACGATAAGTTATTGAAAAATGCGGAGATATGGAACGATTTTTTTTTTGATTTGGTTTATTTATGGACGCTTTTTAACATCTCAGGTTATCAGCGTTCCATTCTATTCAGGGCGAGAAACGGCTGACAAATTTTGCTCAGAGGCCTCTTCTTTCAGGCTTGAGGTTCTTTTTCGTGCCGTAAATGTAGGACAGACGGGACCCACGGCTTTACTTAGGATTTTTACGCCCGAAAAAATCCATCGATCCTGGTCGGGTTTGAACCCGTGATCTTGGGTGTAGAAGGCAAGTATGGTTACCACTACACCACCAGGATTGACAGGGAAATGATAGATTGATAAGCCACGGGTTGGGACTAGCCGAGTTCCACAGGAGGTCGAGATGGTTTATCGAACTGCTACTTTGGCCTCGAGTCTTACGCCACTCAGTAACGTATGAAGAACGAGAAGGAAAAAAAAAATTGGATATAATCCTAGGGTAAAGGAATTTATGTCTGCTCGTGCTATCAGGACATTATTTGAAGAGAAATTACCAGGTGATTAGGTTGCAAGTCGTAACGCGATTCATAAATTAGTAGTATTTACACAATTTAAACCCACTAAAGCATAATATATGTAAAGATATCAATTTAATTTCTTAAAGAAAATTAATGTTTTGTGGGAAATTCATAAGCAGATATTAAAAATGAGAGGTAAACAAAGGCAGTCATTTTCAGCATCTCCTTCCATGATATAGCATTTTAAGTGCGTTAGAACTTATTAAATTGTCAGCCTAGTATTTCTACCTGTAGGCCTTGGGTAATCGACTGATGCAGTCTGCACACAACGTTGGTCATCAGAATGCTGGGTGCGCGGTAAGGTTGCAAGAAAATATTTTGAGAGAGGGTAGTGTTAAAAGAACAATTGGCAAAGGTCAATACTACAGAAATTTTAGACCTAAACAGCAAATAATTTATGGACTAAATACCTGCAAATGAATGGAAAATATCCTTAAATTGATCAAGATATGTTAGCACTTTGGTATAATTTGCTGTATGTTATGACAATAAAAAATGAAGATGGGCACGGCGGTGGTCCTTGAAACATTGCCACAATAGAAGAAAACGTAAATTAAGTAGCGCGATTTCGTGTTGCAAGATTGAAAAACAACTTTAAGGGAGATAGTAGAGGAAATAATTATGTCTTATACAGACTTACAGTATAACGTTTAACTGCAAGATGAGCGACTCTAATATTGACACTACTCAAAACGCTTTTTTGGACGACAAACAGAAGATTTGCGGTATGGATAAGAAATGGCTCCATTATCATCAGGCAAGTCCATGCCGTCTATTTTTTGGGATGCACAAGGTATTATTCTGGTTGAATATTTGCAGGGAGGTGCCACAATAACGGGTCATTGTTATGCAAATTTAATTTCAAAATTACTAGACGTAATCAAGCAGAAACGCTGTGGAAAGTTGAGGCGAAGTGTCCTCTTTCTCAAGGACGCAAGCATCATTTGGCAATACTGTGAGTTTGAAATGCTAAAATATCGTACCTACTCTACAGAACTAGCCGTCAGCGATTTCAGACTGAAAGAAAAAATTCCAGGAATGAAATTATTCAGATATGGGGCATAAAGTTCAGCCCTCGTCAATATCTCTTCTACATTTCACTCAGTGAAGCGAAATGTTACTGCCAACTGCCTGCACAATATAGACTCTTCCAAGAGAGCTTTATTGCAAGGAAACATGAAGTATAAGATAATTGCTTATGTTTTCTTCCAATTCAACATAATATAAAAATTCTAGCACCACAAATGAAATGTTTCGTCATTTTACGTTTGGGTTGGGCACGTTTTTTTTTCTTTTTCTTTCTTTCTTTCTTTCTTTTTTTTTTTTCATTGATCTAATGACTGAGACTGAAAGCCTGAAGTTCAAGGCCAACGTATCAGCTCGGTAAATTTCGCTCGCCCCCACTCGTGTATCCCGACTAGCCTTGAGTGCTGCCTTATCGGTTGATGCAGTTCCTAACGTTGCATAGGGATCTATCTAATACTCGACGACTCAGTAGTATTCACATAATTAATACTTTTAACACTTGTGTTGGTGCATTACACATCATGATATCTCTATCAAATCTAAAACATACTCTTTCTATTATTTGTGTAGGATTAATCTTAAGAATTAAATTTTCTTTACAGATCTGAATATTTCTATTTCTATGTAAGTTACAAAACTTTTTTGAAAATAACACTCCTGAATTTATATCTCACATATCTACGTACAAAATACTTATATCAAAATGAAAAAAACCAATTAAAATACAACCAATATGGTCATTGCCTTCAGCAATTCCAGAAGACACTGATTGCAAGAAAAAATGTCTTAACCATATTTGTAACCAATTATAAATCACAAACACTACGTTTTGCTGAATAACCTGGGGTCCTTCTTGTGAAAAGAAGTTGCATTGCCTCTGCTAACTTGTATCTGGCTGATTCAGTGCTATTATCACACATGTGTACACAGCTTAAAACAAATGCACATTTCGATTGTCAGAACTTCTAATGTTGCGGAATATGAACAATTAAAATTACCTCTCACTGTGTATATCAAAAAGAAATATTCAATTCTTTCGATAGTATTTGGTTACACATGCAACTCTATGGGTTTCAGATGAGCGTTAGGTCCTGAATAAGCGGCTTCAAACTCAATGAGTGCTTTTTAATTTGGGTTTCTCGCTCACTTGGGCGTCTCGCGGGGTCATTTTAATCAAATCATGGGTCCTAAAAAGTGCCGCTCTTAATTTCAAGGCAATCAATTTGGAGTGGAGTCTCATTCTCGCGGGAAAATAACATTCAACTTCCAGAGTGATTCTCTCCTCACTTCTGCTACTACACTTTTTGCCTTACACTTTCTGGGAGTTACCTTTTTAAGTTTTTACAAATTACTACTTGGTGGCGCTATTGAGATACGTCATTACTATTTTCTAAACAATTGCCATTTTTATTGAAAAAACAGAGTTGCAGCTTAGAAATTGACCGAGCAGTTTGTTTACAGTTAGCATTTAAACAAAGCAATTTTGCGCGCGAGAGGGGGGGGGGATTTCACGTAAAGGTTTTCGCTGGATGATTTTTTACGATTTTAGTAAAGGCCTAACTCAACAGCAATGAATAGCATTGCTTCGTTCAACTTTTAATAAAGTATCGTAAGGAAAGACTGTTTGCAATTGGTTTGCTGTATTTCGTCGTGATCGTGCGTCCAAGAGTGATGAATTTCGTGAAGATCGACCAAAATCCATTGCCATTCCAAAAAAAAAAAAAAAAAAAAAAAAGTAAGATCAACATGTGACCTACAGTGAGATAGAGGCATCCTCAATCATATCGAAGACTGCAGTACATTCGATTTTGCATCAACGTTTAGTTGTGAAAAAAAGATGTACCCAATGGATTCCACATACTTTGATTGAAGCTCAAAAAAACGCTCGTGTTAATTTGCGTAATGAAATGCTCAAAAAAATTCTACCGAGGAATGCAAAATCCGTATACAGCATCGTAACAGGTGGCGAAACTCGGATATATTCGTATGAACGGAAAACTAAGCAACAATACACTATTTGGGTGTTTGGGTTCGGTATGAATCGAGTCCAACAAAAGTTGTTCGTTCACGAAGCACTTCCAAGAAAATATCGTTTGTTTCTTCGGTTGTACTAGACATGTCGCAACAATTCCTTTAGGGGATCGAAGAACAATTAATACTGAATTGTATACAACAATTTGTTTGCCAGAAGTCATCAGCGAAATCAGCGAAAACAATCGAAAACATCGCCCAATCTTCTTCAAGACAATGCCAACTCTCATACAGCATGTCAAACAATTCATTTGAAGGAGAAAATTATCGAAGTATTTTTAAAACTAATTTCGTACCAGAACTAATATATTCTAAATACCTAATGAATCGATTTAATACTCATGCTCCATTTTTCATGTAAATATACAGAATGTTTCATAAGTCTTTGTTACCGCCACGGGTGGCCGAGGTCGTTAAGGCGCGGACTTGTGAGCGGGAGGTCTGGGGTTCGAATCCCTCCAGGACCCTCCTGCCAGACTGAGGTATTTTTTTTTCCAGGTTTTCCTCAGTCCCCATAACTGGCAAATGCCGGGGAGTTACCCCAAACTTAGACCTGGAACGTTTCCTTCCTTTAAAAAAAAAAAGTTTTCTTCTGTTGGAATCTAGAAGTTCATAGCCTTATCTTCATATTTTTTTATAAAAATGTGTTCCCATATTCCCAGCTCCAAAGATTTCAGTAATTCGATTTCCATTTCTATATAAAGAAGAAATTAATAACACAAAGCTCATAACAAAACTGACATTCAATCCATGTTTATCTCTCCGAAAATGATGAACAACCGCTGATTTATCTGATTGTTTCTCCAGTGTTCCTTTAGCCCAATTCCAATGCTTCTTTTTGTTTTGCCAAAACACGATATAGAAATGGAAGTCAAATTACTGAAATTCGTAGATAGAATACTGAACTGCGAATATGGGGGAAGAATTATATAAAAAAAAAAAATAATGAAGATACGTTTATGAACTTCGAGATCCCAACAGAAGACAACTTAATCCAAAGTTAGTAAAATGTCCACGAGTTATAACAAGTCCATCCAACTGTCAACGAATCGTCGACTCACAGCTGCTGATGCAGACAAAGCCCTGTGAAAAATACTCTGTATAATCAAATGAAAAGTGGGGCACAGGAGTATTAAATAGACTCGCTAGTTATTTAAAAATATCGAATTAATGTCTCATTGTCCGTATTTATCTGCTTTATCACCTACGACATCTTTTTGTTCCCGAACGTCAAATAAAACATGAGTGGACAGCCATTTTTATCACCTCAAGAAGATGTTGAAGTCTTTAAAAGCCATGTTTTGGAGATATCAACTGCAGAATGGTAAAACGTTTAGAATTTTTTTAACACATGCAAAAATGTATAAATCTTAAAGGCGAATATTTTGAAAAGTAATAAAACAGTTTGTTCCAAAAATGTTTTTTCTATCCTAGTTTTTGTAAAAACTTAAAAGCTAACCCTCGTACAAACTCGCTCATTATGAATGAATCAAAACAAATAGTACCACTCTGAACTTTTATTCAAAAAACAAAATAGTACACAGGTGAAATTTTTCTTATGAATACATTTGCAGGTGTTATAAACACTTCAACCTCTCATCAGTTTCTTTACATCAGTAATTGCAGAAAACTACTGTCCGATTTGCAATTGCTTTGCACAGCATATTAAAAACATGATTGAGTTAAAATACATGTTTTACTTATGTCCTTTATGTCTAGAAAACGCACAGGGAAATATGAGAGTTTCTCAGTAGTTAAGTTTCGTGGTTATGGTGGAATTAAATAACTTAATGAGGTATGGTAGTACACAACGAGACAAACCCTCCAATATCTATGTGGAGTTTCTGTTCGATGATATTCCATTCGGAGCAAGTCGGAGCATGGAGAACAAAACTCATCTCTCAGAGATGCTGAAATCTTAATTCACCGGAAAAAGCAGATTTTTTCATTTCCCGTGACAACGCCCGGCCTCACCCTGACATGGGCTGCAGAGTTCAAGAAAACGCAACGGATAGCTATTAGCGATTTAGTGAGAGATGGCATATTTTTTTTTAAATATAGTTAGAGTCGTATTTAAATATTGTTCAGAAACCCATCGTCACCTTCCTTTAATACAACGAAGAGCAAAAATTAGAGTAAACAGTCACAGGTTACAAGAGATTTTCATTTTGTTCACAGGAATCGAAAATTTCGCGCTATATTTGATAACTAACAATAAAGAAATAAAATAAAGATACTTGTGCAGATTATTATTGAATAAGATTAATAAACTGCTCATTTTATTTAAAATATGCATGTGAAAGTACAATCTTCAACTAACTACAAACCGCCTTGAGTGACCGATGTTAAGGTGAGTTATTCAGAGCTGCAGGTCTGAGCTTCGATTTCCGATAGGACCGTCCTCCCTGACAGAGTTTTCCTACAGGGTTTCCTCAGTACTCATAAATGGAATTTTTTAAAAAGAAGGAAGCGTTCCAGGCCTAAGTTTAGGGTACCTCCATAGTCATGCACCTTAATGACCTCGGCCACTCGTGGCGGTCCTAATTTCTTCTTTTAAAAAAATCCTTTCCAAAATTAATCATTTCATCTTGTGTATCATCAGTGTCCACTGCCTGCGAGCCTCAACAGTAAAAAAAACAAACAAACAAACAAAAAAAACTATAAATGTTAACAATACAAGGAAAGATAATTTTGACATTTGTAAAAGTTCATTATTAAGTATAGTTTAAATATATTTATGTTAATTATTCTTGCATTTATTGATAATTCGGCTATAACACATTAGTTTCTGTATATAGCATTTTTTAAAAAGTTTTGCCTTTACATTATATAAATATATAGCTAATAAGGCAAAGCAAAAAACGAATCAAACAAACAAAAACAAAATGCAACTTGGTAATAAATTAAATATGATAAAATGACGTTTTTACATTGCTAGTTGAATCTGATTGAATTCAATGCGATGTTATACCGGACTATTCAGTGATATGTGAAGGAAAAGTCAATAGAACGTTGGTTTTAAATGTTTTCATTACAGAAATAAGTAATTGTAAATTAAATATAAACGTTCTTTGCAAACGGTTTGACAATTTATGTCATTTATAAAATATTGAGACCAATAATAGTGTTTATTTTTTTCCTGTACAAATTTGTATTTTTACTTACTTGGAAGCGTCGAAACAGAGATATAAACGATGAGAAAGATTTAGCAATAATAATACAATTTTAAATATAAGCAAGAAAGGAAAAAATTAAGCAAATGGATAAAAAGAATAGGGAAAAAAAAAAAAACCTTCACCATTATGATTCCAAAGCCTAACGTGCAATTATGTCGCTTTGATTTCGTTTTCTGTGATTTATTATGGAATGTACCCGAAAACATTAAATACTTTAACTATTATCAGCATATATCTATACGTAAATACCAGTTAAACACGATTGCTTGTTAAAATTACACCATTTTATGTTCATTTTATTTACTGCACTAGGTGCATACTCCACACAAATCAGTAACTTATTTTTGTCTAAATATATAAGATACGTCGGTGTAAGATTCCAGGGCTAATATACGATAATAAGCAAATGAATATTCATATTGCATTATAATATTCAGGAATATTATTATTTAAAATAACAGTTGAAAAAGTGTTCCTTTAATTTTTATTTATTTTTTTAATAGTATTTAACCTCGTTATTACTACTGAGGCACCACAGGAGGTGGATACTGATGATACATGAGACGAGATGAAATGATATGTTGGGAAAGGATTTTTTTTTTAAGGAAAGAAACGTTCCAGGCTTAAGTTTAGGGTACCTCTCCGGCATTTGCCAATTATGAGGACTAAGGAAAACCTGGAAAAAACCTCAGTCAGGGAGGACGGTCCTGGCAGGATTCGAACCCCAGACCTCCCGCTCACGAGTTCGCGCCTTAACGATCTCGGCCGCCCGTGGCGGTTTCCACTGGCTGTACCCTATCAATACAAGTCCTAATAAGCTAAATTATTTGAACACAGGTATCATTTTCATTTCCACATTATCGTCTAATATTTTACGTTTCCATTATTATACCCGCATATTTAGATTAATTATATTGTATGTAATAACATGATTTTGTGTTTTAATTTAAGAAACATTTTATAACCTTTCACAGGAATGAATTTACCTGGAAAAACTGCTGAAAAAGAAGGAAAAAAAAAAAACATAATTGCATTTATAATACATTACTGACAAGTATAATGGAGTTTGCGATAAGAGTATAATTTTATGCATATAATTGTCAATCTCACCCCTCTGTGTCTAACTTTCTGAAATATGGACGTGTTATAAAGAATTTATAACAGCGTAACCAGCGCATTAAACGAACATTCACTTGTGATGCATTTAAGGGACTAGCGTTTTGAATACCTTTTATTTAAAAATTTGGTATGGCATGGCGTACTTTTTGGATGCTTTCCTGTAGTAATTTTTCCATATTTGTATCTTCTGATGCCCGAAGGAATTTTAGGGCATTTCGCCAAATCAGTATTAAAGTAGTGTTACAAAACATATCCACTTTTATTTTGGATATATATTGTGTTAGTAACTATACCTTATATAAAACACAAAAATGCTAACCAGGAGTAACTTAAATAAAATATTCATAACCTGCTTACTTTGTTTCTTGAGGTGACATCTTACAGCAGTTTCGAAGGCCAGACGCTACTTTTTATTTGCACTTTCGTTTGGTAGGTGAGACGGCAATTTAGGTAATAGGACAATCATTCTACATACTTTCCAACTTTTTACATGTATCCGTTCTTGATGAACATTGCAACAGAATACTAGATAAACCTACTCACAGCTTGGCAGCAACAAATGTGATAGGATTCCTCCGATTTAACACGATAACTTTGGAGAATCGCCCATGCGCAGTTCCCACTATGACCACACTCGCCGTAAAACCTGAACTACATTCTATGGCGCTATAGGAATGAAATAAGAACCAAGTGGCATTTTCGACCTACTGGCATTTTTACACTAAAACTGTTCATTTTAATGGCTAAGAATAATTTGCATTTTCTTCGTTTTTGTACGATTCAGCATGCCATAAATGAAACTTGTTTCTATTCTGAACATTTTGACTTAATAATTTACATAAAAAATTAAAATTTACAAACTTTCAAATCAAACCTGAGCAAATGGGATATGCAAAAAGACTATTTCCCGGCCTTCTGAATCCCGCAGACAAAGCTCAGAGCTTACCATCATTCTAAACGGCTTTTTATGTCATTTCTCAATTCAAAACTATGTTGGGCTGCCATTTTAAGTTCACAACTGTTGCACTTAATGCTAATTACCCAACTTTCTTTAAAGGAAGGTTCAAAATTTGGTGAAACATTAGATGATAACCATATCAATGAATTTCATCTGTCTGCCAGAACCGTGATTTGTTACATCATCATATTTTTATGATTAATTTTATTTATATATGATATAATTTAAGGTCACTTTGTAGAGATTTTGGGTCAAAGAACGATTTTTGTCTTCATACTCATATGCAGGTATATCGCTTGAAGATTAACCCCATATTTAGTTTTTGTGTGTTTGTGGCCTTTATGACAGCCTGGTTACCACATCCGTTTTCCATGCTTTCGGATTTTGTGTCAAATAATTCATTTCTGGTTTTATGCATAATATGAAATTACATAGTTTGCAGATTGCACCTACTTATCGTTTTTGTTTGTTTAGGGAATTTAAATTGTTTAAATGACAATTTAATTGTGACCACCATGCTGTTATAAAAGACATACTCTTACCATTTTTTGTTACTTGTCCTGTCACTATGCATTATTTTGTGCATACGCAAAACACATTTCCCTGGTGAAAGGTTTTAACATATGCATGGACGAGAGTTCTGAAAAAAATGTGGTTTAAAATTTGCACAAAATAATGACACTATGTGCAAATATTTTCAAAATTAAACATCTTTAAATTACGTATTATTTTACAAGGAATGTTAAGTAACAAGTGAGATTATAGTTTTTACGAAAAGTGCACCTAAAGCAGCAAAAATGTTAAAAATTAATATTTTTCTAATCTATTAAAATAATTATAAAATAATAAAAATTAAGGTTAGTCATCATTAAAACAGTTTCTAATTTAGAAACAATTGTTTAATTCACGGTAAAACTTTCATTTGGATAGACATTATTGATTTTCAGGAAAAACAGCTTGTATTCTGTTGAGGTTTAGCACGAAATTGTCACTATGTCTCAAATAAGTGTGCTTAAAAGCTTTTACTTATGCTATTTCAATTCATTAAATTTTAAATGCACCCCAGTGGCCAGTAATTTACTTTTAAGTTTCAGTTGTTTTATTTTTAAAAACATTTGGTGACACTTTTTTTTTCTTATTCCACGGATACTTTGAACCCATCCCTCGCTTTCTAAGTTTTTCCTCTTTTCTAGCATTGCATTTCTAAGTTTGTTCTTTCTCGAAACCTTCTTTCAAACCAACAGCAGTATAGTCATTTTGTGCCATGTAAAATTAAAAATATTCCTCTGAATACGTTTCTTACATTCCCTCTTATATTCACCGCCAAGGATGGGCGAGGTCGTTAAGGCGCGTACTCGTGAGCGGGAGGTCTGGGTTCGAATACCGCCAGGACCTTCCTGCCTGACTGAGGTTTTTTCCAGGTTTTCCTCAGTCCTCATAAATGGCAAAGGCCGGAGAGGTACCCTAAACTTAGGCCTGGAAGGATTCCTTCCTTAAAAATAAACCCTTTCCCATAGGTATATCATTTCATCTCATGTATCATCAGTGTTCATCGCCTCTGTAGCAAAAACGGGCGTTAAACACCATTCATTCATTCCTCTTATATTCGCTCTTTAACGTTAAAGGGTTTGTTTACTACTTCTATATGTATTGCTTATTAAAACAAGTTAAAAGACATTGTGTAGTAAAATACATTGAATTACTCGGAAGGTTCTGTTTCACAAACTTGTCCTTTGCACCTTGTGCAGCTTTCTACTTTCATTCAACACTTTCTGCTTAATTTAATTCACTAACTTGAGATTTTACTTAATTACCAAGTCAAATGCTCGTCGAACGTTGAAGGTTGTCTACAGTGTGCGCGTGTCTACCTCGAAGTATCTGATGTCCAAACAGTTGACAGGTACAACAATAATAAAGATAAGAATCCAATATGAAATACATGCTAAAGGCTGACCAGTTCGTTAGGCAACACCACGCGGCATTGCGTTCCGGGCGGGCACATCGGCAATTGAAGGCTAAAACGTTCCCTCATTTGAGGCAAAATGAAATGAAGATAAAAGTATTAATAGCAGTTAAAATTCTTAAGCAGTATGATTATTTCATATAGAGCCGTATCTTAAATATAATTCTATATTACGTAACTTTCAATGCGTTATATATAGTCGGTCTTGGTGGTGTAGTGGTAATCATACTTGCCTTCTAAACCCAAGGTCGCGGGTTCAATCGCGGCCAGGATCGATCAAGCGTAAAAATCCTAAGTATGGCTTCCTTCGGAAGGGAAGTAAAGCCGTGAATCCGTGCCGTACATTTACGGCATGAAAAAGAACCTCAAGCCTGAAAAAAGAGGCCTCTGAGCAAAATTTGTCGGTCGTTTCACGCCATGAATTGAATGGGACACTGATGACCTGAGATGTTAAAGAGCGTCTGTAATTAAATCAAATAAAAATGCATTATAACTTAGGAGTTTATGTATAGACTTTTACCGTATCGCGTAATTATGAAAGCTCTTTAAAATTATCTGCGTCTGTCTGTCTTTTGATGTGATTTAAGTTCTATTTAATGAATAGGCATACACTATATTCCTTATAACAATCGCAGTCTTATGTTATTATGCCAAATAACCAACATTTAATTTTTAAAATACAAATAGTGCTCCTACTAAGAGATTCAGGCATGGTTTAATGTCACTACAACAAAATTATGTTTTTTTTATTGATTTATTTATGGACGCTCTTTAACATCTCAGGTCATCAGCGTCCCATTCAACTCAGGGAGTGAAACGGCCAACAAATTTTGCTCAGAGGCCTCTCTTTCAGGCTTGAGGTTCTTTTTCGTGCCGTAAATGTACGACATGGGACCCACGGCTTTACTGCCCTTCCGAAGGAAGCCATACTTAGGATTTTTACGCCCGAAAAATTCATCGATTTTGGCCGGATTCGAATCCGCGATCTTGGGTGAGGCAAGTATGGTAACCACTATACCACCAGGACCGACAAAAGTATGTTACCAGATCGGATTCACATTTAAAGGGAATGAAGTTAACATGTAAAAGACATACGATCATCCGCAACATTTAAAGGTTTTCGGTAAAGACTTTTATTATTGAAATACTGTTCAATAACAATAGATATTATCTTCTACCAATAAATGCCATTCTATTAAGTAGCAATTGATGTTACTTTTCCTTTAATTTGATTGAATATAAATGTTTGTCTAGAAGTAATCATCTCAAGGCATAAAACATACCCGAAGAAAACTTATCAGCGTGTAGGTGTATTCGGCAAGCTAATTCCAGGAGAACAATAATGTGTTTAATTTTATTATAAACAATTGAGGATATCTTAAAACGTTCCAGAAAAACAATCTAACATTTGAAGTTGTATCTATAAGTTACGTGAAAATAATGGAATTGAAACAGAGATACTAGGAAAAGAAAATATAGCTCCGTTTATTTTTCAATATTAATTACTTAATTACTTTGTCAAATCTTCTCATTTAATCAACAATAATCAGGAAACTGCATCAGTTTCTATTTTTTCGTTTGGTAATCAAATCGAAGCAGAGACTATACTATAAAACAATTGAATGCAGGAGAAAAACATTCTATTATAATCTAGCCATCTAACTAATAGTAAAATATTACTCCGCGTTTCTTGCTTTTTCCCTTCCTTTTGTTGCTACTGGCTCTCGAATTTACCGCATGTAAACTCAGCTGTTGTTTTTAAGATTTCATATTTTGCTGTGCAAGTGTGTTATGTTTCTTTCATTAAACATTTTCGTTCTTGACATTTAAATCATATTTGTTTCATGTTTATAATAAAACGGTATAAATTTTAAAAACGGCACAAATAACCGATAATTTCATTGGATAATCGAGTATCAATAAGCCCAACCGTTGAGTGAAAGAAGTCCACATGGAAATATCAACAAAGTAGTAATGTGTATAAGGAATTATTTGAAATTAATGTCTCTTTTAATTACATAAATGTTTTACAGTATGGAAATAATAACTTTATCTTAGCAAACCTCGTTAACTCGATATACGGGGCCTTTGTTGATTTGTTTTATTTATGGACGCTCTTTAACATCTCAGGTCATCAGCGTCCCATTCAATTGAGGGCATGAAACGGCCGATAAATTTTGCTCAGAGGCTTCTTCTTTCAGGTTTGAGATTCTTTTTCGTGCCGTAAATGTACGACCGGGATCCATTGCTTTACTTCCCTTCCGAAGGAAGCCATACTTTGGATTTTTCCGCCCTAAAAATCCATCGATCCTGGCAGGGTTCGAACCGGCGATCTTGGGTTTAGGAGGCAAGTATGGTTACCACTACACCACCAGGACCCGGCTATACGGAAGCTAAAGTCTTACTCGATATTTCATTACAATTGGAATAGTTTAGGTATGTATACGTGCATACTAATATTCTTACAATAATGTAATTTAATGAAAGAGGTTACAGGCTTAGAATTAGGCGATTTTCTAATGTTGAAGGTACAAAGAAATTTTAATTGACAGGATGCTGTTAGTATACAAAACTTACAAATTACTATCATTAATAATTCCTGTCACGCTATAGTCTTTTACTAATAATATTAGTGAATACTATCATAACATTTACAAATTCAAATCCGTAACTTACTTTCACTGAATATTCTATTCAGATACTTCTGAATCAAAGCTGTAAAACATAATCTAGTCAGCAGTTGACCTAACTGTTGTCTATTTGAAATAAATGAATTGTAAAAAATGAGAAAATACGACAAAAATTTCAAAGCTGAAGTTCTGGCTAGACCGAGATATGAATATTATTGGGAAAGCTAACAAAAGCGAGAAAATGAAGCAATGTATTAGGAGAAAGAGAACCTTCATTCTTTATGCATGTTGAGTTTTCAGCTCAACTTTTGTAGCATCTTTTCTGCTTTACTAAGAGGTATTCTAAAGTTTTCATAGAACTGCAATTGAAAAGTTACATACTTTTTGTCTTTAGGTAGCATTTCTTTGCAAATCATCTTAGAAGAATTAAGTTAGTCAATCATTCTTATATCTCCTCACACGCAAATCTTACTAAACATCCTAAAGAGGATAGATGAAGTGAGACTAGTAGAAAAAGGTATTGGTTATCATAAATAATAAGTCGATTTATAAATTGTTTTGCAACTTAAATATACATAAACACTAAATTATTAGACTTTTTCAAATAATTTGTAACTTTTGTTCAAGCGTACTATGCAACAGAAATATTTTACAAATTAAGAGTGATTTCACTATTCTGTTAGCTCGTAGAATGTTATACAACAGGTTTCTTATGGTGTAAAACAATTATACGTAATTTTAGCCGAAATTTGCTAACTAGACTGACTATTGAAGTCCAGTGCTTATATATATCATAGGACAATGGTTATGTTGACTGACATAATTGAATGGTGTACGTCCGTTTTAACTACCGAAGTATCACAGGCGACGAACACTGATGAGATGAAATGATAAAACGGGGAAAGGAATTTTTTTAAAGGAAACAAGCGTTCCAGGCTTAAGTTTTAGGGTACCTCCCCCGACATTTGCTATTTTTGAGGACTGAGGAAAACCTGGAAAAAAATCTTAGTCAGGGAAGACGGTCTTTTTTTTTTTTTTTTTTTTGAGTAGTGTTTTAACACCCATTTTTACTACTGAGGCACCATAGGCATTGGACACTGGTGATAGATGAAATGAAATGAAATGATAAATTGGAAATTATATTTTTTTAGGGAAGGAAACGATCCAGGCCTAAGTTTAAGGTACCTTCCCGGCATTTGCCAGTTATGAGGACTTAGGAAAACCTGGGAGGGGGGAAAAAAAAACAGTCAGGAAGGACGATCCTGGTGGGATTCGAACTCCCGACCTCTTGCTCACGGAGTTTATTGATATTTGCCCATTCTTTGCTATAGGAAAGAAGTTTCGCAGGCAATGTGATTACCAAAAAGAATTCAATTAATCTATAAAGTAATTAACGTAATTGTGCGCAATATTTTGCTGTTTACGCGATGGCAAGATCTTCAGTCTAGTGGAAATGTTTGTTTATTTATTTCAAATACTTTTACTTTGCAAGTGTCAATTGGGGGGGGGGGGGCTGTTCAGGTTAAATATCTATGCTGGTAAAGAACAGTTCGATTCGATAAGTGAGATATGGACTTACGATATCTGTTTTTGTTTATGTCACATAGCATTCGTGCTTTTTAGTTGCCGGCCATAGTGACCACAAGACGAATGACGTGTTTTTCTGTGCCGTCTAACAAGCGGTTAAGCTGACCACACAGCCATGGACTCCCACCACTGTGTCTATGTCTAGCGTGATTCATAAAATTCCGGCACAAGCCTTAAGCCTAATTTCTGAACTGAGTCTTGCTATTTTTATGTTTATGGTGTGCTTATTGACTTATTTTCAAAGTTGTTCCTTTTTCGTTTGTCAGATAGTGAATTCAAATAATATCCACGTTTTAATTTCATGCAACCGAAACAATACAACTAATTTGCCCCATTTTTCATTCCCCTAAGAACAAAAAATCACGTGATTTTTTGAGGCGATCTGAATGCTTCGAAAAACTTTCAAGAGGACCAATTTCATTTTAGATTAGTCTTTACACAGATAACACTTCAGCGATATACGGGGAGTGTCATCAACTATAACAGCTGCATCAATAATGTTGCAAGCCCATGCGTGTCTCTCGACCCGAACAACCTTGGGTTCTGACTACACAATGGAGCTCTTAAATCCCACCCTCGATTCTACTTTTGTATGAGGCGTGTAATTTTCATTGATACTGGGAATGCGAGAAGAGTCTTGAGCTATTATCACAGACACTACATTTAAAAGAATAAATGCGATCATCTCTGACATTTGCCAAAGGTTAAGCAAATTTCACTTGCAAAATATTTCTATGACATACTTTAACAAACACAAATATACATCGGTGCAAACTATAATTAATATAGGACAACAAAATACTGATGCCGCCCAAATGCTAGCAATTTTATAACAGGTTTATTTAATTTGATAATTATTATTCCATCGTAACAATACAAAGGTTTCTAAAATATTTATTTTCTATGATACTTTTTTGTAGCATCTCAACACACGTCTTTATGAAGCTTCAAAATACATACTTTGCACCCTTTACTATTGTATGTATATATTTATTTAATGTGTTATTTATTGTCGCTTTCCATTGTTCTTCTTGCGACGTATGTAAATTGGACGCTAATTCTGTTAAGCATGAGTCTATAGCTATGAATGGAATGAAAATAATTAATTAATGATGGCGCAAATGAATTCGGAGTGCTATTGTCTTAAAGCTTTCCTGGCATTCACCTTCTCAGAGTAAGGAAAAAACTACGAAAACCTAGGACAGGTTACTTGATTGGGAATCGAACCCAGCACCACCGGATTAGCAGTCGCAAATGCGGCGACTAGACAGTCTTTTGTTTCGCCAGTTTAAATTAATTTACTTTGCTTCACTAAAGTTGTTTATGTTCACTAGCCACAAAAATATGAAATCTGATTTATATTTCACGATATAATAATCACGTTCTCTTGCCTCCAACAATTGAATTACTAGCACTGACAATATTGGTGAAGTTTTAAAAGCGGAAGCCAATGCACAAATTCTAATATAACAAACATGGTACTCACATTTATTTCACCCTTCTCCCACTCTTTGCACAGCTCCAAAGATGTGAAATTAGCACAAACACTACACTACAATTCCACCGTCACTAAATTAGCACTCCACTACAATTCACAGATTCACTGCAACTGCGATTTCAACAGTGTACTCGCGTGTTTTGAATTCCATCACGGAGAGACAAAAGCAAACAATGCTGAAATATGTCACCTTTCAACACCGCGGTAGAGCATTGTAATCCTGTTTACTTCAGTAACTTTTGAAAACCCCAAATATTTTCTCACACGGCATACGTAATTCAATTTGCGAGGTTTATACAGCTGTCTTTCGCAGGACCAACAAGCCGTTCCTCAACGAACTCGCTCGTTCGTACTGGCCTCAACGGTCTTCTGCCGTCTACCTCCCTCTCTCTCGCTCTCGTCACTCCAGCTGCCCTCACCAAGCCACTGCTGCCAACCTACTTCGCGGCAGTCAGCTGTTTTTCCGCTTATCTCAGCGGTGTTTCTATGAAGAAGCAGAATTGTCAATGAGTACGTGGTTCGATTAACATGATGTGTATATGATTTCAATGTTTATATATGCTGGCATGTAAAACTAGGATTAGAAAGGTTCGAGGGCTGCTGGTTCTGTTAGAACAAGGCTAGAACTTCTACTACCTCTTTCTCACATGCCGTGTATCCCGAGGGTATGCATTTGATTCCTCATCGTGCACGGACAATGGAACAGGCACCGCTTTGGGGTACAAGAAAAAAGATGTGCGGTTTTCAAGCCTAAATGTTCTTGAAACCAATAAGAAAGCTTTTGGGTAATTGTAGTCAAAGGCTAATGGGCACTCAAAAGAATCTGCATTTTAAGACTTGAATCTATAACATTTTTAATAGTACAGTTTTACCAATTTAGGTTTAGCACGTAATGTGATGATTATTAATATTAATATTAATGGAATACAAATTACATATTTTATAATGTACTATTTGCTTTCATTTAATTTTTCATTCTTCACAGCCTATTCGAAATTACAGTATAATGCAATTAGCGATATTAAATAAAATTGTTTCTAAGATTTATTTGCATAAGTAGCCATTTTGGCAACATGTCAGGATGTCAGAAAATCAATTACAGCTCATTCCCATCATTGAACATGCCCTAATAGCTACTTACAATGAGAAATAATTACATTTTTAAACAGCAGTTTAGTATAATATACGAGGAAAATGTAATAATAATGATATAATACATTTTAATTTGTATTGATACCTTTCCAAATACATTTTAAAATCATTAATCATCACCGTTGCTATATTGTTAACATTATTCAGAAATTTAAGTAATGTTTCTTCCATGCTACTTCTAGTGAGTAAAACGCGGAATATTTTTTCAAACAAGGAACTTTATGGAATGATTGGAATAAATTTAATTTATAATTACTAATTTATTTATAAATATTAAGGACTGTTTAAAGCAGTAGCGCACGATTTACGTTTCAGAAGTGATTTTGTACACACAAAATAAAATGCCACTTTTGTAATAATTGTTATTCATTTCTAACTCAAACTTTCAAGCCGTATCATAAGGGATGCTATTTATTCTGCTAGCAACTGCACTCGAGAAAGGACACTTCGTTAATTTAATCCTTCTCTGTATCTTCCATTCCAAGATTATCAAACATTGTTAATTACTACATAAACAACGCTCAAAAATCTCCAAAAAGAGTTTAAAATGTTCAGCGGCAGACATTTTTTATTGTTTCGGTATTAACACAAGTCAAGTCTCAGTTATATGGGCAGTAAATAAACAACTAGAAAATAAAAATGAGCAAGGTACATAGCGATCCTCAGAAACAGGCTTGGGTCGTCATGCTTTGTGCATTCATTTCCGCCCAGTAGTTCTCTACGCAATTCTCAGACACGAGGATAAGAAAATAAAAACTTGAAAGATGTTATCAGTGGGTATACTATCTATATCTATACCAAGATGGGTGGATAAAAATGCAGAGATAAAAACAAGGAAACATATACATAGGTGTAGGTTAGAACGGCAATAGAGGAAATTGACTAAATGGTTTCCTATATGAGATATACGTTCTTTAACTCACATTAAACGGTTGAATATTTCACTAAACAGGTATTTCCGTATAATAAAAGCAGTTGCAATAAATAAGCCACATCTGATTAATACTCTTCTTCCATTTACATGACTCAAAGACAGAAGAAACTTCCAAAACTTTTAATTATCTACACCTGAAACAGATCCTGCCAGAAATCGACACAGACAGAAATCTTCCTGCAATTATAATTTTATGTTCTCTTCTAACACTATTCTATTATGTACGAATAATATACCCTCTGGCGTAGGGATCCTGCAGCGGCACGGCATAAGTTCAAATTTAACTTGGGGACTTATGAACCGCCGCAAATAATTGGTAAAGTCAGACACGACCATTGTGCCAGTGAGAGATTGTCATGGCCTTCGTCGTTCTCCAAAGATGTTCAACCATTCTCAAAACAACCAACTTATCGTTGAAGCAATTTGAGAGTCTCCGTTGCCAGTTTTTTTTAGTTTGATGTAGAACTTGATGTTATGCCTCTGCACAAAATTTAGAATCATCGTGAAATCCTAAATGTATCTGTGCAAGCGACCACCAAAAATTTATAACTTAGATCTCAAAAAACCGAGTGTTGAGAAACTTCACTTTACGTCATCTTTAATTCGACCAATGAAAGGAAAAAAACTTTTGAATTTTAAACAATCACAGCAGCATATCGCAGTGAAACTATGGGAAAAAATAATCAAATCAGTTTTATCACGAGACGTGCATTTGTTTTGTGGTCAGTATAGCCAACTTTATATCTCCACTATATAATTCCTGAACACTCATCACTGATCACTTTTCTATGTTTTCAGTAATTGTAAATTTAACTAAATTAATATTTATTACTCAAGTAATTATTTTTGCGTATTCACTCAAACAGTCTGAAATGATTTTATAAATTATGTAACGATATCTGCCTGAGCAACCATAAATCTTAATAAACACGTTGTCCAGAATGGTAAAATGTTTTCTCTGAATACGTGGGTATTCATAAGTAGGTACAACATTTTATACAATTGTTAATAGTCTGTCGCAAATTTCTTTATTCTTATTCTATAGTCAGTTGACACTTCTGTATTGGCATTACTGACAATCAACATTCGTTTGTTGCAAGATAGCTTGAAAAGGTTAAGTATTCATAATACAAATGTAAAATTAGTACAATATTGTAAGCCAAGTTTACGGGAATTATATTTAAATTGTTATTTTATTGGCGAAATAGTCCTAATAAATATCACTGAAGGGTCTGAGCTTTCACTACGTTTGTGAATTTATAGGCAATCTCAGACTCACTTGCGATATTACTTATGATAACTCAGCAAGGTCACTTACATTCCCTATTGTGCATGCATTCATTCATACAATTACAGTCCCAATATTTATTGATCACATCTCGTAAAAACAAAGGTTGCTGAAATAATGATTAAACTTTGTTGTCATCTCTTTATTTTCTGATTCTGCTCATAAAAATGTACATGCCTCTAAAATCAAATTTTTATGATCCGAATTACCTGCAGATAAATGCCAAGCCTCATGTTTGCCCTTTACTTTGTAATAATAAATAATGTTAATTTATAAGTAAATTTACTATCGATGCGGATTATTGTACATAACTTGCCTCTCCCCCTTTTTGCCTCACAGCTGATCTATAATGCTAATGCATTGATGTTTCAGAAATTTCCTTAATACCTATCGATATCGATAACTACAACTACTAGAGGATAGTAAGACACCTGAATTGTTGATAAGAATATTTGTAATTGAATTATTAAAAAAATGAAATTAATTATTTGAGAGAGCATTTTCTTATTTATATACATATTTAGTAATGACGTTCTAGGACATGACAAAGGGAGCGGAGTTGTAGCACGGGCGCCGCCAGTACGTCTTATAGTATCCGAAAGGTAAAACACTGCGTGAAATTTATAACCAAATCTCTAAATTTACAAGTGCAATATTCCAGTCATTTAAAGGCCATGACTTCAGCGAGTCAATCACTGATGATGATAATGCTGATGTTGCTGGTGACGATAATAATAATAATAATAATAATAATAATAATAATAATAATAATAATAATAATAATAATAGACACGGTCTTATACACAACAGCCAAAATATACCCATTTTAAAATTTTAATGTAATGTGTTTGGACTTTCACGGCCGACAAGTTGGTCCTGGTGGTGTAGTGGTTACCATACTTGCCTCCTATACCCAAGATCGCGGGTTCGAATCCGGCCAGGACCAATGGATTTTTTCGGGCGTAAAAAATTGTAAGTATGGTTTCCTTCGGAAGGGAAGTAAAGTCGTGGGTCCCGTGTCGTACATTTACGGCTCGAAAAAAAAGAACCTCAAACCTGAAAGAGAGCAAAATTTGTCGGCCGTTTCACGCCCTGAGTTAAATGGGACGCTGATGACCTGAGATTTTCAAGTCCTCAATTCAGGGCGTGAAACGACCGACAAATTTTGCTCTCTTTCAGGTTTGAGGTTCTTTTTCGTGCCGTAAATGTACGACAGGGAATCCACGGCTTTACTTCCTTTTGGAAGAAAGCCATACTTAGGATTTTTACACCCGAAAAAATCCATCGATCCTGGCCGCTATCTTGGGTTTAAAAGGAAAGTATGGTTACCACTACACCACCAGGACCGACATATAACACTATGAGGATTAGAAATAAGTACTAATGATACTAGTGGTCAGAGACCAAAGGTATATTTTATTTTGGGAGATACACATGATATCACCGTAAATAAAATAAAAAATGATGGGATCTTCCTAGAATACTGGCTGTTTAGAATTTGACTATATATGTTAATGTGATATATGATTGTTAAAGAAATGTATTCTGAAATTTCATAGCACACACAAATAAATTTCCATTTATTTCCTAGATGGACATTAACGTCTTGTCTTGTATGCTTCTACAAGATTGTAGATAATTCATATTGATAAGGGAGAAGCAAGGAGGAACAAGAAAAAGTAGGAGTGGGGGAGGAGGAATGCTGTCTTAGCCCCCACCAAGATGCCTGGCTATGCAGTTCTGATTAGGCTCGTAGTCGTCGTCCTTCTTCTTCTTCTTCTTCTTCTCCTCCTTCTTCTTATCTCCGGAGGAAGATTTGCAGAGCTGCCGTTGATTAGTCTGTTGTACACATCTCCGAGAGGAAGGGTTAACATGGGGAATGTACGGTGAGGGCAGGTTCCTAACATTACACAGATGATAAATCCGAAACGCCGATGAGCCCGCCGGAACCATCTCCAGTCTCCTCAAACGCCTCAAAGTCCCCGAGGAGATCCCCAGTTATAAACCACCAGACACTGGGACCGCAAGTCACCGCCACACTACAAGGCATTATCCCCATTTGCCTTTCATGCTATGGAAAGAAATAAAAGAAAATGGTAGAGTGGAAAATTTAAATAATGTCGCCTAAGTGATCAGGTGAAACCAAGAGATAATGCCTTGCTGGGTGTTGAGGTCAGTCAGCTTAGTTAAGTCAGTCAGCTATCTGGCTGCACTGAAGTTTTTATTTGTGTATGAACAGCAGGCACGAGAACGTCATTGGAATTAGGAAGATCGACATCTTCAAGAGCTATCTGCTGGTTCCAAGAATGTTTGTTGTATGCGAGAGACTCATCAATCCACAAGCGCTACTACCTCTCCATATCTGACATGGGTAAATGGAATGATTTACCAAGACTTAACAAATACTATGACTGTTTTCAGCATATTTTGTGACAACATTCCATTTCTCTCAGAAAAAAAAAAATAAGAAAAATATATTTAATAGTCCCGGCATCAGAAAAATCATGTTTAAATACTACATCTGAATCTACAACAAACACGAGCATTCGTGTATTTGTCGCGTGATGTGACGTTGTATTGTGACGCATTCAAGGAACTTCAGTGAAAAGTTACGTTATACTCGCATCTTGAATATTTTCCTCAAAACCTCAAGAACAAGGTAAGTTATCATGAAGATTTAAAGAGCTTGAGCAAAGACATCAGGGACGATGCGACATCATTATCCTTGCTGACAATTGTTGGACGATTAAGAGAGAAAATTCATTAACTTTACATAAAATACTAATAGTCCGTCACGCTGGAGCTGCGTAAACTAAGCGAGTTCCTCAGCAAGTTGAATAACTTAAAAAATTAATATTAAATCCAAATTAGCCTATATTAATTAATGAAATGAATTAAGTTTTGGCATTCCTGTATGATATTAGGGGAACAAAATTAGAATTCTTGCAATCTCTAAGTATTCAAAAAGTATTCAAAAGAGATATTGCATTTCTAAAATTCTCATTATTATTATTATTATTATTATTATTGAGATTATTATTATTGAGATTACACAACAAAATAATGGTATACTATTAATTAAATGAAATATATGACCACTGATGAACAAAGTTACACTGTGAGAGTATTTTAAAACGTTTTCAAATGTAACCATGTTTATGAACTGAGCCTTTGGTATTATCTTTACATTCACTAAGATAGAGAGAAATAACAGAAAATTTCGACTTACATTATGTATTTAAGATGTTCATATGTTTCAATAAAATAAAAACATGCTACTATTTAAAAACAATTACAATGTACTAAGCAAATATACGCAATCAACAATACAAAATCGAAAGTTTCGTCGATTTTCACCTTCGAAATTTAATTTAATGTTTATTGTAGTAAAACCATGTAATGGAAGCGTTTGTCGAATGTTATTACAGAGAGATCTTACATATAAATATAATTCTCAAACACATATTAGACTAATCTTTCGCAATTGCTATCTTCATGATTCATTCGTTATAAATGAATGTTGAGATAATTTGTCGTTTTATTATGGAACAATGGGTAGAAAATTAAACCAAGAGCGTTTTAAATTTCGGTTTTCAGGTATACTCCCTACTCCTAAGGTCCAATTTCCCTGATTTTCAGAAACTAATTTTCTTATTTTATTTCAATGGCATATGACGAACTTCCTTTAAAAATTGTAATTGCGGCCTCTAGAGCAATCTTTAACTCCCACTCTTTAATTCGTTTTTCAGGTTTACTTCCACTACTAAGGGTTCAGAAATTACTTTTCTCATTTTATTTACGGTATATAATGAGTTTCATTGCGAAAAAAATGTTGGTGCCGCTAGAGAGATTTTTAAATTTTGGATTTCACCCCCACTCCTAAGATTCTGATTTCGCTAATTTACGGAATATTTTTATTAATTTATTTTAATGACATATATAGAGTTTCGCTGAATAAAACAGACATTGCTGCCGCTAGAGCGATTTTTATATTTTCTCTTTTGGTTAACCCCCACCCTGGCCCAATTTCGCTGGTTAAGGAACTCATTGAACTGTGTGTTAATTGATGGCTATATGCCGATTTTTGTTGATAAAAAAATTGCGACCGCTAGAGTGTTAACAGACACAATGTATTTATATGTTTTTTTTTTTCATTGCCGATGCCTAGTAGGTTGGATTAACAGAGATTTGAAGGGTTTTTTTTAAAAAAATATTTTCATGGGTGCAATCGGAATTAGCTAAAAGGCAACAAAAGAGCGGCGATTGCAATAATGTACTTGCAAAATGATGAAGATAGGAACTTTAGATATTGTGTAATTAACAGTGTTACTGATGGTACATCACAACTATGTAACAATACTGACAACGTTAAATGGTGATATAGAGTTACCAGAATATAAGAACAATTATTTATCATATAAAAGTATAATTAATGTGTGTAACTATCGATATTATAAATCTCTTTTTCTATCACATTTTTTTTATTTATTTAATATTTGTTGTATTTGGAAGCTTGTGTTAAGAAGTCCTGTGCTAAAAAGTTTTTTTTAAATAAAACTAAATAAAATTGAATTGAATATCGTTAAATTTTTTATAAAAATCCTTACGCGATAACAATAAACTAAACTGTTTTTCGGATTTAGCAGACCAATTTCATTTTAATTTACTTTATTAGGTTCAGGCAATAACACAAAGTTAATTGCGCAGTTAAGTGTAACTATTGCAAGCTGTGGTGGCAGAAATATATTCGAGAGTACAAGTAGAGATCAAATGCAAGTAATTACACCCAGTGAGAATCATTAGATAAGCGGCGTATTGCTAAAGTTAGTGGGAGAAAAATAACCGCTAAAACATCTGGTAACGAAGACCAGCCAGGCAAACATTATTAAAGCCAATACCAAGCTTGACGCTGATAACTTTAATTGCTTGCCATATATTAGATACATGTCATCCAAAGTCACGTGGATGATGAACGCCGTATCTGAGAGATTCCTATCTTGCGTGTAAATTGCTACCAGAGACATGAAGTCTTGCTGGAAAACAAAAGAATGAGCATAACAGTTTGCTACGGAAAGGTTCTGATAATTTTTGTAACATCAAATTGTTGTAAATGTGAATTATTACAACATCTAAGCACTTCGAGAGCAATACATAATTACGAAAAATTAATGGTAAATGGTGTTTTACAGCAAATTTATTAATTAAATTATTACAACACACAGTAACTAGTGAAAATCACATTTTCAGCGCTTTGGTATTTTTGTTTTTCTTGACAGCATATGTAGTCAAAATGTAAAGTTTATAAATGATTCTATAACTTCTTGCACACTGTCTTGTACCTGCATTCTACGATGACTTTTAGTTGATTTAATACCCTCGCTGTTACAAACATGTTCTTTTCTGGTGTAATTCTCGAGAGACGCAGTGAGATGTACTGATGAGACCGCACATAATTGAACAAATCTGAACACACGGTGACCAAGTAACACCAAGCAGAGATAATATCACACATTATTAATGAAAATAGGCATGTAAGATACTTAATAATTCCTTTATCGCATAATTAAAGTAATTTGGTCTACTTTTCTTGATTACAAGCAACGAGATATTTTTCAAGGTATTAGCTGTCATAGTCAGTCTATTTTTTTCATGATAGAAAAAGAGCGTTCTACTTCTACTGAAGTGATTGGGGCATATTTGAAAGAAGCAATTTCGAGAGGACTCATACCAGTTACAACAGAACATTCACCTTTCAGTACACCATGGAAATATTGATCAAGACAAAGTAAAGTAGTTTTGAATAGTCCTGGCGAATGAGCAAAGATACGTAGTGGTTTCTGGTCGAGTTTATTTTCTGTTTATGCTTTTATAGGGTATTCTGAATTGAGAAGAGCTATTCCTTTATAGTCTTGCAACCAAGTGTATCTAAAACAAATTATTTTTATCAAAGCCTGATTCCATTTCTATAAAACATATACCGTTCTCCAACATAGGTTGGTGAAATACAATATTCTTGTTAGTAATGGTTCGTATATTTGATCAGTTCCATTTTTACATTGTCATTCCAACAGACTTCTTTGTTAGCGAATTCAGAAGGAATGTAAGCTATTGCAATTGTACCCATGAAAAGAGATTTGAAAAAGTTCTTCAAATCTTCATCGATCCTTCTACTGGACACCGAAAATGACAATGAAAAAATTATATATATATATATATATATACATAATACACACACATATATATAGCATTACCATACACACCTGTACATATATATGCATTTTTCTTTCTCGATGAAGCTCGGCATATACCATTAATTTACAAACGATTCACAGAGTTCAATAGTCGTAAAATTGGACCATTGGAGGTTGAGGGTTAGTCTAAAGCAAAAATCAGAAAAATCGAGCTATTAGTAATGGAAGTATACCATTTTTTATGGTGTTTAACGCCAGTTTTTTCTACTAAGGCACCACATGCGGTGGGCACACGAAATAAAATTATATATTGGGAAAGGATTTTTTTTTGGAAGGAAATGTTCCAGGTCTAAATTTATGAGGACTGAGGAAAACCTGGAAAAAAATCTTTGTCAAGTAGGACGGTCTTGATGGAATTCGAAACTCAGACCTCCCGCACCTTAACAACCTCCGCCACCCGTGACTGTGGGGGGTATATCTGAAAACCGAACTTTAAAGAGTGGGAGTTAAAGCAAAATTTAAAAATTTCTCTAGAGGCCGCAATTTAAATGTTTTTAAGGAAATTCGATATATGTATTAAAAAAACAGAAAAATAATTTCTGAAAGTTAGGGAAATCGGAGTAGGGGATATCTGAAAACCAAAATTTAATTTTCTGTTAATTGTTTCAAAATAACAGGACATATTGGTTCAGCATATAAACTGTATTGATAATGATGCATAGGTTTTATGTTTACCATAAACATTTTTCTGGAGATATCACTGTGAAATAATAATCTAATATGTGTGTGAGAATTGCATTTGTATGTATGAGCGTCCTGTAATAACGTTAGAAAACGTTTACTTTACTGTTTCTACTACAATAAATTTAAACTAAATTTCCAAACCAGTGACAATCGATAGAATTTGCGATTGTTTATTATTGATATTTGTGCATATATTATAATTGTTTTTAAATAGTGAAATTTTTTGTTTTATTGACATATAAACTTCTTCTTAAATATACAAGTTTCTTTCTGTTATTTCTCTCTATTTTGTGAATGTAAAGATGGTACCAATGGCTCATTTCATAAACATGCTTACATTTTAAAATGTTTAAAAATGTACCCAAGACAGTATAGCTTGATCTGTCGGTGGTTATTTATTTCATATAATTAATAATATACCATTAATTTTGGGATTTAATAACAATAATAATATAATATATAATAGTACTTATTATTATTATTATTATCATTATCATTCAAAAATGTAATTTTTCTTTTGTAATACTTATAGATAACAACAATTCTAATTTTGCTCTTCTTAACTTTGAAATTTAATGTAAGTTCACTATATATATTCATTTTCAAGTGATTTTGAAGGGAAAAATAACAGACAAACATAGTTAAGTAATGTATTATAGTTCAAAATCTGTTTTATAGTAAGCCTTAGAGTTTGTCATGCTAATTAAAATACAGTAATGCCATAACTTATTTCAATAAGTAAAAGGCCATATTTCGATTATACATTCTTTTGAAAGTTACTGTACTTACTGAGGAATTCGCTTAGTGATGGATTTCTTTTTAAATTTCATTATTTTAGTAGTAGTTTTTTGACCCAAGAATAATCATTATAAAGTAAAAGAGTATTTTTCAGCAACTTGTACTTATGATCATGTTAACTGATACGGTGTTCCAACTATAATAACAGTGGTGTTGACATTTATTTCAATATGATCAAAGAAAAATAATAATTTTATATTATATAGTAAAGCTTAATCGCTATATTATAATATGAACATGTCTATTTAAATTAACCATTGAAAACACATGTTACCAGCAGCAGAGAATGCCTGGTATTCTGCTTTACTTCTAAACGAGTTAAGTTACACCAAGGTTCCTTTCCTCTAGCTTCCAGAAATTATAACTATAACGTATCAACTAATTTATCTTACTTAGCAAAAATATTGTATTAACTTTAAGGAAACCACTACGGGGGCCGAGGTCGTTAAGGCGTGGGAAGTCTGAGGTTCGAATCCCGCCAGGACCGTCCTCCCTGACTCATAAATGGCAAATGCCGGGGAGGTACCCTAAATTTAGGCCTAGAACGTTTTCCTCCTTAAAAAAATCATTTCCCAATATATAATTTTGTCTCATGTATCATCAGTGTCCACCGCCTGTGGTGTCTCAGTAGTAAAAAACATCTTTCAAAAATTCTTTAAAGAAGCTTTGTTTAGGAGGGGAGCACACATTTTTCAATTATTATAGTTGAAATATTTAATATAAATAACTGGCAATGGCGTTAGTTATTTTCAGTGTTGCGAACTAATTCGGTTACTCTATTCTCAGACTCTTTCATAACTTTAGTGTATTTTTGCGCAAGTTGGCAGCGCCAATCCGGTCTTGCACCTGACACGACAGCAGCAGGTCCGTTGTTTTTCTTTTTTTTTTTTGTACACCATGGAGCTCGCACAGAGATACATGCACGGCATATTTCGCAGACCTTCAAATAGCAGTGGCGGATTAAGAGGCTGCAATGGTGGATTTTCAATTCTAACTGCCAAGGACAAATTCGACTCTCTTCCATCGCGACAATGCTGAGGAACAACAACCTGCGACCTTCAACAAGGACGCGAACGTGTGTCGGCGGGAGGGCCATTTGCTGGGGCGTTGCTTTACGACCCGTTGGCACAAACTGACAGATGTTGCGTATGTCATGGCTATGCAGGTAGTTACTTATACGACTATTCTGAACATACAATTATTTTACATTAGCATCTTAGATGCCTTCCCATTAAGTGGCACTTAAAACCGCATTTTAGCTGCGTAGAACTACTGACTGCAAGAAAACAAGGCTTGGCGATGATTCAAACAAAATATCTAGCCTCTCATTAATGGCATCATGGGCGACGAATATTTTAAACGTGTTTTGATTCTGCAAAGTTTACCATAAGCACCTTTTCTGTTTAGTTATTCTAAAAGATAGCACACTTACCATCAGTGAAATGTTCTACGCCCAGCATACTAGAGTTTGGAATAACTTTACGATATTACGAATAAAAGAACACAAGAAATATACAATGAGATTATAGCCGACGTAACAGGAAAAAGGGAAATAGCTTCTCCGGATATAAAGTTAGTATTTTAATTTTAGTATTTATACTTCTGAAAGTCATAAATAATACTATATTTAAAACTGATGATAATAAACACCAACCTACGTTATAAGAAATGTTGAAAGTGATGTCTCTTGGCGGCAATACGTTGCCTGGCATCTGCGTTCTGTGGCGGTTCTAAACACGTTTCATGTGATTGAGAGATCCTACATTTGGTAATTGTTTTATAAGTTGGCAAACAGTTTCTCTACTTGGAACACGATTGCCAGGATATTTTCTTGCGAATCGCTTTACCACTTCTCAGGAAGAAACCGTTTTAACATATGAATGGTTCCCGTTCTTCAATATTATATTTATATAGCAGCACAATTAACGAGAAATAGCACACAATTCGCTAATATAAAAGAAATGAGTATTACCGAACACATGCCACCCACCGGCAAAGCCTCCGTTAAATTAACTGCATGTCTCTACCTGTATTACATGCCTCGACGAACGTAGCTGCGTTTTCCTGCCCTAACTCAAATAATCCCACAGTAAAAACTTTATAAATGGGACAAACTCAAGTTTTTCTTGAATGCAAATTTTGAAATCTACGGTTATGAGAAAAAACATTTAAGAATAAAGTTTTCAATTTATTAAACAAGTTTCAAGTAAAGTGTAGTAAATGAAGTACACGAATAAAACTCGGGAGTCTTGAAGTTCATTTTCTCAATATAGTGTGACAAAAATATTTAAATAATAGTGAAAAATTTTTTTTTTTTTTTTTTACATTTTTTCTTCAACAACAAAAGTTCCAAAACCTTTTTAACGAAAGGAAGTCTAAACGGAAAGGAACTATTTCAAGAATTAATGTAGATAAACATTAACACGAAATATAAAGACTTTCCTGAAAATAAAGAAAAATCAAATACTTGTTAATTTTAAGAGTTAATAAACACTAATCACTGAACTCTTTCTGGATAGTAAATAACAAAATAATAATAATAATAATAATAATAATAATAATAATAATAATAATAATAATATTAATACGCTAACTTTCGAGTTGCTTTGTGTCTAGCTTATTGCGTTTTACATCAGCTGTGATGTCTGATGCACTGAATAGACTTTCTGACATAACTATAGATGGTGGTGTGATTAAGAAATTTTTGTAGAGTTTCTCAAAATTTGAAAAATTTTATTGTTGTAGAGGAATATTGAAAGATATTAGACATTATTCCACTGAAGAAATGGGCTTTCCAATTCTAATATTTTAACCAGTTTTAATTAAACACATTTAAAGGTCATGCTAAACAACTATTATTTTTATTGCGATATTTTTGAACGTTAACATTTTTGAAATGTACATAATTTATTTTAATGTTATTTTCACAGTTTATTTTGTATAAAATAATAAAACGAAAACGTTACAAAAACTAGAAAATAAGCAATAAGTTTTATTGACTGGACGGACGAACGAACGAACGAACGGATGGATGGATGGATGGATGGATGGATGGATGGATGGAGGGATGGATGGGTGGGTGGATGGATGGATGGGTGGGTGGATGGGTGGATGGATGGATGGATGGATGGATGGATGGATGGATGGATGGATGGATGGATGGATGGATGGATGGATGGATAGATAGATAGATAGATAGATAGATAGATAGATAGATAGATAGATAGATAGATAGATAGATAGATAGATAGATAGATAGATAGATAGATAGATAGATAGATAGATAGATAGATAGATTGTGCTACTCCATTGGGAAAGACGCCTTCATTGTTTCCCAAAATCTGTTCCTTGAACAAGTTGCAGTATTTTGGTTCCAATATCAGCATCCACTCCCAAGTCTTCCCTGGTTATAGAAGGAGTAAGTCTCTTTCTTTCCAGGATTGTACACTCAAACAGGATTTGTGAGGCATTCTGTTTAAGTGTCCTGTTTACACATTCTACAAGTAGGTTCATCTTTATAGAGTCCCACTTTTCATAGATGTTTCCTGAAGTGACCCTACTCACTAAATAGCCAACTGCTTTCCTTATTCCTCTTCTTGTCCAGTTTAAGAAGAGAGGTTTACAAGCATTATTGCACTGACATTTGAAGACAAATTATTTTTTTTAAAGATTAATTTTTCATTGTAAAGACATTTATGAAATGGTTTTAACTATTTAATGTTTTAAAGTTTCCATTTTTCCTCACAGAGTTTTAAATATAACCCAACAAACATTTATAGTTCATTATAAATGGTACCTTTTAGAATTTTAAAAACGTCCACGCAGTGGATAAAAAGTGCCACAAAATTAGCTTTTGTTCTAAGTACTGAACCCCACCATTCTGCAAAATGAAATCTTGCAGTATGTAAGTGGCAGCACAGCATCCGCTGTTGTTTCCTTCAACCTTGAGCATCTCCGTCGTAAAATTTCTGCTCACCTTCGTCCGCATCTGCAGGCAACGGAAATTGTTCACCTTTTTTTGCTGCCTCAAAGTGCCTCGATTATGAAAGTTATCGAAGGATTTCGGAGAAACGAGGCTTGCTAGCTACGTGAATGAAAGTTGCAACGAAGGTTTATCTGGAGAAGGTGATGATATGATAAAATGCCACTCTAAGAATGTTTTACTTCCTGTTTCTCATGTAGACGTACAAATAAATGGTTAGTAGTAATGTGCAATGTTGCATAATGATTTTACACGAAGTTTCAAAGGTAGTTCTCTTGTTTAGCTTTTAAATTCTGTGATGAAACGTGATAGTTCTGCTAGGATGGTTTTATTTGTTCACCAGGGTAATAACTGGAATAAAATGTGTCTATTATATTTACATCCCAAGTAAGTATATGCTTTTGATGTATGGAGTATCTCTAGGACATATATAATATATGTAGTATAGTTTCGTGGCATGTTTCAGGATGGAATTACGGTTACTGTAACGGTAATATTCGAGAATGAACAAGAAATACAATAAACACTTCCAAAATTAAAAGTTAACATATTAAAAACGTACTGTGTGGCATTCCATTAGAGACATTGTTTTTAAGTGGTTTAGAACTATTAAAAAGATACATGAATTAACTTCTTATTATTGGACCTATGATTAATTTGGTACATTTTTGGTTTTAAATGATCTATTATTTGAATCGGAATATCCAGAAATAAAGAAATGTGATTGTAAATTTCGTAAATGTATTTCAAGGTTCAAGATTTAAGAGAATTGATTATTTTTTATATTTCAACATAGTCACCTTGTAAACCAGCACATTTAGTCCAACAACTTTCCAACTTTTTAATACTTTCGGTAAAATAAGATTTGTTCAACTGTGAAAAATAAGCGTCTGTATCAGCTTCAACCTCGTTATTTGATGTGAATTTTTGCCCATACAAGGGTTTCTTCTGATTTGGAAACAAAAAGTAATCGCTGGAAGCCAAATCCAGTGAATATGGTGGATGTGGAAGCACTTGAAAGCGAGGTCATGCAGTTTGCAGCAACATTACCAGACGTGTTTGAAAGCGCATAATCGTGGTGGAAGAGAATTTCATTTTTCGCAAGATGTGGACGTTTTAGCCTGAATAACGTTCTTCAATTGGTTCAGCAATGCAGCTCAAAACACCCTGGTGATGGTTCTGCCCTTCTGGAGGTAGTCTACGAGCACCATACCATGAGAATCTCAGAAGACCTAGCCATGGAACCGTTTTTGTTTTCTTTGGTGCACTTTCACTTCTTGCCATCCACTGTTTGAACTCTCCATTCATCTCTGACGTGTAATGTTTCATCAATTGTTATGAAACGTGGAAGAAACTCACTGGAATTCCGTTTAAACAATTGTAAACACTCGCGTTTTTTATCCATTGTTAATAAACGCGGCATCCATCGAGCGGAATGTTGTCTCATTCCCAAAACTTCGTGTAAAATGTAGTGGAGGCCTTTGCAATGTGAACCAAATCGCTTACCTTTCATCGATGATTACTAAGTACGCCATTTTGATAAGCCACGCAATTATCAAAGTCCACCTACAGTATCGAAGAATTTCGCGCATGAATAAAAGAACCTCACAGAATGGCTGTATCTGGGTCACCAACAGCGATACTACAAGAACTCTCCACAACCGGAAAAGTTCTAAGTCACACGAGCGTTACGGGAAAATTACAATAGCATTACTGGACAGCGAGGGCCCATCACTTGGCGATTTTCTAGAGCATAGGACTACAATCAGTGCGAAGTACAATGAACACACTTTATAGAAACTGGGGTGTGCCCTAAAACCAAACGCCCTGTAATACATTTATCATCTTCTGATATAACCCTACCCCCAAAGTTCCCAAATGGTGAGGAATACGCTTCAGCGATTTGAATGGAAACTCTTCAACATCCTCCATAAGGCCCAGATCTTTTCCCATATGAATTTCACATTTTGGTTATCTGAAGAGAGACATCCTTAAACATCGGTTTGAAACGGACGAAGGCGAGTGCGACTAGGTAAAGTTGTGAATTCGTCAACAACCTTAAAGTTCTACAAGAATATGACCAGTGCGATAAATGTAAAGAGTTAAGAAAGGTGCTTTGAGTTAATAAATGCGCAATGACACTTTAAACCGTCTCATCCATTTTTATTTGACTGTTCTTCTACAGTTGCTCACTTCTCCAACTATTTGCGCGATATGCAGAACTAAGGTAAGCCCTCTCGTACTGAAACTTTACGTTCCTTTCGTCCTATCATCAGTTTGCCTCTTGGGAAACAGGTTTCGGACTAAGCATGCAGCAATTTTCGCTTAAATATTTGCCATATAGCACATTTCATGACCATCTGGCCTTTTACACTCCCCGGTTATTTGATCTACCTTATAATCTATACACATACACTGCTCGGAATGCGGTATCGTGCAGCAAAACCGATTCGCTTAATTTCGACCAAGACGGCTTTGTTTAGCGACCTTGAAGGCTACCAAATCTCATTTTTATGAAAAGGACTTCATGCGTTTTTAACATTCCCACGTCCTTATATAACTATTCTTGGCCATGTCAGAGATGATTGGAGTATAGGTCTCAAGTACTTGAGGCTCTAATTTGAATCTTACGGGGTAATCACTGAAATAATTATCTTGAAGATTTCCTTGATTAAAAGACGGGATAGGGTGTGGTTGGAGCCTTCTTTACGTTTATTTAATTCAAAAAGTATATATTTACTAAAATATCAATATTGAGCACAAACATATGAAAAATAAGTAATAAGTGTTTAATGCCCATTTTAACTACTAAGGCACCACAGGCAGTGGACACTTATGATATAGAGATGAAATGATAAACCAAGAAAAGATTTTTTTTTTTTTTTTTTGGTAAGGAAGGAAACGTAGGATACTGCTCCTACATTTGCTATTTATGAACCGAGGAAAATATGGGTGGAAAAAATCAATCTGGGAAGACGGTCCTGGTGGGAATCGAACCCCAGACTTTCCATTCACGAGTCCACGCATTAACAACCTTGGCCACCCATGGCAGTGGATCCCCAAGTTATCCACTTGATTTTGAAACGTAAAATATGTTATTTCAAGTAACACAAATAATTTTTTTTGCAATGAGGAATGCCTCAAGGCTGATACATAGCCATATATCTTCACACAGATCATCAAATTACAGTGAAGCCTTTTTAAGGTAGAGCTGCCAATGTGCTGGCACGAGTAAAATCTAGGATAATTTGCGCTATAGAATCACAATCATCGTTAAAGGCTGGCATTGTGATTAGTATTCGTTTTAGTAGCTGGTGAACCGCGCTTTCTGCCTTTTAGGGCCAATGTTCATTTCCCCTTTCAACACATTTACAACAGACAGTAGGTCATGCTACTCTCGTCTATTGTTTCGGCAGTGTAGTAATAAAATGGCTTCTGTGTAGAGAGAAAGGCAACCTGCGTGATGTGCACAATATAACCTCACGATTATTAAGAGATACATTTTAAAAAATTCTGGTCTAAGATTTTCAGTTGCAGCGTTAATTATACTATCAGTATTTCAAATAAAAATATTATTAACTTTCAGACAAATCATTTTTGATCGCCATGTGCACTTTTCTGTCTTGTTGTTTCGTTATTTTCTATAAAATATCTGTTTTAAACTAAAAAGTTTTTCAGATATACTTCTTTCTAGGTATCATCAATCCATCTTTATAGTAAGCAAGGCAGTTTACATTAAATAAGAACTGGTTCAATATTTCAATTTTTTATTATCTATTGTTTATGTTGTATTTTCATTGTGAAAATTCCCTTTGGTTTGAGTAATGCGTTTTAAGGAAATAAACAAAGGATTCTTTTTTCATTGTGGGCAACCCCTTCTTAAGTTAATGTCTTAGTTATTATTATCCTGTATGAAGCTAAGGCTAAGATGTACTGTTAAATTTAATTTGTCTCAGTTTTTATGTCAAATTAAAATGTATCAGGGGAAAATATCTATGTTAACGTGCACTGTCTTGCTGTTATGCCTTAATTCATTAACAGTTTACTGAAGGGGTGCTTTTTGTTAAAAGTTCAAATTCAAATGATTAAATAAATTAAATTAAAAAAGCATTGTATTAGGATTTGTTTATTTGTTTTTTCCCTCCCTGACATAAAATACAAATTTCCCGGAGTTTCTATCCTCTAATAGAAGAGTGGCGATATGAATATCATTATTTAATAATTGCAATACTACAGTAGCTCAATTATATATAGATGCAATTATATTTTAATGTTACTATTAATTTTTGACTAACTATTCACACTTTTTTTCGCCAGAAAAAATACAAGGTATTTATCAGTCTTTCTTTTCTGTTACATTAAGCATAAAAGTAGTGAATAATATTTGTCTATGTTAAGAATTTCGTTACATGCAATAAAACGTCTATTTCATTGTAGTTAGTATGTTATAAATAAATGCCACATAAAAATTTGAGCCTAGTTCTCGATCTTCCCTACTTCTCTAACACTGTGATGTTATATCTAATAAAGATTCTGCTCTTCAACAAAGCATTCATTGCTGCTTAAGCTTTAAAATAAAGTTTCAACATAAACATGTCCCAAATGATGGAAGGAAAGGTATTTTGAATATCAAATCCCCAAGTTTCCCCTTGATGTAGAGGATTTTCCATTCTCTGAGCGTGGAATGTGAGACCACAAGACTTGTAACGTTTATGTGAAGTTATGTGACGGTATGTACCCCAGGTGGTGACTAGCTACGTGTAATGCATGTATTTATGATGATCATTTGGGGTCGGAGATACATCTTTGTGATCAGAAAGGTTTAGGGAGACATAACAAAGAACAGTTCTCCATCTAGTTGTTTCTTTTTATGATTGCTGACCAATGCTCAACACAAATGAGTTGGATATTATTTATCCTCCTTATCATCATCATTATGCTACTCACTAAGTATGTCACCTCTTGAAGTGTGATCCAGTACAGTTGTTTTTGATCTATCTATTCATCTCAAGCTATTTTTTTTTTTTGTTTTTATCGCACGTTTATCTACACTGTAAATCTGCAATTAAAATGTTGACTATTTTTATTCAACTGCATATTAAGCAGATAATCTCATTAAAGCTCACCATTTTAAAATTAGCAACAAAAGAGCGATATTCGTAGATTTCTGTGAATCATACAGTTTTTCTATACAAATATTAAAATACATGCAGAATTTCACAATGGCTATACTTCAAATGTGTATATATATGCCAATGAACTAGCGAACTGGAAAAGAGAAATATATCTGATCGAAACAAGGGAAAAAAAAAAAAAAAAAAAAATCGCCACACAGTAGCTGCGTAAACTAAGCGAATTCTTCAGCAAGTGGAATAACTTTAAAACAATTAAAAAATTCTAAAAATTAATGAAATAAGTTAATGGTATACATTTACTAAATGAAATATATGACCATTGTCAGATAAAACTATTATTTGTGGTTACTTTTAAATATTTTTAAATATAACCATATTTTTTTTCCTTTTAATGAATGTAAGGAAGATACCATGAGCCCTTGATATATTTACATTCGTTAAAAGAGAAATAACAGAAAGTTTCGAGTTACATTGTGTATTTAAGAAAAAGATGTTAGTAAAACAAAAGCAAAATACTATTTAAAAAAATTACAATGTAACTAAACAAATATACACAATCAACAATAACCAATTAAAAATGCCATCGATTTTCAGTGACTAGGAAATTTAATTTAAATTTTATTGTAGTAAAAACATGCAAGGCAAACGTTTTCCTAATGTTAATACAGAGCGCTCTTACTTAATATATTTCTCACATACATAATAGATTAATATTTCATGGCTGCTATTTTAATGACAATGCTTTTGATAAATATAAAACATATGCATCGTAACAAATATAAATTTTATAAGCTGAGTTAGTTTGTCCTTTTATTTTGAAACAATTGAGAGAAAATTAAAAGCTAGAGCGCTCATTAAGTTTCTGTTTTTAGATATAACTCAACTCTTATCTGATTTCCCTAATTTTCAGAAACTGTTATTCTTATTTTATTTAAATATATGTACCTAATTTTGCTGTCAAAACAAATTTTGGTACTACTAGAACATGGACAAACATCGTATGCATATATATATATATATATATATATATATATTCATAGCCATTTTTGGTACTTAGTAAAGTGATCGATGGGAGCTTGAGAAAATGTTCAAAAATATTTTCCTGAGTACAACAGCAATAGCTACATTCCTTCGGTATTCGCTAAAATAGCACCTTTGAGTTCTATGACACTCCAAAATCATGCTGCTAATTCTAGAACATGATTCTCCTCTGCAGAAATATGCTTGCAACCCAACAATTCAGGCTGTAATCTCTTCAAGATTTTCTTAAAACCTGAAGCACATTTAAGCAATAACAATTTCAATAGCTTGGATGCTGCGGAGTGTACGTATGCACTTTTCGTCCATTTCCGTATATTTTTGCAAGGTGAAGCGCATTAATCGTTAAGTTGTCTACATTGGTTATCGGGTTAACCAATTAACAGTTGCTCTAAATTTAGTTGTTCTAACTAAATTTACCGAATTTTCTATATAAATTATTTATTATGCAATGTTGAAAATTATACATTCAAATGTTTAGAGAAGGTAATAAACGTGTGCCGCGAGCTACTGTATCTTTGACGGACTACGTTATGCTTCCGCGACTATTCTATGCTTATTATCACTCTACGCGTGTAATTATAACTACATTAGCTATATAACGCAATTTCTCAAGAGTGATTAGTTAATACTATCTATGTGTAGTTTGTAGTTTGTAGTTTGATTATATTTGTCTATTAAACTAGGGTAGCTTTACGTAATACTGTTAAATAAGTGAATATCACCGATCAATTTTAGCAGGGGTGACTGGAATGGAAATACCAGATAAAGTTACGCTGGATTATAACAATTCAATCAGTTATGATCAAAGCTGAAATTCAAATAATATGTTTCCATATTTTAACGACATTTTTTTTCTTCGTGTTTACGTTTTACCACTTTATTTTTATTTACAGTAGTAAACAAAGTAACGATAATTTAGTTTAAAATAAACGCAATAAGTAATAACACTACAAAAGTAGTTGTGATGAATTATTAAATTCATTATAATATTTACGATAAACGATAATACAAATTGTTAATGGTAACTTTTCTTTGGAATGGTTAGCGTTGCTGACTGGTGATTAGAAATATTCTAAGTTAGAGAAATCTGGAACGGGGTCCATAAAGCCTCGTGATGACATATGGGTAGCTAGCTACTGCCTATTGGGAAAGTAGCTACTCCTGTTCAAGAATTCCACATGGCAGTATGTTGATCACATGTTCCCTTACAATACTGCACTCTGTCCATGGAGTCGCCACAAGGATACGGAGGACGCAGCGGTCTTGCTGTAAGTTTTGACCCTCAGAGATTGTAGGCTAGGGGATTGTTTTTTAGTTTTTTTTTAATGGCAACTTTTAATGTTTAAAATAAAGATGATGCTTATGTTAAACTTCAGATGTTTACTGCCATGTAAGATTACGTTTAGTCCAACTACAGCTATAAGAGTATAATATTATCTATAGGTAGTTAGTAAAGAATGTGTTGATAAATGACTAAATAAAAAGTAAAATTACTCCTTGTATATGTTCAAATTATAACTAAAGATAGAAATATGTTTTATTTTATCTGGTCTACAAATTTAATTTTATTTGTCAGTTGAAGATTAGTGGTTTAATAATTCCATAGCTCAGCTAATTTGTTTTATGCAGACTTGTCCGGTTTATTCTGGATTAATCTAGCTATTCCTAATGTATATATTTGAAATGTGATTTTCATCAGTACCTTTTACAAGAACGTTTGTTTATTAAAATCTAAATCCAACTCGGGAGGTAAATTGAACAGAACACTCCGCTTTTAAGATTAAGATGTATAAATTCCACTCCGAAATATGGAATAAAATGTTGCAAATAACCAGTGGAGATATTAAAGCTAAGTTCTGCAGGCATAGATAGTGTTTATACGAACACGTTGCTTTTGTAGTGACTTTTCTTTCACTTACCTGCTGCTAATATGATGTACCGACAAAAAACAGAGGCCGCGAAATGTCAGATTGTGTAAATCGCGATGCGTGTTTTTAATAACTCTAATGGTGTCAGTTGCTTCTCGTGCACAAGTTCATTACGGCATACAGGAGGCTTTGCTCAAGACTTGCAATGCAAAAGAGGAACGGATGAAGATGATATCGAAATCTCCAACAAGTACCTTCAACTTTCATCCAGCTCAAGCTTCCGTTATAAGTTGCTTTAAAATAAACGCTTCGTCACTTTATGATAATAACCATGCAATTATTATTTTCAATGGTATTTCAAGGAAGAAATTCATTATCCATAGTAATACTGTCCATTATCACCAAAAGCTGCCGTGTTTTTAATTAAAACACTTCTAGCAAACTTTCACTACTTTCTAAATCTGCAACTCTATTAAAGTTTGAGAGCTAATATTTAGAATACATGTATTGTAAAATATAAATTAATTAACTGGGCGAAACGTTATATGAAGTCAAGATTTATTATTTTCAACATCAAGGTGAACCCGAAGGACCGTTCTGATCACACAAATCATCCTCCCATGTTTTTCTGAGGCGCCAGACGTTTCGACCTTCAGGAGATTTGTAGGCGAGAACTTGTTTCGTCAAACAATCTGGATGCTGGTTTGATATGTTGACCCACCACTTCTTTTTGTCTTTAATTTTTTAGCTTATATTATATGCTCACAATGGTCCAGAATAGCAAGAAGCAGGAACGTCAACTATGAAACAAGTGAAATCTGATAAACAAAAGTGTCATCCAGGGTAATATTACTGTACACAACCCTAATACGAATTAGCTCATTGCATTGTAAGAGGCCTTTACCCTTCGGGGTTCTTCTTCTTCTTCCTTCTTCTTCTTCTTCTTCTTCTTCTTCTTCTTCTTCTTCTTATTATTATTATTATAACATGAACTCTTTCAAATGTGAAGTAATTAATTTACCATCGTCTGGTACCACGTGTAAGAAGTCCCATTCCAGCCTTTCCTTGTACAAGAAGAGTTTATCCTTACGCTCTACCTTGACCTATTTTTAGTTTATAATAACTTTATTTCGTTGCAGCAGAATGCCTAAAATGTAAACGTCCTTGCGAAGTTTCAAGTTCATACGTTGAATGGCTTGTGCTAATTGTTTTTCATTAGTAATGTAAGCGATGTATATTTTATACTTTTCTCTGACGGGTAACATTTTATCGTACCTTACAACATATACTGAAATCTGATCATATTATTTTACGTTGTGTTAAATTACAACTAAATAAATTAAATTCGTAATTTTCTCTACAATTGTACTATTTACTCTTAATTTTATCTTTTAATTAGGTTTCTCTCCCTTTTTCTTTCTCTCTCTATTAATCTTTTATATAATTGCTGATTATTTCTCAGCAAGCAGCTAAGAAGTTTTTCTTTCCTCTATTTGTACTGCAAGTCTATAATAATTAAAATAGTGGCACTTATCAATCTCATGTGGCACTTATCAATCACCGCCACGGGTGGCCGAGGTCGTTAAGATGCGGACTCGTCAGCGGGAGGTCTGGGGTTCGGATCCCACCAGGACCGTCCCTCCTGAGTGAGGTTTTTTCCAGGTTTTCCTCAGTCCTCACAAATGGCAAATGCCGGGGAGGTACCCTAAACTTAGGCCTGGAACGTATCCTTCCATAAAGAAAAATCCTTTCCCAATATATCGTTTCATCTCATGTATCATCAGTGTCCATCGCCTTAAACACCATTAAAAAAAAAAGAATTATCGATCCTAATCATTGGAACAGTATTTCCTAGCTCCAGAGATTAGGGAGAATATAAAATTGTATGTTTAATTCGATGAATCCTAAAATATTAATCAGTCACTACCAGTATTCTTAAAGCAAAGCCTCAGAGAATATGTATCATGCATTTTGAGCAGTAACTCTGCAAAGTCATATAAGTCAGGACCTCGTAAACTTCCGCCCCCCTCTGAGTCATAAAAATTCCAATCCCTAACATACAGCTAGCCTAGGGGTGATCTTATGGCAGGAAAAACCTCGAAAACGACGCAACTTGAACAAAGGCTAACGGGACATGTTTCTGACACGAAAACAACTTGAAGGGGAGATCTGAGGGGAGAAATGAGATAAACAAGTCCAGGAGTTCGTTAGTAGGAGGACTCTTACAGAAATCGGCGCCAAATAGCAGCCTATAGGGAACGAACCGGGAACCACGTGATTCTCATGTAGCCAACCTAGGAATAGAATCTAAACAGACGCTACGAGAATTTGAACTCAAAATTAAAAGGACCCATATGAGACTGACCGACTGTGAAACTAATAAAAGTTATGGGAAAGCAGAAAAGCCCCACAGTTTTTGAAGAATCTTGACGCAGTCTCGACGCAGTCCTTGATCAGTTCCGGAGCATTTTGCAAGCAGTTTTGAAGAAAAGCTCCGCAGTTAAGGCAGGAGCAGTGTGATCAAGTTTTTAGTTAGGCAGTTTGATCAGAGCAGTGTGACGAGTTTTGATGAGTTTTGAGGCAGTTCAGACAGTCCGCAGTTAGCTCCCTTATAGCTCAAACAGTCCGAGATTCTCTCCTGGCTAGAAATTATAACTTATGTAAATAAAAGAGGTTCATCGTCTCTGCAACTGTAAATAAACAATTCTCAAAAGGAATTTACATGTGTCTTGAAGTGAAGGAGAGTGTATCCCTTGTTCCCATCCTGTCTCCCTGGTAACGTGCATACGTTCCAAAAACTAAAAAACAAATATAAACCCTGAGATTCCAAAAAACTATAAACTAGTAATTCATTCTCATGCGCCGGAGCATTGGTTCTGACGTGGTGGTCAACACTTCATAGCAGCGGAGTGATCATCATTTCTCAACAGCACGACGGAACGCTACAGCCGACACCCCCCCCCCCTTATTTTTAATACCGCTGCATCATCGATAGTATAATTTTCTAAGGCATTTTCTTTAAAACTCTTACACTTTCCATTCTATTGATATATTTTTTGTAATTTATAATAATTTAAAATATGATAAATATAAGATTATAATCCACAATAATATATAATGCACTGTACTTTCAGCCATATGAAACGTAATAAAAAACGCCGAAACATCATTCTGTTCATTGTTCTGATTGTTAGGTTTAGATACTAATACTAGATAAGCGTTTATACATCATATTTAACACACTAGTCTCTTTACAATCTCAAAATGTTATATAATAAATGCAATTTCAAATAAAATAAAAACTTCTGCATCCCTATAGGTTAGATACAGAAGTTACTTTTATCCTTCCAAAATATTTCTTGCCAATTTTTACGAGCCTCACTTATGGATATGCATTTTTATAGCAAAACGTGTCAGTCTGAGGTCAAGTAATAACCATACTTGCCTCGTAGACCCAAGGTCGCGAGTTCAAACCCAGCCAGGATAGATGGATTTTTAGGGCGTAAAAATCCAAGTATGGCTTCCTCCGGAACGAAAGTAAAGCCGTTTGTCCCGTGTCCCACGTTAAAGAACCTCAAAAATGAAAGAAGAGACCTCTGAGATAAAAATCTATAACGATCTGAATAGAATTGGATACAAAGTACATCCTTAAAAAAATTAAATAAAATAAAGGAAAAATGCATTTTACTTTTCATTACTTGCGTAAACATATTAAAATGTGAATAATTTTAACCACTTTCCTTGCAGTTTAAACTAGAATTAATACTAACTTCATACTATTATGCGAGTATTTAGAATAAAAATGTAGAGTATGAAACTAAACATTTTACAGTCTGGCAATTAAAATCTTACACTCTTAAGCCAAGAAGTGCATAAAACGAAAGCAAAGAATTAAACATTTTTACAAATGTAATCTCATTATACTGATAAAAATGCACTCCCAAAGAATAAAGAGGCGTGGTTGATCGTGCAACAAACTATAAGCCTTTGAGGTCAGAACTCTGTTACAGTACTAGAAGAATGAAGGAAAGAGAGAAGGAGGTTGTCTTATTAGTCAGTTCAAGGCTGTATAGGCTTATACAATGGGAGATAAGTATATGTTAAACGTCAGCTCATCATATAAATTCTACTTGCATTATGTATAATCTAACAATCCACTTACATTGCAATAGCCACTACAAGGTTGGTCTCTCAGATGTTAAAACGGTTGAAACTTCCGGTGTTTTGATGTTACCTTTGTGATTATCCATGTACAACATATATGAACGGTTCTTTTTTTTTATAGGACTTGATATGTCAATTTTTGAATAATTTATTTATAGAAAATACCGTGAATCTCTTATGTGATTAGTCACAATCATTCACAGAGTAGCTGTTAGAATTGGCTTTTTCAGCTGAAAGGCTTCCAGTAATTCCTTTTACACTCCCTGACAGCTGTCATCCTAAGGTTTCATAAATCCTGCTGACTCAAGACATGATAAGTCCTGAAAGGTTTTTCGTCTTCTACTATGCACCTTTAAGAGTCGTTCAAACGAAATTAAGAAGATATTTATTACGTAACACCTTTATCCGTTGCCCCTAATTCTAAAAGTAGGCAACGTTTCCATCAATCGGTAAGTTTTCCTATAATTTATTGGCAAAACCAGCAAAAGTTGCGATTGGGAATGTTTGTTTATTGCCGTTTAATAACGGTGCAACAATAAGGTACAGCTTAACTTTCAGGACACATTCCTCACACATAGAAGAAGAAAATATGTTATATGGACATGGGTTCAGAAACGCTTTATTTCCATGTTAGAACTCATTTTCTACAATAGTTCATAGTACATTAATAATGGGAAACACAGGAACAGAACATACCAGCATATCACATGAAACTCTTTCTTACATGAAATGTTCAAAATGTCACATTGGTTACGTTTGGTTAAGTTGTAATTCTTAGGTTCACCACCAGGGGTTTGTGTTCCATTTGAACGCAAGGTAATGTTGACATGCGACCAGACCTAAACCCACTAGAGTTGTATTTAGGGGGGGGGGGCATTTGAAAGCTGTTGTGTATCGAACCCCGGTACACGATGCAGATAAACTTCATGCCTTATTGTGGAAGGCTGCGAAACAATACAGGGACATATCAGCGCATCCGGGATTCAATGCGACGGCGGGCTGATGCATGTATCAATGCTAGCGGAGGGCATTTTGAACGTTTCATGTACGCGCTTTTTAACGCCCTTTTTTTACTACTGAGGCACCACAGACGGTGGACACTGGTGATACATGAAATGCTAAATTGGGAAAGGATTTTTTTTAAGGAAGGAAGCGTTCCAGACCTACCTCTCCGCCATTTGTTATTTATGAGGACTGAGGAAAACCTGGAAAAAACCTCAATCAAGGAGGACGGTTCTGGTGGAATTCGAATCCCAGACCTCTCGCTCAGGAGTAGGCACCATAACGACCTCGGCCACCCGTGGCTGTAGAGTCTCACGTGTGATGTACGGTGCATTCTGTTCCTGTGTGTTTCCCATTATTAATGTTCTATGAAGAGTTGCAGAAAATGAGTTCTAACATGGAAATAAAGCATTTCCAGACCATGTCCATGTAACATATTTTCTTCTTTTACGTGTGAGGAATGTGTCCTGAAAGTTTGGCTGTCCTTATTTAAACCTCATGTGGCACATGCATTGGCAAATATCCTGCAACATTTCTCTCACCTTGAAACTACTTCATCTTTAGACTCCTGCAAAGATTTTCGTTTCATCTCCGAACGAGAGGTAACTCATGGGGTGGAAGAACTTTTGCGACAGGAATGAACGAAGTTCTGGACGCAGTAGCTAAATAGGAGATGAATGTATTTCGTTAAGTTTATGAATAAGTTAATAATCAAAGATAACAGTGGGCCAAACAAAACATTTTAAATGCTTATATTTCAGTTGCTAATGATTGCACTTGAACGTTTATTTCACAAGAAAAAATTCCCAGTTCCTGTAGATTGGGAAAGTACCGCAATATTTAACAATTCATGATTAAAAACGAATGCTTTTTATTCTTTGTAAGACAGTATAAAATCACACGTTTTTTTCCCTTATGAAACCATTATCTGTTATACGAGTTTAGTAGGCTTTTTCACTAATGTTATGTTTTCTTTCGCATTGAGTTCTCGTTTAACTTATTGCTTTTTGTTGGTTTTGAGTCTATTTACATTTTGGCACTTCGTGACAATAAGATGGGAAGTAAGGTATCCATTATTTTAAGCATTTGCATATTACAAGACAAGATTCGTGATGTGTTTTGCGATTTAAAACAACGCCTTCTTGAAAGTTTGAACTGGCTTGATCAAAGAAAAGTATCTTCTGCTATTAGACAAGGGGGAAAACGCCCACTAGTAGTTGTTCAGACAAAAGGTGGGAACTCAGAACATAATTTTAAATTCTGATAATTTGAGGGATGATTTATTATTTAATTTTAATTAACAATATACTGTCTCTAAAATACTTTTCAAAATGTTATTTTGATCCCTGAGATTCTAAATGTGCATTGAATCAACGAAATAATTACATTCTTTTAATCCATCAAGTTCATCTTTCCAATAGCACATGGATTATAAATAATATTAGGCATTTCTAAAGAGCTTTTTAAATGTTGGCCTACTGTGTATATATGTTAAAACGAACCTAATATAATTTTAATTTCCGTATATAAATTGTAAAAATGCAAAAGATTAAAGATCAATGATTTAAAGAATAGGTAAAATAATTTCAGTTCTTATATCGAAAAAAAAAAGTTTTGAATTAGACATTTGTCATGAACTAACAACTTTCTGGCAATATGTGGGCCTACCGCCACGGGTTATCCGAGATCGTTAAGGCGCAGAATTGTGAGTGGGAGGTCCGGGGTTCTAATCTCGCCGGGCCCTTTTCCAGGTTTTCCTCAGTCCTCATAAATGGCAAATGCGGCGAAGGTACCCTTAATTTAGTCTTGGTACGCTTCGTTCTTTTAGAAAAAAATCTTTCCCGGTTTACCATTTCATCTTTTATTATCAGTGTCCACCACCTGTGGTGCCTCAATAGTAAAAACGGACGTTAAACATTATTACAAAAAATATGTGGGCCTATAAGAAATATTTATTTGAAAAAAACGACCTTATTAAGATATGTCAAATAATGAAATGAACCCATTAAATTTTATTAAATTTAATTTTGTTATTGATAAAACAGAAGAAAATGTCATGTAGAAAATATGCAGAAGATGAATGCGAAAACAAATACTGGGTTTTAGTTATATATCTTGTTCACTCACGTATTGCCCGTACTTCAACTCCTCTTAGCTTATCTAATAAAAGATGCTGGAATTGTCACCCTACCTCGGGAAAACATATTCTGATAGCCACAATTAAGCTTACTCAGCGTAATATTTCTGATTTGATTGCTAAAGTTTCCCTTTACATTCCAAAACCCTCACTTTTTGTTATTCAACGTTCAATATTTGCGTCAATTGCGTTCAAACCTTTTCATCAATGCTTTTTGTTTTGTAGTTTAACCAATATATTCATATTTGCACACTACATCCTGAATTGCTGTTGTGGAAGGAGGCGCTCAAATTCTGAATAAAATGCAAATGCACACTACTATCTGAGACGTATTTAAGATTACACACTCTGTAGAGTAAACTGCCCAACCATAATGAATATATATTGCTGTGAGAGTGGCAAGAAACAGGCTCAGAAGGCGCTCAAGAACATAACAAAGGACGAAGGGGGAAGCATAGTTGAAGTTCGAGTAGTTGTTGTGGACACAAAACACCACTTCCCTTATACCCTTACAGCAAGAAACATCCGAGACCGCTGGTGGGGTAGAGTTACAGTCCCGAGCGACAGCGGAGCGAGCCGAAGGCAGTGTAGTGCAGATATACGAAGATAATGACTTTCAAGCGTAACGGCATGATAGCTCAGGCAGTTAGAGCGTCATGCTATAGTTGTGAAGGTAGTAGCTTTGAATCCTCACCTACTGATGTTTTTTCGTTTGTTTGTTTTTTTTCTGCCGGAGTTAAAGGAGATTTGGAACCAATGCGAAGATTTACTCCCTAAGCACTAGCACTAAGCATACAGTACGCTATAAATTGATATTTACGAATTTCTTTTTCTGTTGGAATCAAATGAGATTTCCCATCATTACAGTGATTTACCCTCCCCTATCAATTTATATTTACGAAAAGGAGGCCAATTTAGGCCGTCAGGCCGTAGTGAGCCGCTGCAAACCATTGGGTCCACAGATTTCTAGACTTTACCAGAGGTTAGCGTTAAGATTATTTCGTGTGTGCGTGCGTGTGTGTACACGAATTAATTGCGATTTCCATTAAGACAACACGTGGTAAAAAGAGAATAACTCAGTTTTGTTACAAGGAACAACATACTGCACCCAGAAAGCTACAGAGGATAAAGCATAGGCTACATTACGTTTAACAAAAAATTATATATGTAACATTTACACTTTTAAAAGCGGCCACGCAAACAGAGTCCATTATATCTCGTTCGGGACTCTCTGTCGCTCGGGACTGCAGCTCTACCACACCAGCAGTCTCGTATGTTTCTTGCTGTAAGGGCAAGTTAAAACACCGCGTTTTAACTTGCATATAACTAATTTATAGATAAAATGACAGCAGAGATATGGAAGATCTCATAAAAGGTGGCTTGGCTAAAGAAATTACTCCATGATTGAGGAAGAATGATCACAGTTTCAATAGAATAAATAAAAATAGAAAACTGAATTCAGAATGATTCCATGCTTTGTTAATGGAAGCAACAGAATCTGTCCATTCCATTGTAATCATAAACAAACGTTTGCTTAGATAATACAATATAATACAACACGAGTGTATCGCTTTAGTTATTTTATTCACTGAACCAAACAAAACAAACAGATTGTTTAAAATTATCGTATTTGCTTTTGGAGTTTTTTCAACGTTAGCTAAAGGCCAATTACCTTTTTATGTATACGATTGCGATTAGTAAAAATGTGTTAAATTTGTAGCCTAAACGCTTGGCTTTAAATCTTGGGGGATCAATTGAAAAAAAAAAATTTAAGACATTGCGAATGAGAGCACTTACTCTTAAAGATCCCCAAAGAAGCACGCGCGATTTTTAAAAAAAATATAAAAAATACTTGGAGGTAATTTATGCTGTCTTGATTAATTTAAATTCATTAGTGCCAAACAGCCTTCAGTTCCAATAATAAGCTATAGAATATTCCACCTCCAGATGACTATCATCGATAAATATTGCCTAGCGCGAAGTAATTGCGGAACGTGCAGTGAAAGTATTTAATGAATTTAAACGAATCGTATAACAATGAACAGATACACTACAAGATCATATCTCATACTTTGCTTTCTAAAACACAGCCTTGTTCCAAATGGTGCCCAGTAAGGTTTGCAAATTCATCAAATCTGCATAAGTTATCACAAATGTGGGCCAAAAATTCAGTAATGATTTTGCCTTGTTATTTTTTTCTTTATAGTTAGTGTTCAAAATTACTGTTAAAATAATTCTTGAACATATATTCAAATTTCAAGCTATTATAGAAGTGAGGCTGTTTTCAGTTAATTAATACAAAATTTTCGCTTTGTAGAATCGATTTGTAACCGTGGTCTGCATTTGCCCATTATAAAGGCTAAAGTAGTGTACACTTGTAAGAGACCAGTACCTTAAGGCAGTAGTGGCTCTTGTATATTTTAATTGGTGGGGCTCAACTTATAAAAATAATATTGTGCAGAATCCACGATTATGAATTTATCACACATTTTTTTTTCTTGGGGGTGTATTCAGATATTGAACAAATCGGTGATAGGCAGAAGTGTCAAAATTATCGATTTAATTTCATAAGCCTCCTCTCACTAACCATTCAAGTTTACGCATATTTATGATAATGCTTGTTCTTTTCAAAACGTAATATTATTTAAGGATATGTTAGTTCAGTTGCCTTTATAGGGGAAAATTTCCTTATAGTTTAGATTCCTCATAAGGCATTGGCGTGATAGAGCTAAAAACTGATGGGAAATAATAACGCTAACTTCATGACAAATCGGTTAGGGAAGTTCCTCTTGCAGGTGCTACGATAGGGAGGATAGATTCAGTGCGCATGTGCGCGGAATGTCCACAGCTTCTGTGTGCTCTTCGTGAAGTTTCGTTGTGACGCTTCTAATACCCTTGCCCATCAACTTCATAACAACTCCATTTAAAGTCCGCCATGCTAAGCCTGGATACAAGTGGAATGCACCCTAGCACGTTCTCTTCACACATACACACACCCAGTTGTCTGCATTCGCAGAAGCCGTTTCAACCGGGCGCCTCTCTTGTATACCGCAATGCAGATGCTGAAACATTCAGGGTCTGTGTCTATGAACTTCTTTAATCTTTTTTGGGTTGACTATTTGTGCTGAGGCATATATGATTCCAAATTAGCGCGAACCGCCACTGCCTTAAGGATATATTGGAAACAGTGGTCAACTTTATTCAAAAATATTTATATCTTCAATAAACTAACAGCGAATTTACCTCCTTTTAGTATAACAGCCATTCATGTCATAAGGAATAAACGAAAATCATGTTTAATAAATTTCAAAACCACGGCCTCCCGAATATTTTACTAAACAGTGCCTTAAAATCTATTTATTTTGCAATATCTCATTTGAAGTAATTTGTTAATCGATGCAAAAATCGTGTGTTTACATTTAGCCATCTTCTCTTTTAAAAAATATATGAATATTAAGGAAATGTCAAATACTGAAGAATAATATCAGGAGAAATGCTAAATTAACAGTTGTAACTTGCCTCAAGAAGTTTTACCTTCGCCAACTTTGTCTTAAAAGAAATAAACAACTTCTGGTGGGAGTCAATGAAATAAATATAAAAATGAAGTTTTGTAATACTTTAATGCATCTAAATTAAATTAAATTCCGTTACCAAATGATCAATTTGACTGAAATATGCGAAAACCTGATTTTGCTATTCGTAGCTTTTAACATTATCTAGTATGGAATCATTGTATGGTCTACATTGCATTCTTGAATGCAGTTTAGTAAGAAATTTCGCGTATCTGTTGCCAGCAATTACTTCATGTATACAAAACAACAATTATATCTCACTTTCCTAAAGACGTTTCACCGTTACTAGTTGTCGGCCCTGGTGGTGTAGTGGTAACCAATACTTGCCTTCTAAACCCAAGATCGCGGGTTCAAACCCGGCCAGTATCGATGGATTTTTTCGGGCGTAAAAATCCTAAGTATGGCTTCCTTCAGAAGGGAAGTAAAGCCGTGGGTCCCGTGTCGTATACGTCACATAAAGAACCTCAAGCCTGAAAGAAGAGACCTATGAGCAAAATTTCTGGTCCGTTTCACACCCAGAATTGAATGGCACGCTGATGACCTGAGATGTTAAACTAAAATCAATCAACTGTTACTTGTTAAATTGTACCACATCATAGGTGTCCAAATATTTCTGATGGCAGCTACTTTCTACTCCAAACACGAAGCTAAGATCTTTTCCCGTAGTTTCCGGATGACATGCAGCTGTAATTAAAAGTGTACAGCTCAGTACTGATTAATATCGGAACTCTGTTACGGTCGAAACCAGTTAGAAATTATTAATTTTACGCTAACACTTTTTGCCTCCACATGAAATATGTTTCATAGCTGCCAGTGAAGCACTTCTAGCATGTACACAGAACGTGATTTAAACTTTCTTCCGCATTTCAGATTTTTTATCCTTGAATGATGTTAGAGAACGAGTGGCTATTGGCAATGCTCACAAGCATCCGAACCCCTATTAATACATTTTATAGGACAGGACATTTTGAAGATGAACTATGATCTGGTAGACCAGCGGTCCTTAATCTTTTTAAGGCTATTTTTATATTTAGATTAAGTATGTGATTTATAGTAGTAATGCATAAACAAATATTAATATTTAAATAATAGATAAATACACTCATCAGGCCAATAATGTCCTAGGGCAGTTACATATAAACAGTCTTCTTAGTTTGTTGAATTGATTTATTTACGGATGCTCTTTAGCATCTCAGGATATCAGCGTCCCATTCAAATTTTGCTCAGAGGCCTCTCTTTCTGGCTTGAGGTTCTTTATCGTGCCGTAAATGTACGACACGGGACCCACAGCTTTACTTCCCTTCCGAAGGAAGCCGTCTTCTTAAGAAACCCCGATAAGTTGATAAGAGGAGTGACATAAAACACAAATCGTTCCTGTATTGTAGTCATTATTCACCACTAAAATTCTGTCCTCCAAACATTTTGAAAAAAAAAAATTCTTTTCTTCACTATTTTTATGAACAAAAAGGGAAATGAAATGGAAGTGTTAAATTATCTCTGCTGCGTTTCCACATTCCACATTTGTGTATTTACACTTTTATACATGGTAGTGTAGTTATTTACAGAACATGTATGATACAATTACAGCTCATTCAAGTCACAAGTCCTGGAACTGTACGTGCTTTTACAATACACTAAGAAATACACGAAACTGCACAGGCCAATATTTAACTCTTAGGGGACAACAATATATAGATTGAAATGAATAAATGAATGAAAAGAATAGATAACATATTTTTAAAGCACACAAATAAAATGTAAAAAATAAATCACTTACACCCCTACACATGCATATATGTATAAATATATCAAAATAGCGTGTCTAATGTTCCCCTACCTCCCTTTCCGGTTGTCTGCCTTTTGCGATTTTAACCATCTCACTTTGTATAAAAATTTATTTACTCCCTCCTCCTCGTTCCTATCTGCCACTGCTCTCTCTCTCCGTTAGCAAACGGGGCCGGTCGTTATCCTTTTCTCCATTATTCCATCCTCTTGCAATACACCAGAATATGTTCATAAGAATCTTTCTCCACACATATAGGGTAGATTCTCGTTCCCTTTGTCCGTTACTTTGTCATCCACAGTGCGCCTAACCTGAACCAAGCGAATCCCTCATTGCTGTGTTTGGCCTATGTTTGGATGTAACATTCCATTCCCCACCCGCATTTCAACTACGATTGTATTTCTATCCATTTTTTCCTGTACACTCCAAAAGTCAGTAGCCCTATTCATGTCCCTCGGGTTTCTTAATTTTCCTCCAAGGCTTCAGTTTGCAGACTGTTTAATTTTGAAACTCAGGTCCTACCTTCCCCCCAATTCTCAACTGCTCATGGTAGCAGATCGCCTTAATTAGTGCCCGATATCCGCGCTCGGATCCTTCATTCTATAATCTCGCTATAGACGCCAAATTCCCTAAGGACTCCGCAATTTGTTGTATCCTTCCCCACTTCTAAGATATATTTTAGAAAATTTAACCTCCTTGTAGCAATATCTCTATTCGTTGCCAACCCCAAATTTCGTCCCCATGAGTTCTTGTAGATTGTACTACTGCCCTACATGTCTCTAACGGTCCTTTCGGCACATCTGGAATTCTGCTTAGTGACAGAGATTTTCTGAGTTTTCATATTCGCATTATGTTTCGCGTCATCAATGTGTTTCTTATCCAGGATCTGTGTTGCATATGGCAATGTCTCTGCTTTGGTTCCGTTCTTGAAAGTCTGCTTTACTTGTATTTACCGTAATTAGCCATCTATCACAATAGGTCTACAGTCCGTTTATTCCCACTGTATACTTTTATAAGGAAACTAACACAACATAGTTCAAAACTACAGGTTAAAGAACGAAGTCTCTTCGTATCCCCCTGTCTCGTATAATAAAACGCTCTTCCCCTTTACAGAATTCTATGATGAAAACCCGTTAAACTTTTCTGAACTCTCAAAAAATCTTGCGAAAAATGAAAGCTAATTGCTTCTACATTGCTGCGCAATCAAACTCATAGGTTTGCACTTAGCATTTACAAATAGAGCGCTTTGAGAGTCATTTTAAATTTTTAATATTATGAACAACTTCTGGAGGCTGTGTGGGTTTATTAAGTTTTCTGAGCTTTAGACCACCTGACACCGACAAGTGTCTTGTTGGAAGCCGCTGATAAATGTTCACCACAGTGAGCAAGGTGACGTTCATAAAAATTTCATCCAGTCAAACGAAAGTTTCTCTCAATTTCCATCATTTCAAGACAATGGCCTACCACAGTGAAGGGAAGTACTGTGAGACGCCGCCATTGTTTGCACTCTCTGTCGACTAACACCATCTACAAGACGGAGTGATATCTTAATATATGATTCTACTCTCAGGATTTTATTTGGACCAGTTTATGTACAAAGTTAAAATATATTGAGAATCAACTCCTTTACAAAATAAATTAAGGAGACATGTTTGGAAAAATTATACATTTCCGAATTAATAAAGCTCACGAATATTTGCGAACACTATTTTACCCATGACAAGAGCACCACTAGACTTTCTGTACTCGAAACTGTGTAAGCCATTTCGAGAAGCCCTCAAACATCAACTCGCCAGTTAAACAACTGGTTGTAAGAAAAATATCAACTGTTTTAAACTGATAAGGTATCTTAACCTTATTAAAATTGCTTTATAAATTATACAATTAAAATGACGCAGCTCGAAAGGGAACGTGATAGAAATTGAGATTCTAAATGAAAAAACGTTCAGGCTCATAACACCACATTTCTCATGTGTTATCATCCATAACTATTGCACATGAGCGGATAGCCTGCAAGTGACAACATTAAATGTGTATCACTACAGAGTTATTCAAAATGATCGTTGGGGTTTTCAAAATTACAGCACGTACTACAATAAGACTAGAACATGAATGTTATTTTGTTATGTAGTAAAATTATCAACGTTTCTTTTGTAAGTGCTAAATATATGGGTGTTTTGTCACTCTGCATACATCTACACAATGGTCCATTTCTTCCCACAAGTGAACGTTGATGTTTAGTATGGCAGCTCTGATATGTCCTTGCAGATCTTGAAAGTGGAGAGGGAGAGAGACAAAGATTTGATCTTTGACATTACCCTACATAAAAGAAAAGAAAAAAAAAACACACACACGATGTTCGGTCTAATGGCCATGACAGAAGTATCTCACACATTGATGCTTATTTTCTTCATATAAGCACATCTTCATAAACTGTACATACCATCTGTGAATGAAATTATTGGAGGGTTCACGCGCAATTAGCGCTGAACATTAACTGACCCATTCTATTGTAAACAGAGACACCTGGTGGCCATAAAAAACGATTGAATGGCGGGTGAACGTTTTTCTCTCTCTATCTATGCATTGATAATAATTTTATGCTTATTCATTGCAATTTGTAATAAACAATTTATTTGCCGCGTATTTCAACAAGTTATAACCATTTCTGAAAACAGGGCAACAAAATTACTGATACAGCTGTCTTCCAACAGCATGGATCACGTTTTCATTTTGCAATTGTTACAACTTAACCTCAACCTAACGTTTTCCAAAAGGTAAGAAGACAGAGATTCAACATTTCGCGGGATTTCATACCCTCAGTTTTAATTGCATACAGAACTTGGCTCAAAAACTGATAATCTGCATTAAAAAAGCAACTATAGGAATGTGAGAGGACATGCTTAAGAGAATATTTCCGACAATATTTCAGTGATATGAAAAGAGACACATTGGGTCTATAAGTGTATAATATACACCAAATTAGTAAAGAAATTAGTTAAGAGTATCAATCCCCCTGGGCCCACAGACGGTCTGGTAATTACTGTGAAAAGCCAGTATTTGGCCTTCAGGTTATGCAAATTTTGACATGAGTTTTTTACACATGATAATGGATCCTTGTGCTCACCAAAACATTCGTGACCTCGGTGTCAAATAAGAAGCACGAAAAAAAAAAAAAAAAAAAAAAAAACAAGAAAGAAAGAAAAAAAAAAGAAAAGGAGAGATAAAGAAAAACTACTTTTTTATTTTTGTAGATTTTTTTACAAAACTGTTCAATTTAAACTATTTGTAGAGAGCACGTTATTAATTCCAACGCTTAAGTGAAATTTTACACACTATCAATTGTTTAGAGTAATTATTCATTATTATGTTTCTAAACTTTAATCTTTATTAGTCTATACAACTTAAGGGAAAAATAACAACTTAATATTTGTTTATATTGTGTAATTTCATCAAGTCATCAACAAGTTGTCCGCCTGTGGTGCCCTCAGTGATAAAAACGGGCGTTAAAACACTAATGAATCAACAATCAACAATTTGTTTTTTCAATGCTAATAGATTTTAATGCCCATCTCTACAAATCGTCATAAAAATTACTTTCTGTTTTTTCTTCTCAATTTTAAGGTTATGATATATGAAATTAGCAGAAATCATGTTCCGTGACTGAACTTTCAGTTTCCTTGCAATGGAACTGTACCCTACTGACTGTTAAGCTCCAACGCGCTAGAAAGGAATAACTTTGTCAGTCTTTGCCAATTCGACATTTGACAGAAAATTTAATAACGCAACTCCCTATTCGTTTTATTACTAGAGCCATTTTGAGAAGTGTCCACATTAGGCCTTGGCAGTTTCACAAGGCTTAAGGTATATATTTCTTGAACTTGAAGTGAAGGGCTTGTTTACTCTTATATTACCACCGCCATTTACTTCTGGCTTACGAGAGCTACCTTATCAGTGTCTAAACAGTTTTCTTGGCCATCCACGTTTCTTCGTCTTACAATTCGTTTATTTATTGATCATTAATATTTAGGTAGCATCTTGAAAGAAGCTTAAACTTCCATATTCAGGAAAGTTTGAATTAATTAATTGTGAAGTACTTAAAAATATTTCTTCTTTTCTGCTACTTAAAGGTTCAGACCCTTTGGTCTATTCTAATTTCAAGATGTCCTGTCATCTGAAAAGAGGTCGACCTCCGTTCCCGCGAAAATGTGGTTGAAAATTAAATTTGTACTTTGTATATTCCTCTATTTCCTGGAAATGATATCAGAAATCTCATTTAAATTTAATTTCTTTTGTCGTTTTCATATTCATAGACGAGAATTCAATACTAGGTATAGATACAAAATAAAAAATTATACAATTCAAAATACAAAATAATAGGAGAAGAAAGCTTTGGTTACAAACGGCGCAAAAAGCACTTCTTTCGGAATCGGAAATTCCTGACACAGCTACACAATTGTTTTCCAGCGCACGCGCTGTGTTACCAGTTCTCATCATTATGTAGCATAGCCAGAGATGATATGAAAAAACAAAACATCAGAGTTTGAAATGCCCTTTTGGAAAATTATTATATGAAATTTAAAAATAATAACGGCTCCTGCCTAATGAAAAACGAGGGAACAGAAATAAGTGGGAGGGGGGCCTCCTGGTGTCCCACTCCACTCATTCTATTGTATCACAGGTGTTCCCATTGGATGCGTAAGCACAAACTGCCAGCCCTTGAGCACGGCTGAACTACCAAACATTCTGCTCTATCCCTATCAATCGAATCCAATCCATTCCAAGATATTGATATCTGCCCCAAACGGTAGCTTAACGCTCCTGTTACAAATAAGTTCATAATGTTCTTTTTAAATTAAATATGTTTTAAATCTAGTAAAATTCCAATACATCTCTTTTATATATATAGGATGAGCAATGCTTGACGCAACCTCGGAACCGGCCGTGCTATGTTACTATGTCGGTGGAGGCGGGATTATATTTTCCCTCCGCTGCCCGAGGCTTCAGGTGAGTTGAGTTGAAATCTTGTGCAAGTAGAACGTGTTTGTTAAGCGACGCAATACAGTCTATTGAGTAAAAGTTTATCAAGTGAAATAGGACAATACGAATATTCCATTCCCCAAAAAGTATTAACGTATGATTCATACGTGCGTACAGAATCAGCGCGTGCTGTAAGGAGGAATTTCCTGATGCTCACGTTCCTAATAGGAGTTCGATTCATCGAGTAGTAGATGAATTTTGTGAAATGGGAATTATTTTTGACAGGAAACAGAAGAAACTCTGAATAACATTGGACATGCTCTGGAAAGGTCTCCTAGAAAATCAGTTCGAAGTGTTTCTCAGCAAATGGGAATTTACTTTGGCTCTGTTCGAACGGCCACGAAGTTACTAAAGTTAAAGATCTATACAATTACTATAGTGCAAGAACTTCACCCCGATGACCCTGCAAAAAGGTTGCCGTTTTGTGAATGGATTTTGCATAGGGTACATGACAGAGAAATTGACCCTAATCTAATTTTCTTTTCGGACGAATCATGGTTCCACCTAAGTGGGTATGTTAATTGACAAAATAACCGTTATTGGAGTTCTGAAAAGCCTAACGTAATACACCAGGAACCCTCATGGTCAGAAAACAGAAGTGTGGTGCGCTATTAGCGGTGAGAAAATAATAGGCCGTATTTTTTTCTCCCTGAAACATAACAGTGAGAGGTATACGCAAAATATTTTGCAGACTTTTTATGACCAATTAACTGAGAGAACCTTCTTTCGCGGCCTTTCAACAGGACTCTGCGACGGCACAAATAGCCAACTTCTCATTACAGGAAATTAAAAGAGAAAGTGTACAAAACCAATCCACACACATTAGATGAAATTAAAACTAGCTTTCGTCAAGAACTTGATGCCATTTCTCAGAGGGAACTGCAGAGTTTAATGAGAAATTTCCTAAGCAGGTGTCAGAAATGCTTGAACAACGAAGGAGGGCAGTTCCAGCATCTCCTTGCTTAATATACGTGAGTAATATACTTTTCTTTTTAAATGTTTATGTTATGTATGTTAGAAATAACTTACGCAACAAACCATACTATATTTACTGCGGACTTCCTGTCACCCGCACCGCCGACATATCAATCAATCTCGCCGGCCGGTCGCATGCCGCGAAGCCGGTTGCGTGAAGAATTGTTCATCCCGTGTTCACGAATATGATGCAAGTGAAGTTGGATACTGTGTGTTTTTTCACACAATAATATATATTGGCAAGTATTTGGAACGGAATCTAAAAGGAAAAAAATTGCAAGGTGGGATTCCGTGGGAGAAAGACTTAGTGCCTTGTTGCGGTGAGGATAGATACTCGCGGGAAAGATGACTGGATACCTCTAAGAGCATTTACGAAACCTTAGCAGTACAGCAATTCACGTGCTTACAGTACTAGCATATTTTTGTGACAGGGCTAGCCATCGCTCCGGGAAAAGAAATGACGCATTCTCGGTGACCTATCTCGCCCTACATACGAGAGTATTTTGGCGAATGAGAAACTTGCAAGACGGGATTCCGTGGGAGGAAGAACTTCTGCCTATTGGAACTATGAGTAAGCTGTAAATCCAAGCTATTGTCTAAATTGATGGTAAAACAATAAACAATTTAAAAGTCTTAGTTTGGATTATGAAGGTAGCGAGAATGGAGGAATTTTATCGGAAAAATGAGCTCAGCTCACAAATATTTAAGTTGTTTTGTCAGATAGTACAGTCCGTAATATCTTAATTATCTGACAAAACAATGTATGACAAGATATCTCTTACGATAAATGTATAAGAATGCTCTTGCAGAAGAAAAACAAAAAAATATCAGTACAGAAACATTATCAAAGAGGAGTTTCATTTCAAAACTTGGCAGTCTGAAAAATAAACAGTTTAACGTATTCTAAATTTGTTCAATTTAGAAATTGAGGAAGAATTTTAAAATCAATCTCACGTTGGAACTTGAAATGGCATTTTCATGTTAAAGTTTTAGGGAGAATGCAGTTTTTAAATCGTCTTTTTTATCGTTGCTTGGAAACCTGGAATATTATTAATTGAATTTTGGCAGAATAATATTATAAAACCCACCAAGAACTCAATGTGATAGTTGCGTTTTTGAAAATAATTTGACTCAAAGTTGTTTATAGGCTACAAGAAAAGAACAGAATATAAACAGATTAAAGAGTTCCCAATGACTGAATTTCATTTGTAGTTCACCCAAATTCACATACAATAACACTCCAGGTTGCCAGACAACAATAGAAAACAAAAGATATAGCAATCACACTATCTTTAATTTAAGCATGAAATGTAAGGGAGCTATTTGAAGTCTCAAAGTGGGAGGACTGGAAGCGAGGCGGTGAAAAGTAAAATTAATTTAAACTCATTATCTAAATTTAAGTTGTTCATTTAAATTATATGTCTTTAGAATAGGATTAAGAAGCTTTAAAATGAAAGCTCTGTGTATCATCTAAACGGATTAATATTCCTTACGCATTCTGTCTCATTTATAACTCTATCACGGAGCTATCATTTTGAGCATTTTTTATCAAATAAAAATAGTGGAAAAATAAAAAATACAAAAAAATAATGAATAAAGTAAATAGAGACATCTGCAAGAAATTTCTGTTTTCATAATATTCTAAAAACATTAATAAAAATAATATGATAGCACATTTTAAAATCTGGAGAGAAAAACCTCGTTCAGGTTACACCTCAACAGAAATCAATTGGAGCTCCCTATGATACAGCGGTGGGAAAAAAATAAATAAATAAAAAAAAAAAAAAAAAGGAACACCGAAAACGGTAAAAAAAAAAAAAAAAAAAAAAAATGTTATAGTTAATCTTAAGTCGGTTAAGAATTGCACATACTTTTTTATCGTTTTAATATTTTGTCTTAAAATTATAAAAATTAAGTAGCAATAACTAATATAATATCCCTCTGAAATTAAATGAAATGCTTTTTCCTATAAAGTGTTCAATATCGCGTACTTAACAATACAGACAGCGTAACAGTTCACTGTAACCCACCCGTGGCGGAACTTAAAACACATGGAGCAATAAACAATTCTAACTCGTTGTTTTAACGAAGGTTTTTGCATACAATTTATATATTTCGAAGACAATCTCTTATTGTCACATTAGCGTTATATGCCTTAACTCTGAAATGTGGAAAAACTATTTTCAAACTAAAAGCATGTCCCAATATCTATTATAAAAATTATAAAAAAATTACTCATGATTTTAATTCATGCGACTACTGTTACGTACTCGGTGGCAGTATCAGGTTCGATATTCTACTGTTTCACATATCTCAGCAAATATTTATCTTCCCCCTTTCCAATTACTTCAAATATTATTTAAATTCTACCATATTCCGAATAGAAACTTTTTCCAGCTCTGTTACAGTTCCCAACAACTCTTTTTATACATCCATTTTTAATAGTGTTTAACGTCCATTTTAACTATTGAGCATCGCAGGCGGTGGACACTGACGACACATGAGAAGAAATGATAAACTGGGAAATCCTTTTCTTAATGGAAGGAAGCCTAAGTTTAGGATGCCTCCCCGGTATTTGCCATTTATGAGCACTGGGAAAAACTTGGGAAAACCTCAGTCAGGGCGAACGGTTCTTAAGGGAAACGAATCCCAGACCTCACGAGTCCTTAGTCGCCCATGGCGATATCCATTTCTTAATTAATTTCTGTCCAAGTTTCTACATACACACATTCTGAACCAATAAGTTATATATTGTTTAATTATTTGGAACTTGTAACTTATTTGCTTCTTGACTGCATAATTAAATATTTCCTATTTTTCAACCCCGATATATTTTCGCCTGTTCATAGTGTAAACAGCACTGTACTCTAGGTTATGAAGAAATTTCACGCCCCGTTACAGGTTCCGTACAATTTTGCAGTATACCTCAACTGTATCTTAAAATGCACAGATAGGTTTTGTAATATTAATAATTATAAAACATAATGAAACAATATTAATGATGCTGCTTAGTTTGTTTACATTGGAACAAGGGCACAATTTTAAACGGTATGAAAGTAAATGAGCTTTCAATTCAACTTATAAGATTAGACACTGTTTATGAACACTTTAGGTTATCAGTACTGAACTTTTAAGAGTAAACTTTGTTTACTGAGAGTTCTTAATCGATAATCTGCTGATATCAGCTTATGGGCGATTAAAATGATGACATTAACGAATTGTTATCAGGATTATATTCATGAAATGTGTTGTCAACCATAATCAAAGGAGCAGTACCGTATTTAATCTCCAAAGCCAAAGCCTCCATAACAAAAGAGCGACAAAGAGCGTTACAAACCAAGCAAGGAGGGAATCTACAGGATACATATTTAATTTATGATCCCTAGGTGTATACAGGGAGTCTTAAAAGTAGGCCGATATACTTTGTGATCGGATAGATAGCAGTTTTTGAATGATTTCTATTAAGGAATCCACAGACTATGAGGCTTCGTTTCAGTGCAGGTGTACGATAACCACTAGCATAGAAGTGGGATGGAGTTGAAAGTAGGAAGTAAGCCGAACTTTGAGGCCTTTTTTTTTTTTTTTTTTTTTTTATTAATTTATTTACGGACGCTCTTTAACAGCTCAGGTCATCAGCGTCCCATTCAACTCAGGGCGTGAAACGGCCGACAAATTTTGCTCAGAGGCCTCTCTTTCAGGCTTGAGGTTCTTTTTCGTGCCGTAAATGTACGACACGGGACCCACGGCTTTACTTCCCTTCCGAAGGAAGCCATACTTAGGATTTTTACGCCCCGAAAAAATCCATCGATCCTGGACTTTGAGGCCGTGGACATGTGTCTGCCAAAGCATAATCATGTCAGACTGGTATACTCAGACTGTTATTCCACCGTTTGCTGCAAATACAATATATAAAAAATGTTTTAAAAGTTCTTATCTATTCGGTCCCAAAGTTTGTCAGTATAATCTGTATAATAACCTTTACTATATTGCAGCGGGATATCCAGATTTCATCCCGTACAATTAACTGATATAATTATTTAATCCTGTTTAATTAATTAATTTCCATACAGTAATGTTTTATGATACATTTATATAGAATGACGTAGATTGTTCAAGAATCAGAGATCTCTGCTGTAAAGATGAAAACTTTCATGTAACACAAGAGACTTCCTGATGCCATAAGCAAGGTCATTTATTCAATAGATAAGGAACCTCTCTTTTCATCTTCGTAAAATAAGTCCTTCAAAAAGACTGTGGTGAATAGTTTTCACCTTGGGTAACTGTCCCTTAAAAAGAGAAATTCTCGCTCCCTTAACACGTCTCAAGCTAACATACAAGGAATTAAGTCTAGTCAATGAGTTCTCGTATTTCAGAATGTCTTTTCGAGAAACTTCCAGGGGCAAGAGATTAAGCCAATCAAGAAGGAACTCTGGTGACGCGTCTACAATGTTAAACATTTTGAACTCTTGTAGAAGACGTGTAGAAAGTCTATTAAAAGCATTTCCGTGTAGTTCGCTTTGAGTGACGAGAGAATACACTTCGATTGGGAAGACGATTAGAAGTTCAAAATTTAGATAGTGAGTAATATAACTTGTGAAGTGGAACAATAAAGTTCAATTTGCTTAGAATAAATCAATAGTGTAGTTTTATGTATGCGATGCGAACGACTAGAGAATTTGTGAGTACATGTCAGGAAATATTTAAGTTCTCCCATCCCTTGCTAATGGTATGTAAATGTCGCCAAAGGAAAAAGAATAATAAAATTAACAGTGAAGTGTGAACAGTTTGGTCAGTGGTGAAGCTTCCACAGTGTTCTTCTTCTCCCTTCCCCCCCTGGTAACTTTCCATAAAAGTCATAATATTTTCAGCATCCCTGAGACGATCGCGGCAGCAGGAGGATTCAACGCAGATATCTTTCATGGCAGTGATATATGACGTCAACAGTAAACCTCAGATCCAGGCCAATTCAAATCAAAATCAATTAATCCAAAACCTTTCATTAACCCCCGTAAACTTGGCTTCCCAACGTGGAGCTGACAATTAAATAAAACCCTCCTTTTATAAATCCCCGCAATATGCACAAAATAAAAATTATACTTACATGCATCAAGTTAGTAGCGTATGATCATCTCAGTAATGCTTTTATGCCTGATTGTCCAAAATATTTTACATATTTGGCACCAAAACTTTCATCAGAAATAGTTTGGTAATAAAATTTCATTCTTTCCTCCCCCTTCTAACAAACTATGTTCTCTTTCTGGACCTGAGGTTTTTAACACACACTCTTGAAGTATTCCTCAAAGGTATGTATAATCTGATTCGAGTCAGAAAAACGCTCCAGATAGACTTTTCAATACTGGACTTCTCTTTGTATTATCTCCATTTTTGATAGCTGAATGTGTCCCAAAGTCAGAATGTCCTTAATATATTTTTCCAGTTTTCCTCGTTTTTTACACACGGTATAAGAGATCTTGATGATATTTTGGATATCACATATGTAAACGAAAACATTTAATGCTGTGAAAAACTGGCTTTCTGCTGAAAAATTCATTCTCTCATTTGTAATATATAATTAGCTGAAATACTTAAAAAGGTGGTGATACAAGCAAAAGTGTCTATAGCTGTAGATTATTTAGGATACCTATTTAAAGCAGTTCAAACAATAAGTGATATACTAAATGCTGATTTGTTAGAAGTTGTCATTTGTTTGTCTTCTATTTTATATCCACAGATTATTTTACGAGGGATACAATTTTCATTAATATCTTTAATTTCACATCTCATTCCTTAATTTATCAACCTAGTTATAGACTTAGCTTAGCTTTGCTCAACACTATTCTACAGATTTTGGTGGGAGTCTCATAAAGTGAAGTAAAAATAGACATTGTATGAGCCATAGTTAATGGCAGGATATATTTCAAAGCTATATTGTTGACAAATTATATTTTGAATTCTCTGTATTTATACATATTCAAATATTACCGAAATTATTTGACTTTTTACATTTAAATACTCTAAAACGGCTCTCAAATATGGCTGTCTTTTTGAATGACAAACTTATATTGAGTTTATTCGTAAATTTGTGAAAATTATACTTGGTATCAAGCAACGCTTTTCAATAGTAAATATTTTGTTCCAACAAGTATTGGGATGAGGTGCTTTAGCGATTAATTAATTGAAATATGTAACTTATTTACACAGGCAAAGACTACTTAGTACATTTTTTCAATTTCTTAATTTTTTCTGCCAAGTCAGTAATTGTGTTCTTAGGAGAATATATCTCACGAACTATAAAAACACAAACTTTATGTATCGACTGGTTTTATGGAACTATTATCTTTTAACCAATTAAATGTTCATCATTTTTTCTTTGCATTTGAGGAAAATTGTCAAAAATTGTGTCTGAAATATATCAGAAAATATTAAAACACAATCTTTGCTAAATTGTTAGTCCTCAAATGCTAGAAAACAACATAGAGTTGTTAGAGTAACGTTATGTAAATATAAATGACGATACGAGATTTTTAATAGGCTTTGATGTTTAGAAACCTCTTTACTATATTTACGAATAAAAATATATTAAAGTTGCATAAAAGTTATATTCATTATTACGCCAGAATGAAATTGTCACGTTTTAGCCAATATAACAGTTTTTAGATAGTTCAAGCTAAAATTACTTCTGTTAACACAAGGCATTGGAACTAAAAACTACGTTTAGAAACACTCAGAGCTATAAAATTGTGTAACACTACAGTGTTTTGGATTAATGCATAATATGATGGTGTTTTAAAAATTAATTCCTCATAGTGGCACGTAAACTAGGCCGTAGTTCATGATCTTTCATAATAACAAACTCATTTCTAAGATTTGAATCTTCAACCATGCCAGGCTGGAAGAAAACTAATAACAGTTGATACCATCACTGCGCATGACCAAGTGCACATCACAGCTTTTATCAGCGTGAAAAAATTACATTTTAAACATATATTTTATAAAATAAATAAACTAATTTAAATGTTTAATTTTGTTCCTCAAAAACTTTAAAAACCACTTATTACCACCGCTGGGATGCAAGTAACATTATACAGAAATTTAGTTAGTGTTTTCTTTCTTCTTCTAGTGAGGAATATGCGAACTATTACTTTAAAACAAAAACGTTTCGGAATGACTGCAATATAACAATATAACTGTCTAAAGTAGTGTGTGATGCATATTATGTTACTGCCACGGGTGGCCGAGGTCGTTAAATCGCGGACTCGTGAACGGGAGGTCTGGGATTCGAATCCCGCCAGGACCGTCCTTCCTGACATGTTTTTCCAGGTCTTCCTCAGTCCTCATAAATGGCAAATGCTGGGGAGGTACCCTAAACTTAGGCCTGGAATGTTTCCTTCCTTAAAAATAAATCCTTTCCCAATATACCATTTTATCCCACATATCATCAGTGTCCATCGCCTGTGGTGCCTCTATAGTGTGCGTTAAACACTATTCATTCATTTCATATTATGTTAACGTAATTTTATTTAGTTCCTTGACTAGCTCAACTCGGCTTCGGGCCTTGTTTCGCGAACATCCTACTAATAAAATTAAACGCTACTTTTAACACTAGTATCTTAAATAATTATTAACGAATTACTACTCAGTTTCTGGTAAAAGTAGATCATACAAACTCTTGCGTAATTAAGGTGTGAGTAAAGAGCTTTCTGTTAATATGCTTGTTTCATTGTAGCTTCATTATCGCATTGCTTTTTACCATGTTAAGAATTGCAATTTTGCATGAGAAGAGACCCCCATCCACGTACTATTTAAATATGAGCATAAACAATCGAATGAAATATGTAATAAAGCATAGGCTTGTAGAATATGCAAGTACTTTTTAGCCAACTTTAATTAGTTTGGAGCCTGGGCTCACAATAATCGTGGAGCCATTTGATTTCAAAATATAATTACACAGCTAAACGTTATTTAACGTATAAGGTTATTTGATACAAACTGCAATGCTTAATTAGAAGAAGTTAATGAGTTATGGATAGTTAAGTCAGTCAACAATTTATGGCTAAAATTACTTTTTGCACCTCTCAATCCTTAACAAAAAAACAACTGTTCTTTATTTGGTTATTTACTTGGATGACTATATTAAAATAACAATTCATATCATAAAAGCTGTTTCTGTATACGATGATGATGATGCACTGTTGTTGAATTAGTGTTTTATTAATTAATGCTAATGTTATGTTAATATTTATGGAATCATATTGCTATAACTGATCAATCATACTGAGGTTTAATACCATTACAACTTTAATTCCTATACGCAGTTCTTGCTGATTGTATCCCATTTAATTTCTGATACACATTGTTGACTAAACTTTGTGCTTTGTTTTGTACGTTTAGTTTATCTAATAATTATGATTTTACAAATTTACTTTTATTTTTTCTATATTTTGAATTAGTTAGTCACAGTTGAAATCTACTTATACATTTAGGAGTGCTGTACAGTAAAGAATGATCAAACATTTTTGACAAGGTAACTTAACTCATTCTCATAATTTTGGTGATTTACTTAAATTAGTTCTTGGATGCAATGCAAATGTCTAAACGTTTCTGCCAGTCTTCAAAGACATGATGCAAATCATTTTTGACAGGTACTTCAGAATCGCCTCCGCAGACTTCACCACAGTTTCTGATGACGGAAAATGATTCTCACTAAGGTGAAAAAAGGAAGAAGTCACAAGTGGACTAGTGAGACACAAACTTCTCGTTGGTTCTTTTAAGATATCCAGCAACGTGCAATTTCTTGGTGAAAATCCGGTTACAGAAATTTGGCCATTTGTTTGTATACGGCCTTGAAGAGTTTGCAGGGCATCTCTGTAGTATTATTTTGTATAGGTGGTGTGTGAAGGTATGACAAGCTGGTAAACCATTCCTCGAAAAATAATATGACCATACTTTCCCAGCAGAAGCAACCAACTATAATTTTTTGGTGTTGGTAATGATAGAGATTTCTACACAGATATTTGCTGTTTGCTATCAGGATTGAAGTGTGGTAGCCAAGTTTCATCAGCAATGATTACCTGAAAAAGAAACTCCAAAATCATCTTCAACTGCGTGCAAACCTGCATACGAACGTTCTTTAGTTCGGGAATTTGCAGTCTTGGAACCCACCGTGCACAAACACGTCTCATATGCAACTTTTCAGTTACCAACGAATGGGTGGCACCCAGTGAAATTATCAGAATTTCTTAAAATATTCTTAATAACATTGGGCGATCAGCTCTCACTATGACAGCAACTGTGTTAATGTTTTCTTCAGTTATAGCCCATATTGGAGCATCGGGTTCACCTTCCTTTGAATTTGATTGCCTTCCCTCTTTAAAAATTTAAAATCATCTTCGAGCCCTACTACAGGAAAGAATAAACTCTCCATAGACCTCCTATAACATTGCATAGATTTGTTGAGATTAAAGCAGAATTTCAGTGCAGCGTGTTGTTCATCGCGTATCACCTGTATTTTGTTGTAGGCGGCACTGAACATGTCTCAACTTGCACACCTCTCATAAGCAAGAACCGAAAGCGACAATAACGAAACTAGTATCACGTGTAAATTACGCATTAAGCTAACAAAATATTGTAAAGTTAATTTTAGCACGAGAAATTATGCCTGTAAAAAATTAAATTGAAGAGACCTCTTATTTAAAGCAACTGAATGGAAGAGACCGCTATAGAGCCTAAATTCTGTCAATAAAACAATAAGCAAAATTCTGAAAGTGTTCTTTAGGGGGCATAATATTCAGCTTTCTGCATATATTAAAGTTGGAATCCTCTTTATACGAAACTTCCTGTACGATTTAAAGTTATAATTTCCCTAGCCTAAAGGAAAAGTTACAGTTAAGTATCTCTGGTTCAGTATTAATTTAATTTCATTTGTATAACATAAAAAATCTTTGCAGAATCGGTGAAGAAGATTCTCTCTCCAAGTAAAGAAAAAGACACGATAAAAACACAACAAAATTCAACCTTACACAGCTAAAACCTGCGTCATTCTGAAAGCATTTTGTGTCATCTATTGTCGTTGCCCTTCAAATAAAAGACACAAAAAACTCGTGCATTGAATTTCTTAAGAGGGGACACAATCGTGGACTTGGCAGCTCAATCATCGGCTATCTTTGTGTCTATGTTAGTGTGTGTCGAGTCTCTTCTTTTGTGTGTTTGTCGGCATCATTTTACGTAAACCTAAATTGCCTTAGGCAAACCAGTTTCCATTAGTTCTTTATGTTCTTGTTGTTTTCCTACTATAACCTTTTATTGATGTTTACTCATTAATTTGTTTGCTATTTCATAGAATCGATATGATATGCAGAGATATTTTAGAAAGAAAGCAGGGAATACAATACAGTTCAGATATAACACACATTAAAATAATAATAATTTAAAATAACAGTGCTGTTGGTTCCCCTGGCGAGCAACAACGGAGAGAACGAAACTACTATTTGCGTGGTCGCTTGTAACTGTAAATGTTGCATGTATTATTTTTTTGTTAAACATAATGTAATCGATATGTTGTTCTCCGTAACTTTTAAATATATACTGATGAGGGATTGTTAGGCATGTGAAATATAACGGTGGAAAATGTGCTTTTATTGGAGTTCGCAATTAATTCATATATATACACACCACACTAACCAACCCTAACGCTAACCTCGGGTAAATCCTGGAAATTTATGGACCCAATAGTTTGCTGTGGCGAGTGTAGGCCGTCAGACCGTAGCCTCCTTTTCGTAAATATAAATTGAATAATGGTAAATTTGAATTCATAGCGCAATGAGTCGTGGTACTATATTAGCGAGTATAATGGTGGCAAATTTCCTTTAACTCCGGCAAAAAAAAAAAAAAAGAAAAGAAAGAGCATGTAGACTTGAGGATTCGAAAACACTATCTTCACAGCTATAGCATGCCATTTTAACCGTCTGAGCTATCATGCTGCATTTGAGAAGCTATTATCTCTATTATTATGCAAGTCACTACCTTCGGCTCTCTCCGCTGTCGCTCGGGACTCTTTGCAGCCTGCAGCACGCGGCCTTTCTGCCCTCCAATAGCTTTGTTAGATAAATAATTTAAACTGTTTTTTATGTATTTCCATCTACTGATTCCAAAAATGAAGTCAGAAAATTTCCATCACCTACACTTTTTTTTTTTTTAATTTTCAGAATAATTGTTCTCTGTTTGTTAGCATCTGTAATCAATAGCATGCTGCTTATCTGTATATATAAATTTATATTTCATTCCATTGTGTCAATAGTTGACTTAAAGGTGATTGTTGCCTGTGAATTTACGATTAACCCATTACATTTCCCTCACAAAAAAGGTACGATCAATACGATTTATTTTATTGCAGCTCCATTATGCATTACTTTTTACGATGTTATGAAAATAATCGAGAAGGAATTTTAGCTAAGAAGTATAATATGATAATGTATAGATATGAGAAATACTTTTATGCGATAAATGAAAATGCCCTAGGTGATGGGAAAGTAAAAATTTTGAAATCAGCAGAAAAAAGTCACATAGAATCACCAATTGTTTCCCTTTTAACAGGCAAAAGCTTCACTTTTTTTGACAGTGTAATATATAACGAGAAGCTGAGGAAACACATATTTTATAGTTAATGAGTTGAATTAATGCACTGTCGTGTCATTTATTTTTGTGTCTCGTTTACCAAGGCAGACAATTGCAACGCCGATCACGATACTGTGGCGATCGGCAAAATAATAGATTTATAAATCAAGAACATCCCAGATTAATTAGTAATATAGCGTGGCTATTTAAAAATCGTGAGCATGCCAAATAATGCTTACTTTAATAAGAATGTCAGAACTGTTCTGAGAACTGTTCTTTACACAAAAGTGCTGAAGGATATTATCAGAAATTAGTATGAACCCTTGTTAAATACATAAATATGGTCATAGAAGAACTCAAGCAACTGGAAATATAGCTATCACTAATCTACGATATTTTCTGTTTTATTCTTTTCTGCTTTTCTACTTAATGTTATTTTAGCTACATTGTTAACAGTGTTACATTATTTTTCATTTATATTGTTTGCAACTCTGGTGTTGCTTTTAATTTGGCTTATTAATTTAAATTTGAATTTGCTTTTGACTTCCTTATTATTATCCGTTATTCATTTTATTTTATTTGTTACTTTCCCTGTATTTTCTAATACACTTTATTGTTATTATTAAGGTTTTATTATTTAATACTTCTTATACTATGACATCTATCCAAGGTAATGACCATAGAAGAACTCAAGCAGTTCGAAATGTAGCTATCACTAATCTGTGACTTTTTCTTAGTGTTTTATTCTTTTCTGCTTTTCTAGTTACTGTTATTTTAATTACATTGTTTATAGTGTTACATTATTATTCATTTAAACTCGTATATATAGTTCTGAGCCATTTGTTCCGTCACGCGTGGCCGAGTTCGTTAAGGCGCGGACTTGTAAGCGGGAGGTCTGGGTTCGATTCCCGACAGGATCGTCCTCCCAGACTGAGGGTTTTTTTCAGGTTTTCCTCATTCCTCATAAATGGCAAATGCCGGGGAGATACCCTAAACTTAGGCCTGGAACAATTCTTTCCTTAAAAAATAAATCCTTTCCCAATACATCATTTCATATCATGTATCATCAGTGTCCACCGCCTGTGGTGCCTCTGTAGTAAAAACGGGCGTTAAACACCATTTATTCATGAGTCATTTGTTAAAATAACCAGCGAAGAAAAATCAATTTTCCTAACTTAGCCATCTTTTATTCCACATTTTGCTATAAAATGATGTCATATTTGAAATTCTTTTTTTCTGGACTCGTTCAGCTGCCGGACTGTTTTGTTGTTCTACTCTGTTATTCTTATTAATGATTGTATGAACCTTTTTTCGGTATCGTAATTAAAATTTAGTATGTCTGTTAGACAAAATGAAACGTCAAATTTCTGATGAAAAGGGACAAAGGTCGTTAATGTGTTTTTTATAAAAACGCACGATGAAAGTGATGGTGAACAGTTTCGTCAGATTTTGAATTATATTTGAAAAGTACAACAGAAAAAATTACGGATGAGACAGCATGACATTTTTCGTGGTTTCTCCTTATACGAATGCTTATGATACTTTTTTTTCACGAATTTTCCACGCTCCCTTTCATATTATTTCATTCAGTTGGTTCTGTTACAGGGTCGAAAGTTCCAGGCGAGGTGGGCTGGTGCTGTGTGCGGCGAGACGGCTTGCACTTTAGAAACGCTTTGCACCGTTGTCAGGTGTGGAGGTGGACTTTCTGAGGGGCACCAATTGCTTGAAGGAAGAGTTCGGGGTGTCGGAAACAATGTCTACGTCCGTGCCTCAAAGTTCCCGGACTCTAACGCTCGGTTCCTTCTTCCCGGAGTTGCCCCCATTGACACCAAGTGCCAACCTTCCAATCCAAGTTCTGGGTTTGAAGCAGAAGCAAATAAATTCAAAGACTCAAAATGTACAAATAGTTTAAATGATGGTCATTTATTTATTTATTTGGTTTATTTGCGGATTTTCTTTAACATTTCAGGCTATTAGGGTCCCGTTCAATTCAGGGCGTGAAATGGCCGACAAATTTTGCTCAGAGGCCTCTTTTTTCAGGCTTGAGGTTCTTTATCGTGCCGTAAATGTACGACATGGGACCCACGGCTTTACTTCCTTTCCGAAGGAAGCCATACTTAGGATTTGTACGCCCCGAAAAAATGCATAGATCCTGGCCGAGATCTTGGGTTTAGGAGGCAAGCACGATTACCACTACACCACCAGAACCGACAATGAGATGGTGATATTCCCAAATGTTAATCCAATATTATTTTATTATTATTATTATTATTATTATTATTATTATTATTATTATTGCTGTCTCTTTCCCTCACTTTCTTGTCTGCCAGTCGTTTGTTAAATTCTTCCAGCATGCCGCTGGGTTTACAGTGTCTGAAATTCTTATTAACTCGTAATCCGCTTCCAAAATGTTAGTTATTTCTTCTCGTATATTGTTTTGTGGTTCACGTTAAGTTAGCAATGTATGAATCAAACTTTTTTTAGACGCCACACACGTAACTAATAGTCAAAATTTTTAATTTTTTCCTTTGGTGGTTCTTCACGTAATCGTCTAAACCTTACAACGGTCACAGAGCAACCATTCTTTACCAATATATATTTTTGTAGCCTTAAGTCGAGGGTCACGTTTGTCCACAAACTGACGCGTTTGCTAACTCTTTCAAAGATGTTTTTCCTAATGCTCGTTCGTGCATCAAGTTTGAAGTAAAGCCGTTACCCACAAAGGAACAAGTACAAGCCTTTTGGATATTTCCGCATAACTGAGGAACTTCTCTAATTTGACTAACGGCCTTCTCCATGTTTTTTTTTATTGTGGGGTTTGAAATTCCATCTGGACAATATTAGATGCCAGCATCTCATCCCATATGCAGTAAGTTGGTGAAGAGGCGAAGATGATATAAGGAAGAAACTTATATTACAGCCCTTTTGATAAAAATTTAAAACTTTTCGTGTTTATTCCGTGGCAAACATTAAATGAAAAACATGGAGAATCTATCTTAGCATTATCCATCAATATTCTGATTTTAGTTTGCAAAATAACCTCGGAAAAGCGCTCACATAAACTTAAGAATTCATATATAAAAAGACAAAGCATACTGACAAAACCAAAATGTGGAAATAATCAATTTATACTTAATTTTAGCGGAGTATTTAAATGGTTAAACAACTGCAGGTCACCAAGTTCTATTTCTTTTGAATTCTGTTAATAAATAAAATTTTCTTTGTGACTTTGTTGCATATATTGCTTTTTATTACAAGGGGTGTTTGATTGTACAAATTCAAATTAAGCTATATTTATGCTCTTTTTTCTGAAAACCATTGCATATAATCTTATGTATTTTTACAGTTGTCAGTTTTATACTAATAATGAATGCTGAAAAAGAAATAAATAATTTATGTTAATGCCATCTAAGAAACAAGTTTTTAAAAAAAGTCATTCAATTTTTCTTATAGAAGGGTTACTCAAATGAAACTGAGAACTTTGCGTTTGCTCCGCTAGATAACAAGTATGTAAGGAAGAAACAGGTATTAGTATAAGTGATATCACAAGTGGGTCCGAGATTGTTGATAAATTCGCGGACCTAGTCAGTGAATTTCTCTGGAATGCTTAAACCCTTCAGTGATATTTATTAGGACTATTTCACGAATAAAACAAGAATTTAAATATTATGCGCACTAACTTGGCTTACAATATTTTAATAATTGTACATTTGTATTATGAATACTTAGCCTTTTCAAGAGATCTAGCAACAGATGAATGTCGATTATCAGTAATGCCAATTGAGAAGAGCCAAATATGGGTTTCGGACCATTTTATGAATAGAATAAGAATAAAAGTAATATATTTTTGAAATTAGGACACAGATTATTAACAATTTTATAAAATATTATACTTATTTATGATATCTACCCATTCAGAAACCGCTAATACCATCTGAGAAAACCAAAATAACATATCGTTCTGAACAACGTATTTATTAAGATTTTTGGTAGCTTATGCAGATATTGTTATATAATTTACAAAATGATTTCAAGCTGTTTCGCTGAATACGCAAAAACTGTAGCTTGAGTGAATATGCATTAAGTTAATTGAATTTACAATTATTGAAAATCAGTGATGCATGCTCAGGAATTATATAGTGGCGGTATAGAGTTGGCCACACTGATCACAAGAGATAATGCACGTCGCATAATAAAACGGATTTGATACTTTTTTCGATAATTTCACTGCGATATCCGGCTGTGATTGGTCAAAATTCAAAATGTTGTTTCGTTTCATAGGTAGATTTTAAGATGACGTCACATAAGTGAAATAGTCAGTATAATTATGAATAATACAAGTTCTTAAAATGTCGTTCTGAATATATATATATATATATATATATATATATATAATAGCGATCTCAAGTGTAACTTTTTCTTAGTGTTTTATCCTTTACTACTATTATAATTACTATATATATATATATATATATATATGCAACACAATATTTATTTAAATAAATATTTCGAGATGGAGAGAAGATCACGATTTCATAACCGTTTAAAGTGATCATAGTCAACAAAGCGGTTAGGAAAAGTGGAATGCTACAGACAAATAATGAGTTACTGCATACGTTAACTACAGAATAATAAGAGCAAATATATTATGTGAAATATTAAATTTGTTACTCTGTCCTTCTTTAATATAATACAAGTACGTAACGTCATTAATTGATTTCTACAGACACAAGAGCTTTAGACTCGTCTTAGGCAGTTACAATATTTGGGCTAATGCCAACCTTACGCTCTGCAGTCGACAAAATAGTTCACTAGGACATGATTTGGAAAATGCAAAACAAAAAAACGAAGGAGCGAATTGGGTTTTAAATCACACCTGTATTTAATAATGAAAAAGTTTGTGCCGCAACTACGTGTAAAAGTACTATGCACAGTAAAAATGAGATATTCCTAATTACCTTGATAGAAAAGGTTGGCAGAAAGTGGAAAACAAATTATTAACGGGTGTACAGATGGATAAATGGATGTATGGCCAGATGGGCATGCCGGCATGCGGAAACAGCTTTCTAGTATCAAGCATCAAACAGAACCTTGTGTTAGCGATACAATGGACATGCATGACAATAATGCACCCCTCTCCGACATATTTCAGCACGCCTTCCTTTTCTAGGCGATGATTACCTTCTTCAGAGAAACAACATACTACGCAAATAACGGAATGTTTGGACTAGGTCAGCGATACGTACGTTCGTTCACCCATACCTCGTTCCACATATTATTACACATCGATTAGTTACTTAACGGTGTACAGGAATTCCAGCGGTGACTGCCTCGATATTGAGTAATCGTACTAGGGCTGCTGAGAATGACAATATGCTGCATCAATTACCTATAATGAATTGTTCTATGTGAAGATGATTAGGCGACTTGATTCTTCGGAGAATGATTGGTCCAAAAGTGACATTATCGGTATAAACGCTCTCTCGAAACGGCATTCTATTTATGAAGAACATGTTTTAAGTACGTCTGCTACTCTATAATGTTGATTTTGTTTCTAGAACGTCAAATGAATAGGGTACCATTATTTTGTATGTTATTACACGTTATTTCATTTCCACCCTCCTCATTTTATAATACCTTTATACATATTATTATGTACGTCAACGAAAAAGAAGTTTGACAAACAAAATTCATGCGTGGCTGAAATGTACTGAGGAGGAATTTTCAGGACTTCTTTGAGGTTCTTGTCGTTTCTAGAATCTCCACCAATAGCTTTTTTATTCTTTCTTCCTGTATATCATAGATGTATCCTAAAATGTGGTTCCAGAACTCCTGGAGGATTCCCGAAATCTTACAAATGTTTCACAAAACTTTTTCTGCAATGGCCAAGTTTGATTTTTTTATTGTAATAATAATAATAATAATAATATAACAATTACATGTAGAATATCGAACTGTAACTACCACGGATTAAAATAGTGTTTTCATTATATGAAATGAGGTATTTGTTTAGATATTTAGTGATGGATAGAGGCGGTTCTTCAGGGAAACTAGTGAAGCCCCACTTCCCGTTTTCTAACTAAATACATTCGAACAAATTTTGATTTTTATTTTCATCTTTTTATTTTCAAATATCCTTGTATTTATACAGGAACACTCTTTTTGGAATCTCCATGTGGAGAGGAAAGTTAGTCCTGAAGAAGTTATCGCGACAGAAACAGAGAAGGATGAAACATTTCTCTGACAAGAGGAGTTTTGAAAGGTTTCATTTCTTGCAAGAAGTACAGCCGCTTGTCCCAGTGCAGGTATAAGGCCGGTGCAGTTCTTTTCTGCTCTCTGATGCTCAGTTGCTTGGGTTCTATGCTTATTGTCATATTATACTGTATAGCTCATCCCCCTCCCCCCCATTTGCATTTCGCGTTGAACTGCCAAGTACATTCCCAAGGTCGATGTGCTTAAGGTCTCCCACCCACCCACAGAACAATTTTATGACCATCCATTCAATTAACACTTTTTGTTTATGTTTTCTTTCATTTTTATTTATCTGAGTCATACATAGTGTTCATATTAATTTACCTTTTTTGCCTTAACTTGGTGAAGGTTTGTTTTATATTACGTTTATTGATTATAATGACTGTAATTGTATTATAATTGATATAAATAGGGCTAGTAAACTGAGAATGCTACAACAAAGAATCAATTATTGTTGAGAAATAATTGTATAATAGATTACTTTATTAAATAGCCGAAACAATTATCACAATTTTCTTACATTTATTAATAAATTTATTAATTTAAATTGCATGCCCTATACAGAGCTTTCATTTCAAAGCTTGCCAATCTGAATAGCTACTTGTTTTACATAAATTTAATTTAAAAACTTCTATTTAGACACTGAGGGGAGAGTTTAAAACCAGTGTTGATTATGTTTTGGGCTTCATTCCCTCATCTCCAGTTACTCCTACTTTAACATTTCAAATAGAACCCTTCCTTACATTTTGATGCCTAAATTTTAAAGAAGATGTAAAGTTGAATTAGTAATAGTAATGGACTTATTGTGACAAATGTTAAGTATAATTCTCACGTGGGCCTTACGGCCGTACGTGCCAATTCCATTCTTTTAACAATCAATATATATATATATATATATATATATATATAATACACACAGAAAAAACAGATAACATTTATTGCTATGATTAACTTTGTGTACACACACACACACACACACACATATATAGGGAAATGTATATATATGTATATATATACATATAAAATACTCATATTTACATCATACATTTCCTACGAATAATTTTATATACATTTATAAACAGAACCTTTAACCCTGAGCCCTCCTTTCCTATACTCACCCTCCTCCCTAATCCCCTTTTCTTTTCTATAGTCATTAGCCTTCTTTGCTGCATTTTTATTTTCTATCGTTGCCCGAAAACCTGGATTGTTGTTTGAGTTTGGAAAGAATACAAAATAGGCCCAGTCAGTTGTTGGATGAAAAAAATGAATTTGGGGAATTTTAGAGCAACAAAGCCATTTTCGTAACTCCTGATTAATTTGTATACGTTCTGTACTTTCTTGCAGGGTATACACCTTTTTTAAACAAGTTATTACCTAAACACAACCACAACATTAAATATCAATATTTTTATATCATTATTCTGTTCAAATTTCAAATAACATAACAACAGCCCTGGTTGTTAAGAAATGATACAAACACAAAATATATAACAATCCTCTAAAAAAATTTATGCTTCAAAATGTAGAGACGCTATAAGTTTTGAAAGTGAGATAGCTGGGGGTGATGGGTGTGAAGCTTAAAACAATCAACGCTGGTTTTAAACTTCCTCTTAAATATTTAAATTCACGTTGTTAAATGTGTTTACTTAGACCAGGAAATCCCTGTGTTTTGTGTTTGAACTTTGAGAAGCTATGGACTCTGCTAAAGTATCCGATCTTTACAATGTGCCCTTTAATTTTATGGTTCCTTAGTTCAAACGCAACAACTTTTTCCTCTGGTTTGCACACATATTACTATTCGCAGAATGTTCAGTTACTGCAACTGGCCATGGCTTGACTTTCCAGCAGCAATTAAATATTTTTTTTATTTTTTATTATTATTATTTTGCCCCCACTGTCAAACGACGGCTGTCACTTAAAAGTAGACACTTCAGGTTCCGCTTCAGGTATCTTTTAATTAATCTGCAATGCTAAAATTGAGTTTAACAGTGTGCCATTCGAAAATGCAAAGTGCCAACTGGCCAAGTCTGCCGGAGTCTGTGGGTCATCTAGCCGGATGTAGGCTCAGTCTCTTCTTCCCTGGGGCGCTAGGTTTCCAACTTGCTAACTGTAAAGGTAAAGTAGGGGTTCATGTATTTCCAATTTCTGTAGGAAATTATAGCGTCGTGTTTTTATCATAATGATACCCGACAAATTACCCAACTTTGACCCAAGGAAATCTTTAAAGACAAAATATGAAAATACTTTTTATTTGATGTTAGGTCGGAAAGTAGAACTGCTGGAGTTGCAGCATTCAACAGACTTTTATAAATACACCATTTTGAAATATTATACACAAAACGCGTGCATTTTGGGATTAATAAGCAAAAATTACGAGCTTTATAGCAGAGACATTAAAAGTATATCATTATTTTTTTTAAATACCTGCCTTAACATTTCTAAAAATGAAAAATAATTTATTACCTCACTCTACCAAATCATTTGTATAGGGTATTATTCCTAATTTTTTTAGTAGTGTTAAACGCCCGTTTTTACTACTGAGGCACCATAGGCGGTGGACACTGATGATACATGAAATGGAATGATAAATTGAGAAAGGATATTTTTAAAGGAAGGAACCGTTCCAGGCCTAGTTTAGGTAGCTCCCGGGTATTTGCCAGTTATGAATACTGAGGAAAACCTGGAAAAAACCCCAGTCGGGGAGGACGGTCCTGGCGGGATTCAAACCACAGACTTCCCGCTCGCGAGTCCTTGCCTTAACGACCTCGGCCACCCGTGGCGGTATTTTTTTTTTGATGTGATTAGAGCTCATGGAAATAAAACTTTTTCGTAATAAAGTAGAGTTCGGAAGAGCTTCGTTTTTAATATAAAAGACAGAGCTCATCATTCGCCTTATGGTTGTATTTATGTTTCAGCTATTATTACAGTCGGTCAAGGTAGTGTACTAGTAACCATACTTGCCTTCTAAACCCAACATCGCGGGTTCAAACCCGGCCAGGATCGGTGGATTTTTTCGGTCGTAAAAATCCTAAGTATGGCTTCCTTCGGAAGGGAAGTAAAGCCGTGGGTCCCGTGTTGTACATTTACGGCACGAAAAAGAACCTCATGCCTGAAAGAAGAGGCCTCTGAGCAAAATTTATCAGCCGTTTCAGACTCTGAATTGAATGGGACGCTGAGATATTAAAGAGCGTCTATAAATAAACAAATAAAAAGATATAAATGCCATGGAAATAATAAGCAACTGAAGTTAGTTTGTTGTATGCCACAAAATATCTTCTGTAAGATCTGTTTATTTAATTTCGTGGTACTAAAATGCATCGGTATACAAACATGTATAAGGCAGCTTACGGCAATGCTAATGGGGCTAAGCGAATCTACAAGAAGCGACACCCTCAGCCTTGCCATTCAACATTTTCAAGACTAGATCAACGTCTTCCAGACAGTGGTAAGTTCCAGGTAAAGAAAATAAATTCAGGAGCGAATCAAACTATGGAAACATTATACTTTGAAGATGAGGTTTTGTAGAGCTTTGGAAATAATCCATGATCTGTTGTCCATTCAATGAATACCAGTCACATGTCTGTATGGAGAATCTTAAGAGAGTATGAAAAATGTCCATTTCTTATCCAGAGAGTACAAACATTAATCCCAGACGAATATCCTACAGACAACAAGTTGCGAATAGTGTTAACATACTGTTAACAATCAGCCTGATTTTGCTAGACACATGTTATGGACAGATGAGATGTGCTTTTCAAGAGATGCTTTTTTAAGTACACACAAGTCACATTTGGAGTGACACTAATCCTAAAGCTGTGGAGAATCTCCACAATTAATGGAAGTTTTCTGTAAATATTTGGGTTGGATTAGTTGATAGTTGATTAGTTGATAGGGGCCATATGATATTGAATGAACACGTTTATGGCTTTTTCTTTCAGAAATGCTTCCGGAGCTACTTGTAGACGCCCTATTAACATTCAGGAAACAACACGACGGTGTAGCTGCACATTTCGGTTTAAACTGACGAGAGTATTTTAATGTAAATTCTCCGATTCGTTAGGCAGGGAGAGCAGGCCCAGTTGCTTAGCTAGCACGTTCCCCAGGCATGACTTCACTCCAGTTGATTTTTGTGTTTGAGATATTTATGAAACACTCATCAACGCACGAGAAGAAATAGTTGCTGTTCGCTTTTCACCATATTCGTAGCCATAGAAAATACATAAAGCAACTGTCAAATTGAGATTCATATTTTAAACTTCATACCATCATAACTTGAAAACAATACATTTTTGGATAGTACTTTATTATGAAAAATATTTATTTTCATGCCCTCTTATTACATAAGAAATTTGGGATTAAGTTATTTGATACACTCTGCAAGTGATGGTGTTTTTATTCGTTTTTGATAGTATGCTTCTTGCAAGAATCTAACATTTTGTCTTAATAAAATGAGCATGTTGTAGTGCCCGCCTCAAAACCTTAATGTTTATCATTATTTAGTCACAGAACCTGCATTGATGTAATAAACTATATCAAAAATTACATTCGTAATATCTTAATATACTAAGGTTGGACTGAACTGTTTTCTGCCTAATAATGAAGGAAACTTTTTTTTTATCTTAAATTATTCCAATAATGCTCAAATGCCTTTATTCCATCTCTAGAGTAATTTTCCGGAAAGTGTACATAATGCTCTTCTACAGCTGCAGTCGCCCCTCGACTTGATGAAGAGTTTGAGATTTGGGAACAGATTGAAGGCAGGGTGGGCCAAATCTGGGAGTAGAGTGGATGTTCCAATAATTCCTACTTCAAATGGGCTTTTTTTTTTTTTTCCTCGATTTGTTACACCGCGTTTACCGCCTTATATTCTATACTATTTCTAAATTCTCTCAAATGTTTACCTTTCTTCTATTTCTGCCATGTGATTGCACTTGTTGCATTGCGTAGCAGGGTTGACCCGTCTTGCTGCAAGAATGTATGCGACAGTCAAGTTCTTCCGGGATATGTACTTGCGCCACTATTGCGTTGTCTGTCGGACCATTCCACGTAACCCGTTATGGAGGTGAAAGCCCTGGATCTGCATATAGCGGCAAACTTAAGAACTACTTCTGAATGCTGAGCTGGCGCTCGAAATATTTTCATTGCAAATATTGCCTAAGTAATGTTGAACTTTAAACCAAGTACTGCTGAAATTGACTAACTACTAAAATAATAGAAACCCGCTAGTTCTCCCGTGCTTCAAAGCATACGAATGACAAGGCGAAAGTTTTTAGCTGCTTCAGAAACCGACGATACATTGGCGCCGTTTGGTTTTTGCAGCAGTGACGTCCTGGTGTACAAGACGTTCCATCTTAGATTTTATTATGCAAAGCGCGACTTCACATTCAATTTTGCAATGATGCTGCGTTAGTTTTGAAAAAGAATATTGCACCTTTTTCTGAGCAAAAAGGCGAGCTATTTCTCATAATAATTTGGCCCATTCTCATGTTTGTTGATGCTCTATTGCTACTTTGTTTCCTCCTCATTATGGTAAATCTTGGGGTTCAAAAGTTTTATGGTATTTTCCAGCAGACTTGACACAAATGAAAACGTCTGTTTATAATGGTTAGTGAACAGCTACACCCAATGGAAACCTGGTTTGCTAAGATGTGTTTTTTGTGCATGCCACAGGTGCTGAGTTTAAAGTTCTTTATATCTTAAGAGAGTGCAAATGACTTACTTCGAGATTGACTTGAGTGCATTGTTAGAGAACTTCGGTACATCAGTCCATCTTTTTGCCTGTCACCAGTTATAGACGGGGTCCCTAGCATTGTTTCCAAATAGAACCCGATGCGGGAAGAGCTCCCCTTCTATGGAGTTCGAACCCTCGGATGGGGAGGAAATATTTCCAAAGCGCAAGTAACCGTCACACCGCACCAGCCCACATCGCCCTGGCACTTTCGATCTCATAACAAACCAACCGAGTGAAACGAGATGAAATGTAAAACAGGAAATTCATGGAAAGGAAAGAACCCGTCCCAACATTCTCCTCAAACACGCAAAACCCAAGACCAGGATGACCGACCACAGAACCAGAACTTCTCAATTGCTCGGTACAAATCATCTTATTCACTTGTTTTTCAGACTGGGATTGACTTATGTGGTTTTCCAATCCATTTTTAAATTCATATCACTTCTCAATTGTGCCAAGTAATTTACTAAAAGTTTGTGCCAAAGTTTCATGCCTTTCTGAGATTTTAAAATATTTCTGAAACTGTAGGGAATCATACCTTGAAAAGCAATGCACTAAAGTTTCAACAATGAAGCGGCCATTAATAAACGTTAAGCTGTTATGGCTAGCAATAAATTCCAAGCATGACTCCTGTTATATGCCTCGTTACATGAAAAGTCAATTTTGAAGGAATAATGCGGAAAGAAATCAATATACAATTTACCTTTAGACATTTTAAGAACCTTTAAATTCTTGAAAATATTTTACTATGATCATTTGATACTTAATCCATGAAACCTGTCGAAATTTATGGCTTTATAAAAAGTAATTTTAACTACAACTTTGAAATATTAAAATATAGATTTTTTATGTATCAGAAATAAACAGCACCATCATTTGTTGAGCTGTATGTTTTATATTCATTAAAATGCTATGCTGCTTTTTGTATCTAGTGATTATGGGAACTACAGGCATAGTTTAAGATCGATAGGACTTTCTTCATTATTGTAGAATGAAGAGTTGGTTTGATAAAATCGTTTGCTATATAGAATAATGATGTAAAGACTATGCTCCCGTTTTTGTTAAATAAATGGGTTAATCACAAGATTTGCACCATTTATGGAGTAACTTGAGATGGCTGCAATCTCGCGGATGACACTTGTATGCTTTGTTGATGCAAGTAGTCAAGGCCAGAACGTTAATCATTCTGAAAGCTGATGCTCAAGTACTGAGAAACGTGTCACTTTAATGGTCTTGGACGGTTGCTGAATACTGATGCCTTGTGTTCAAGAGATTAACTCTTTCATTGGCCAATGTTTCACTCGTCAGGATAACTGAGTGATTGCTATGATGCAAAGCTTTTCTGTATACTATGATCCTTCTCATCTTCTTTTTAAAAAAACAATGGAAAGAGAAAGGCATATTAGAGGGGTTGACTTCCCACCCAAGTGTGTATTTTGTTTCTGCACTTCTAAATCTGGCATATCAGCGTTATATTCCCATTTTCTGCTAGTACATTTAATTCTATACAGAACTAACATTCGTTCATTGTTTCTAAAATACTACATAGTTATGTTTTAAGAACAAAAGACATTTTACGCATCGCATTTGACTACATTTTGTAGTCAAAAGGTTGTTTACACTTGTAGTTGCGCAGTTTTCCGCTAGGGATGCCGATAAAGTGGACAGTTTAGGAGTGTGGTATCGCTCGTTCTCCGTGACAAGTTTTCTATTCGTGTTTATTGATGTCGTTTGTTATGATCAGCTTGCATCACTTGGAAGAAGATTAGCATCTTACAGTGTTCGACACTACTGCGAATAAAGATAACCTTTATGTCATTTTGTTCATGTTCATGTTCATGTTCAGATATACCTAGTGGATTGTATCATTCCGGTAACTCTGGAGAATAGGTTAATGTTTAATGCACAGTAAGTACAATACGATTTTTATTTGTGATAACTTCTAATCGCAAACTTTATATTTTCTTAGCTGGCGATGCAAAAGCCCTGCTGTAGTGGTGGTGGTGGTGGTGGTGGTGGTGGTGGTGGTGGTAGTAGTAGTAGTAGTAGTAGTAGTAGTAGTAGTAGTAGTAGTAGTAGTAGTGGTAGTAGTTATTTATTTATTTACAAAATATATTTGTTACAAATCTAACTAATCCATGTCGTACGTGCTTTCCCAATATACTAGGAAATACATGAAATTGCAAAAAGCAACATTTAACGTTTTAATACATAAATAAAACAAACAGAAAAGCAAACCGTATAAAAGTAAATAACTTACCTATACGTGCAATTAATTCCAAATAATATTGTGACTCATGTTCCCCTATTTCTCTTTCCGGTTGTCGGCCTCATTCGATCTGAGCTGGTCTCACTTCTTTAAAAATTTACCTACTCCCTCCTCCTTCTTCTTTCTGCCAGCAAAGTCCAGCACAGCCACTGCTCTCCCCCCTTTAAGAAACTCGGCCGGTATATATCTCTGTCTCCATTGTTCCGTCTCCCCTTGCACTACACCAGGACATGTCCCCCCGCACATAGCGGGTAGATTCTCGTACCCTCTTTGACTGTTACTTTAACACAGCTGTAAGGTACCTGTGTGTAGGTAGAACTAAGAAAGAGGTTGCCGTCTTAAAATTTCTTCCAACAACCTCATGAATGACTTCATGAGATAGGATCCTTGTGAATTTCTCTGTAATCAGTTCAATGGAAGACAATTTCATCTCATATGTTGTCACGGAAGGGGATACTAGAGCTGCCTGCTTTAATTTTCCATATTTTTAGAATATATTTACGATATTACTCTTCTTAATTATTTATGAGAAATGAAATCGATCGCTTGGCAATGAAATTGATCTCTTGACACTACTAATTTATGAATCGCATTAAGGCTTTGAATTCTATTATTTGAGAATTCCCTAACAGCATGAGCGGACTCGAGTACGGACGTACAAACATATTAGATACTGTGGAATAGAACAATTTAGCTTATTATTTGCCATTTAGTTACTTAACACTCTTTATTCTAGACTTAGACAAGTGTTGTTTCCTTGTACGTTCAAAAGAAACGCAGACGCGTCAGACTCAAGGCTAATGTAGTAGTTCGATAAATCAACCCGTTCTGACTCGTGTAGCCCCGGCTAGTCTTGAGTGATAGCTTATCCACCGATGCGCTGCACTGCCGCCCAGTCGGTCATTATAATTGAAAGGCTCGATAGCTGAAACCATTCGAAACGGAATATGTCTTTAATTAACAAAAAATGTATAAGAACTTCTTACAAATATACAGGGTGCAGAAGAAACAAGGTAGTACCACACTAAGCATTTTGAGGATAGGAACACGAGGTCGCAGATGCGGTATAATAACAGGAGAACTGCACGATCATAACTAGAAATTGACGTTATGAAACATCTTCATTTTCTAATAAAAATTAAATATAACTCACTGTGTGCGAACTATCTCAACTAAAGAGTACTGGTAATATTATATGCACGTACTTATTTATGTACTGCGGAGGCCACTGAGCCGTCACCAAATGTTCTGTTTAGCTGAAGTGAAGTGCAAGTGAAAAATGTGCAGGGGCCCCGTCATGTTGGAACCATAAGTTTCGTCTAATTTCAAGAGGAGTGTTAGATATCACCGTGCCATTCAGTTGGCTTGAAAACACAAATGTTGTATGAGCACCAGACACACCTAGTATTGTACAAAAGTGGATTATATCTGGCACACCACAAACAAGTTTCACAATCTGAGACTAACATGTTGACGCAAATAATGCAATAAAAATGTTTCTGCTTTATCTTCAAAATGTTCAGTTTGGCACTGTCTTTCTACTCTACAGTTTTCTGCACATTGTTTTTCCGCATCTATATGCATAGATGACACTTTTAGAAATGTTCTAAACTAATGCTTACATGCTTTGCATGACGACTTCTTTGTGCCAGTTTTCATTTTACTTTCTGAAAAAAGTCAAAGTTTTGCACCGATTCTTTTAGACGACACGAAAGCTATTCTTGTCCAATGTGTGTATCGCAACACACAAAAACAGTATGGGTCAGCATCGGTATGATGGGTTGCTTCTAAATCTGGGTCGAAGTTATTACCATGACAGAAACGAGTAAAGAAGCTTCTTTAAATCATATTTCCACTTTTTCCCTTATCAGCAGAAAATGTAGACAGTGCTTCACGGATGAATTCATGTCCCGTCAACCGACGATGAAGACGTAAGAAAATTCGCCGATTGTGTGTTTGAAAATTGTATTTTGAAGTTGTGGTTGCCACAACACAAAAAATAGTAGGAATATTCTAAGAACCGTTCTACAGGAAACTAAATAAGCTAGAAACTATTCAGCTGGAGCCATTCAAGCAAGTTCCACTTCATTACAGTGATACACACAGCAGAAGATTTTGTTTTAAGGCCAAACTTCAGCAAAAGATTCTGCTGTAAGTGGGAATGGGCTTCATAAAACTATTTATCTATTTAAAAACCATAGTTTAAATATGACACATTAAATGACGAATATATTTTGTGTCAATGACAGTTTTAAGCTCCATTAAGTGACGGGAAGTTTGTTATTTTCACCTCCTAACCGCAGAGAACGCGAATTGCAACATACGTTTTAATTGGGGACGCAATTTACCTAATCTGATCCATATTCTTATTCATTGCTACCAAATTAAAAATGTTGTTATTTTCCCAAACCATGATCATAGAAGCCTAGAGACAAACATTTATAATATGTAGAATAACTTAAATCAGTTCTAGTGCCGTATATATTTAAATTGACTTTAATAAATATTTTATTATTTGTTTGCCTTTTATTATTTTTTACCAACATGCTTTTTAATAAGTTTTAGTTAGGATTACCTTAATTACTTTGGTTTTGCTCTGACCCAGCAACGATTATCTTTCACTTTGCAAAGGTCTTGTATATAAGTGATTATAAATAAATTATTTCGCTACAATTTGACATTTCTGTAATGAGGAACTTGTTAGTTTTCTTTTCGAATTCAATTTATGGTATTTTCCTGTTTACATTTTTTTAGAGGTTAGCTCATAAGTCGATGAAAGATTGGAGAACGAGATTAGACCTTCTGGTTCTGCAACTGAAATGCGTATTAAAGTATGCACAGCCTGGCACTTTGTGCAGAGATATAATTTCTGTTCAACAAGTACACGAATTAGAGTTATTTCGGTGGTTTCCACATCAAGCTGCATTTACAACACTCTACAGCATTTGTAGGTAAAAGAATTACGCATGAGGGCAGAGAATGATTGCTAACGCCGACTCATTACTCAGTTCTGCACACTAGCGGCAGAACTTTGATCAAGTTATAAGCTTCGCAGTGGAACTCACACCACAATAGGCTAGATGAAGAAGATGGAGATGAGGATTCTGGTTTCTTTGGAATATGACACAATTATGGATAACGACGCATTATCAGATAGGATTCTTTCAATACATGAAATATTAAAATAGAGTCGAATATTTTCCTTGCTTCCTACATAAATTATGTATGGTTGTGCATCTCTACATTCTCGTTGTAGTCTGTTACAATAAAACTGCTTTCAGTAACTATTAGCTCAAATTAATGTTACAAAACTCATGCACGAGATAATCTATTAGCTATACTGGAAGCATATTTTTATCATTAGAATTAAACGTAAATGTTTATAGTTACAAAATGTGTTCATCAAGACAACTAATGTTAGCTCCATTTAAACATTAATATTTGAATATTATTAATCATTCAAAATTATTTATGCTAATATTTCAAATCTTTTGGTTGATAAGCCAGAAATCTCATGTATAACTTTTCAAAAGAGCCGCCCAAAGATATTTCGGTAATTTCAAAAGTTAGCTATCGCTATAGATAGATAGGCCATATTTCAACTTCTACTCGTATATATTTGTAAGTTTAAGTTAATTTTTCTTATGTACATATAAGGTGCGTACTAAAGTCTTATTCATAACAATAAAAATCAAACTGTTGCAGAGAATTTGAAGAACTTTTCCAGTGGCTTTTGCTTTGCTTTATTCCTTCTAATTCTAGATTAAATAAAATTCTGACTGTTTTGAACACGAAATACAGGTAAAATAAATTTCACTTTATTTGCATTAAAGTTTTTTTTAAATATCTACATGTCTGTATTCATGTATTCCGAACTAACCTAGTCTGAAAGAGGACACTTTTTTAATATCTGGACTAAATTATATGTAATTCCTTTAAAAGTATGGACTTTTGAAAACTTAAAAATACATTCCTTGTAAGTGCGACGAACTGATGACATTGATAATTTAAAGCACATGATGCATAATAGTTGTCCAGTCTGAAGTAATCTAATTTTTCTTTAACATTTTAAACTTTACGAATATTAAGAGCACTTTTAGTATAGAGCTCACATGTTAAGAATTTTGTCTCTTGCTTATAACATGATTGATGCTGGCTCATTTTATTTTCCAAACGTTTTCCCTTTAGCAACAGACAAGTTACTCATCGTCACCTAACAAATGGGCAATGAAATTTTGTCTCACGCATTGGTTTCAGGTTAGTATGCATTCCAGGCATCAAGTTTTCTCTTCTTTATGTATGGATCACTGCCATATAAATGTCCTTCACGCACGAATGCGTAGCCAAGAAATTTATATGAGGAAGATGTCATGATTTCCAAAGTCCTTGCTTAAGCTGTACAGTGCTTTACATATCTGAGTCAATTACGTAAGGTTTTTATCGTTTATATTGAGTATAAGCATCTAAAACAAAAACATTTTATTTGACTGAGTATTTTAGTTCTATGTGACACATTATAAGAGAATAAAGTGGTGCAAATCCCAGATCAGCGGTGGCTGGCGGCCCGAGGTGCACAAAATAACTCTTGCTGCTGCTTTTGCTACATATATAATGTAACTAAAGTAACAATAATTAGAAAAGCAGAAAAGGATAAAACATTAGGAAAAAATCACAGAGCTATAATCGCTATATTTTGAACTACTTGAGTTCTTCTATGGCAAGAAGACAATTGTCATTATCTTGGATAGATGTCATAGTATAAGATGTATTAAATAACAAAAGGTTAATAATAACAATAAAGTTTATTAGAAAACACAGGGAAAGTACGAAATAAAATTAAAAGAATAATGGATAAATAGTAAAGAAGTCAAAAGCAAATCACGCAAAAGCAAATTTAAATTAATAAGCCAAGTTAAAAGCAACACCAGAGTTGCAAACATTATAAATGAAAAATAATATAACACTATTAACAATGTTTTTTCCTAATTGTTGTTAATTTAGTTATATTGTTAATTGTATTACATTATTTTTCATTTACATTATATATAATATAAAAGAAAAATAAAAATAAAATAATACTATTAACAATGTAACAAATTAACAGTACTAATAAAAGTAGAACAGGATAAACAGATAAAGTCACACTTGTAATTCCAAATCACTGCCATACATATATAGTAGAGGCATTAATACTGGACACTTTAGAGAATTTTGTTAAATATGTTTGTTTTTAATGAAATTAAATTTTCAGAACATGTCCATGTTCAATGTTTCAAAAATGAGCAAACTAATTTACATTTACTACTTATTAAAATAACAGCTGTAAACGGTACATTTTGGAATCATCCATATGGATTGTGTAACTGCTTTGTATTAATATATTGTTGGCTACCCTTTTGATTTGATTACTGCTTCTACTCTTCATGCCATTGGAGATCTTCTGGTGTCCTAAGCTAGGATTGGCTGATGGCATGTATCAGTTCCCTCTTGTTACTGGGATTCCGACGTGACATCAAAACTTTCATCCTTGACCAAAAGTTTTCCATTGTGTTGATGTCAGGACTATTCCCTGGTCAAAGGAGGACAGTAATATGATTTCTGATTGATTCGAGCGGTATGACACTTTGCGCAATCCTGCTGGAAGATGCACCGCTGGCTTTCAACCCCAAACAATTCCCCAATAGTACGCAGCAGTTTTAAGCCTAAGACCTCTTCTTATTATTTTTGGGGGTTAATGTTTCGCTCCAACACTGCTAGGCGCCCGACATCAGGTCTTGCGTGCTTCTTCTCTCATGCCATGACGCTTACAGCATGCTTCATAGTGGCGGCGATGCACTCAGGTAGCGTGTCCTCACTGTTCATAATGCCATCACGTCCAATGTGTCGATCCTCGTATCATTGCTCCAAATGACTTTACCCCAGGCTTCTTGCGCCCAATCCCTGTGTACTACAGCCCAATTCACACGCTTTTGCCTCTGCTTTGGCTGAGAGAAGGTTTCTTTCTTGGGGTCCTTGTTCGTGGACCATTTTCGCGAAGTTTTTGTCTGATTTTTCGTGACATTTATATCCTTTGCCGTAAGTCTACGAAAAGCGGCAGATTTTGTGGCAGTCTTGAGCAGTTGGCTTTTGTTTTCTGTCACTCCTTGGGGACGTTCTTATGCTCCCAGTTACTTCGTACCCCTTGTAAACGTTTACTCCTTTTACTTGATAACCAGGCAGCGCCTTTTGTCTTAGGTGCCTTTATTTCAAATGACAGAATCACTTTTCAGTTCACTTTGAAATATATTCATTTCACAAAAGTTAGTTACCATCTGTTATACAACAATAATGATCACACTTAAGGTATTGAGAGAATACAACAATCAAACACAAGAGCTCTGTTGGTTGAAAATTCAATAAAGCAATTATGTTGCTGTTGCACGAAGATGAAAGGATTGACCACGCTATTAAACTTGTTTCTAATATCTATATAGAATGTAGCACGTTTCACCTTTCTTAAATATAATAAATGTTGTATAGAAACAAAATTAAAACGCCATCTGTTGATTTAGCTCAACACAACCTTAGTATATCTTGTAACATTTGAAAAGGATAAACGTTTTATCAAAAGTGTCCAGAATTAATGTCACTACATCGCAAGTTCCTAAAATCTAAATAACTGGGATTTACCTCAACCTCCACATTCAATGTTGAGCCCTGAGTCTAATTTAGATTCACTTTCCGCAAAAGCAAAAGGATTTATTAACAATAATCATCATTGCAAGGTAAAATTACTGATAAAAGTGACAGATTTTAACTTTGATTTTAAGATTCACATATGAATGGCTGAACATACACAAAGAAAAAGATAACGAGAGAGAAAATAATAATAATATCATAGTAATACACTTGTTTAAAAAAAACAAGAGCAATTATCTTGGTTTTCATGGCAGAAAAATTAATGTTGTTGAGTCAATCCTGGTGGTCTAGCAGTAACCATACTTGCCTTCGAAACCCAAGATCGCGAGTTCAATTCCGGCCAGAGTTCGATGGATTTTTTCGGGCGTAAAACTCCTAAGTGTGGTTTCCTTCGGAAGGGAAGTAAAGCCGTGGGTCCCGTGTCGTGGATTTAAGAACCTCAAGCCTGAAAAAAGAGGCCTCTTGCGTAAAATTTGTCGGCAGATTCACGCCCTGAATTGAATGAGGCGCTAATAACCTGAGATGCTAAAGAGCCTCTGTAAATAAACCAATAAAGAACAGCGAACTAATTGATGACCGTTTGATTATTAAACTTTAAAACCCCTTCACTGACGAATAGTTACAACAGCACAATTCCCAAATTTATTTGACTTATTTTTTAAGGTGATTCCAAGTTGGGTCTCTCTCTCTCAGTTTAATTTTTAATATGTTTACACCTTCGTGTTTGATTCTTTCAAACAAATTCAGTTTTATTCTACCCTTTAATAGCTTTACTTGTAAAATTCTTGTAATAATTTACAGCACTTCTCTTACTGCCAATAAAATATAAGCATTTCTTCAGGGTTACTGGGTCTAAACTTTTAAACCTATTATATTATCATAATGGTTGCATTATAATAACTGTGATGTAATACCGCTCATTAGTACATTCAGCAAGAGGCACTGTTATTTGTTTTAAAAACTTCTTTTGGCAAACCTAACCTCACTACGAATGTCCCTGAATGACTTCTCGAGTCTAGTGCGCTTCAAGTGAGAGTCATTTGTGTTATATAAACTATGTCAACATGTTTGTGGAGAGTTGATGAACAAACATTATCAATGCAGTGCTAACGTTTCGTTACTGTCGCAATGCTTGAGAAATCGACATCTTGGACCCTGCATACAAAGGAACTCCTGAAGTAACGTCTTCATTTTGTAGTTTCATACTTTTCATTCCTTTCCTTATTTATAATTTTTTATTTCTCATTTTTTTCTTTTTGACGTGCAGGAACGGTTTGACAGAGAGTGGGCAATGTTTAAAATTCCAGGCATATAATTGTAATATTTATTTATTAACACAGGAGTGCACAGTCAATACTATATTACCTGTACTTATGTTCCAAAACCGCCTGTCTTCTTTACGCTTTCGATCTATTGATCAATCTTTTTCTTATTTTTGAATATTTCCATTTACGAAAAAATTTGGGCCATCTCACTTCTCATTAGACATCCAAACCATTTCAAATTCTTTTGCTCTATTCTAATATGATGTCTTCTGCGCTCATTTTGTCTCTGATAGCTTGATTCCTTACATATTCCAGCCAGTGAACTTAAGCATTTCTATTCACTGACACAACTCACTGTAAATAAATTAAAATTCCCAATTGCGGGGGAATTTATGAACTGCCACCCCCAATAAAATTACATTTATTATATTAATTAATTTTGTTTATCTTCCTTAATACAGCCATGAGTGTAGTATCATTTCTATCTTCTGTACATTATTGGAATGTTGTGTATGATGTGGTTTTCTTACCAGGGTGGAAACATTCTCTATTTTCTGTTCTTGACCTGTAAACGAGAACATCATAAACAATATTGCGTAGATGACCCAAGCAAAACCGATATTTCCTGGAGAAATTCTAAAGTGTGGTCCCCATACACCAAGAAAATGCTACGATTAATTGTGTAGTGCTTGTTTATTTGCTGTGATGTAAGAAGGAATACAATTTTATGCTTAATCAAGACCATCTAAACATAGCAGACAAAAATGGCAGCCTTATAGGGTAAGCCATTCTATACTATGTAATAAATTTTAAAATTCTATGTTACATTATGAATTTTACATCACTAAATGTATATAAATTCTAAGAGTTGCATTATCTACAAATAAATACAGAAAAAGGTGTTTAAAATAAAGTAATATGTAATATTTTTAACTTAATACCAATATAATCTGTGCTCTTTTGCAATATTTTGTGAGTGTGTATAATTTGTTTTCTTTAAAATGTATAAATAATAAAAATTATATTTTGTACTAAAGAACCACACAAAAAATTGTTAAAATAAACAAACATGTAAACTCTTTTCTAACTAAATATGTACTAACTTCATGTAAACATAATCTGGGCTCTTAAGCAAGATTTTGTGTGTGTACGAGTATTATTCATTTCCTATCAATAAATGTGCACGCACACACACATATTAAATTTGTTACATGCAAGGAAATGCATAAAACTATTTTAAATTAACAAACATGTAAATATTAATGCAATAATATGCCAGCTTTAAGCAAACATAACCGGGCAAGATTAAGCAAGACTTTGTATGTAGGAATATGTATACATATATACACTATTTATTAATATTATGGTTATAATTTGTACATATGTATGTGGGAATTAATTAGCACACCCTAAATAACTGTATGCTATGTACTAAAGAAAATTTTGTTTAACCTTACAGTAAGAAATGAAACATCAGTAAGTTCTTTATTAATAATAAAAAAGTGTAGTGCTGCTTCACAAATGATTTACTATCTTTCAAAATTTGTCAAAACAAGAAATGATATCATCTTCACACCACTTTTTAACAAACGTTCAGAACGAAATGCAGGGTCTTTTCTGTCGTTAGGGCCTTAACAGTGTGATAGGACGACTGATTGGAGAATATACAGGGATAGGCATCTCTCTAAGTTTTGGTTTCTTTCGAGAAACAGTAATCGACTGCTCTCTAACAATAAACTTGTCTTCACATGTTTTATACACACTGCAGAACTATCTATCACTACAAAAGGATTTATCACCATGGATAAATCCAATCCATTTCTCCCGCAGTACTTTATCTTTAAGGGAATCTAAATGTCAGTAGCAATATAGTTAGATTTACATTCTGAACGACCTATTCTAATAACACACGCTTATATTGAAGGTTGGCGCGATAGATTTAAAAGCATTCCTTCGAATAACCGCCTCATTCAAGTCAAAACTAAACTCTGTGTACCTGACACTAAATATTTACATACTATACAACCGAAAGCGGCACCATTTTGTTCCGTATCGATAGTTGTATTAAGATCTGCTAATGTGTAGATGATCTTGACTTATTGCAAAATAAATACAAACACTTTTTTTTAGGTGTGAAAACATTATGCTGTATTGCTATCTTTATTTTGTACCTAAGTAGGTACTCTAATTATTTTACAAACATTTATTGAACTTATTGAATGGGCATTCGGCCTGAATGCGATAATGATGTATAGGAAATGACTGCTATCGTAAATATCGATCTTTAATAGAGATGTTTTTGTATCATGATGCTTGGGGTTTCCTCGTACCATTTCAGTAAATTGGGCAGACTTAGTGATTTTGGTTCCTGAGCTCTTTCTTCTTTATCATCACCGAAACAATCAGACAGTGGCATGGGATATTAAAGCACAGACGGAGTTTAAGAGCTAGGGATGAACAAACCCTTTTTTTTTTTTAAATCAAGAACGTGAATATATTGGGTTGATGCATAAGTTTGTAGAATGTTTTCACTGTGATAAAATTTTTTACCTCGTCGAAATTAATCAATAATATTTTCCCCTCTATTATCTATTACTTGATTGCACATCTGAAGAAATCTGCAGGTTTGGAGCTGAAGAAGTCTTCAAGTCAAGTATGTACAGCATCTTCGTTATCGAAGGAGTTCCCTTGAAGATTGTTGGACAGAGAATGGAAAAGGTGGAAGTTTTAGAAATCGGGAGAAATATGGGGGATGTGTAATCATTTCCCAACCAAACTCTTGGTTCAAATGCTCATAATTGGTCACAATTCATCACATCTGCTAATTCTCCGGTTGACTGACGTGGATAATCATGGATTAAATAGTTCAGATTGTCTTCATCAATGTCCGATGGTCTTCCTGAACACGGCGAATCACTCGCGTCAAAGCGGCCCTCTTTGAAGCGACTTTCCTGCCATGCTTTCTCCAAAGGCAACCTCCCCTAGACGGCACAAATGTTTCGGACCTACTCCGTTGACTTTGCTCCACTATTAAATTCAAAAATAAGAATACTTCAAAAGTGTTCGTTTTTTGTCTACTTGACACTCCATCTTCTTTAGCTTACAAACAGCTCAAACTTTCTTTTAATCTGCAAAATGTAAGGCATATTTATAAGCACATTGCTGCTAATAGCTAATGACAGATGACAAACGGTATAACGGTGTAGTGGTGACGAACGAAAAAGCTACGGATTTATGCATCAACCATAAACCATGAAAAGATGCAAAACGGGAGATAAAACTCAAGAAAAGTTGGATTTGTATTTCTCGATGAAGATATTTTTTCACCGTCTATGGAAGACAGAACCGATATTCAAGCTCTTGAGCGATCCACGGAAAGTCTTCAGGATCAAAAGGTTTGCAAGTAAAGTCCTAAGGCATACTATAAGACATTGAACGAAACAACACACTATAATTCCTGAGGGAAAACTATTTTATTGAAATGCCCTCGTTTTTAGTAAAGTTGCTCAACAAGATTTCTGAGACTCAGAGAAATTAATTAAGCCCGTATCCGGACTCTCTCAAAGACACTTTCATTCATCTGCTGATGAGCGGATGTTGGTGAAACTTTAGGAACATATTTGGTGGTGATTACAACTTATACCGACTTTCCTTCTCTTATGTATGCAGTAAACGTTTCAAATGTGTTCGGATTTTCAACAAAATAATTGCTTAGTTACAGCTTTTAGTTTAATTTGGAATTTCCTTCATTTTCTTGTAATCTTACGCTGTTCGCCTAGGCAAGGCAAATGTAATGAGCGTTAATACCTTCATAATACCTACTGCTCTAGCAAGATTTAATGTGCATTTGGTTTGAAAGATAAAATAATACAATGCTAACAACTAATTAGATTTATTGGCTCTATAAAATAATGCTTTTGGAAAAAGTAGTTAACATTTTACATTAATTACAGTGCTTGACAGTAGCGTGTCTGCACATTTCTTTGTTGAGATCATAAATATATAATTGTAAAGCTGTTTCTAATGTTATAATGATATTAATTATTCTGTTGTTTTTAAAATAAACACGATTTTAATAAAAAAGTAAAGAGGATAGAATTATAAATTTCGAAGATGTTGTATAACGACATTAGGATATCATTTATTAAACAAGTTGGTCCTGATGGTTTAGTGCTAACCATCCTTGTCTCATAGACCACAAGATCGCGGGTTGAATCCCGGCTAGGGTTGATGGCGTAAACATCCTAAGTAAGGCTTCCTTCGGAAAGAAGTAAAGCCGTAAGCGTGTCGTAGATTTACGGCACATAAAAGAACCTCAAGCCTGCAAGATGAGGCCTCTAGGCAACTTTAACCGCCTTTTTCGCCCCCCCCCTTTTAATAGTATTTAACGCAGGATTTTACTACTGAGGCCCATCGGAGGTGGGCACTGAAGATACATGAGATGAAATGATAACTTGGGGAAGGAAAGTATTTTTATTTAAGCAAGGAATCGTTCCAGGGCTACGTTTGGGATTCCTCCCCGGCATTTGTCATTTATGAGGACTGCGGAAAACTTGGAAAAAACCTCATTAAGGAAGGACAGTTCTGGCGGGAATCGAACACCAGACCTCTCGCTCACGAGTCCGCGCCTTAACGACCTCGGCCATACATCGATTTTAACGCCTTGAATTAAGTGGGACGCTGATGATTTGAAATGTTAAATAAACCAAATGAACAAATTAACTCACAAGTAAAGAAATTACACATAAAATTAAAACTTAATGATTTTTAGAATATATATATATATATATATATAATATATATATATTATAAATTAATATATATATTAATTTTATTATACAATAACTAATGTCGAAAAAGAAAAAAACTTAAAAATGTTTATTTTAGCTCTCATTATACTTCAAAATCAAAATTTCTTTAAACAAAAACAGTAAATTAAAACAATGCTTATATCGTTCAATTAAATGGATTTTTTCGGACTTCCTTCGGGAGGAATGTAAAGTCACGGGTCCCGTGTCGTAGATTAGCGGCACGTAAAAGAGCCTCCAGCCTGTAAGAAGTGGTCTCTGAGCACAATTATCGGGCATTTCACGCTCTGAATTGAATGGGACGTTGATGACCTCAGATGTTAAATACCATCCGTAAATAAACAAAATAAAAATAAGTGCGTTCCGGCAACCTGGTAGATATGGGACAGTGTATATTTGAACTGTTCCTACTTTTAAATTCAATAAATAAAACATTTCGTTGCTGTTTTAATTCTAACACCAAATTTTATTTCATTTTTCGGTTATTTTGCATTATCCAGGCTAGTTCCGTTTATGTCGGATAATCAAGCCCCTACAGTACGTCTAGTAAATGACCAAATGCTGAAAAGTTTCCACTGCGTGCTTTGCAGCATTTGAATTCTAGAAGACCTATAAATGTTAAACTAAAATAAATTATTTCGCAGCTCCCGAAGTAACTAATGAGTTTGTAAAATTCTAAGATGAATAGAACGCAATTATTAAACGCACGTTATTAATTTTATTCCTTGCTATTTCACGTTAGATATGAACTAAGGCAACAATCCTTTAAGATAAAAGCAAAAATGCCGATAGACGGTTGTGATTGGTTGACATTGAAAACTTTCCTGGCATTTATTGGTCGCGAGTCGCTTATCACAGCCAAAACCGTGTTTTTTTTTTTTTTTTTTTTTTTTTTTTATTTCGCGTGTTGTTTTAAAAATATAAATTTTTGTGTTGGGAAAATAACACTTTTTGGAATAATTCCTGTAATTAGTATTATAATCGAAATCAGCTACTTTTACATAAAGTTTAGTTAATTGATTCCTTGTTCAAAAGAGAATCAATGGAGTGTCGTAAACCTGGCGAAGCACAGCCTCTAAAGGCCAAGGTCACTCAGTCAACCAACAAGATCATGACCACAATCTTTTGCGCCTGTGAAGGAATACTCTTCATTGACTTCAAGGAGAGGAGCACCACAGTAAATGGGGAGTACTATGCTGCCCTACTGCACAAACGATCATTTCTACGTGCTTCCATCAAAGAGAAAAGGCGAGGAAAACTGAGTGATGGTGTGCACCTTCTTCACGACAACGCACCTGTGCATACATCACTTGTTGCAAAGGAAGTTGTGAGGAAATGGGGCTTCAAGGAGAAATATCATCCACCATACAACCCAGATCTAGCTCCCAGTGACTATTTCCTCTTCTCAAAACTCAAGAAAAACCTTCAAGGAAGGTAACTTAAGTGTGTCGAAGAAGTGATGGATGCTGTTTATGCCCATTTTGCAGACAAGACTTCTGACTATTTTTGGGGAGGGGGGTTCAAATGTTAATTCAAAGATGTGAGAAGTGTATTGCAATTAAGGGCAAGTATATGGAAAAGTGAAATATAGTTTTTGTCTTTATCGTACCTAGAAAATGGTTAGGCCGGAAACTTATGGGGCTACCCTCGTCTATTCACCCAGATAGAAAAGGCATTTTGCATTACTTACGGACTTTTATCAATAACAATTAAAGCATAGTTAGAAAATAAGTCTGCATTTGATATTGGATCCGGGAAAGTAAAGTTTATTGTAATTTTTCATAGTGAATTAATGTTTTTATTTATTAATTTCCCTACCAAATTTATAATATAATATTATATAATATTGAAGTTGTCTGTTGATTCTCTTGTTAGTTCAATATATGAAAGCTGATTTATTAGAACAGTAAAATTACCGACTTACGTTTAACAACATTTCGCTAGCATTCTGATGAATTCTACTTTCTCTGTTTTAGCTTTGAGCTGATTTGGAAACCAGTTTTCAACACCAAACTGTCTTTTAGTCTTTTTTTCTTTCACATTCCTCCAGATACTTTTCCAGGTTTACTCTTTATACGCTTCTCAAGTCAACCCTATTCAGACATTGCTAAATTTATATAAAATAATATCATTTTAACTCAAATAATCCCCATAGTTACGATATTCAGCAGCGCGAGAAGTCGCAGGGATAACTTTGGAAACTAATTGTTACAATACAAAATAAAATTTCCAAGTTCATAGAATAAGGCTTGAAGTATCTTCAAAACCTCTTTTTTGTGTTTAAAATGCTGAGTTTTTCCTAACTACAGTCATAAAGGCGCCTGTGTTCACTATCTAAACCAGAAGAGTATATTAAGACATAATTTACTTTTTAAATTTTTTAAAAAGATGGTATTTTTTCCGTTTATCTTCGTGAGAGAACCTGAAATTCGTAAAAATGCACGTAGATAATATATCTTCAAATAGCTTACCATTATTATGAAACATGGATATAATTCTAGCGGAAGCTAAACATTTTTCCGTGTTTATCCTAATAATAATAACAACAATAATAATAATAATAATAATAATAATAATAATAATAACAACAACAACAACAATGAATAAAGAGGATTTATTGATCCACCACACAGCTTCCTTCTGGTATTTTTGGCTTATGTTTATCAAATATGATGTCTTTATATCAATTTCTCCGTTAAAGACTTCTAAAGTCTTCTACAATGTTTGAGAAAGAGTCCGTTCAGCTGGCAGGTGTGAGCAGCGGATATGACGGCATGATGTATGACCACCATATTGGGTAGCGCCTGGTGCTGAGTCAACTTTCGTGCCGCGAATAAGATACGCGTCGTGTCTAGAATGGAAGCTGTTTCTAAGCGCGCTTGTAATCACGGTCATTTTCTCCTTGCAATGCAATGAAACGGCCAATCAGATGGCCTACGCCCTGTAAGTCTCGCAAGACATTTTACAGCAGCTCTGAAGACCCCTCTGGTGGACAAAGTGCAACATAATAAACAAGTGAATGTCTAATGCATCAATGGCGTAATCCGAATTTATTCTGCGAGAGTTGTAATTATACAATTATATGAAGTATTTTTGCTCAACTCTTCTCATGTTTATTTTGCTGAATAAAATGTTAGTACAGTGTTTTATTAAGACAGATGGAAAGAATATAATGCACTTAAATAATTAAACAATGTTGTTTTTGATCACAGCATATCTATTGATAATTTAGTCTTGTTTATCGTATTTTACATTCCTAAACGCTCTTTCTTCCTTGTGTTTTAGTCAATGCATGTCATTTTAACAATATTATAATATATGTCATCTTTATTTCGATATAGGGAAATAATTCGAGAGATATCTCATAAAATGAAATTGTTGAACGTATTGTACATATTTATATTTTAGTTTTACGTTTCCTTATTCATTAATTTTTGTATAAGCAACATATTAATTATCAACAAACATGACGAATTTCTAATAATTTTGACATTGATAGCTACGCAATTTTTATAAACACCTTGAAAGCGAAACTAATAATAGTAGCAGTAATGAGCTTTAATTGTGACAGGTATAAAGTGCACAAATGTAAGTATCACTTTCGCAAGAGCCTTAGGGCCACTACATGCTCTTAACAATCAAAATATACAATTTACAAAAAAGTAACATTAATAGCTATGATTAACTTTGTATATATGTATATATATACACACAAACTACGTACATATATACAAACACCTATACACTTATATTTTCTATGGATAATTTTATATTCATATACACTTATACCAACCCCCGAGCCCCCCTTCCCTTTATTCACACCTCCCCAACTCCTCTCTCTTCTCTATAGTCATTAACTCTCTCATGCACCAACTCTTTCAGGCAGAAATTAAAACTTCTGTTGGAATTCCGAAATTGCGGTGGTGAATGTTCATTTCTTAAAAGCTCTGTTTCCATGCATTCTGCTAGAATATGATTCCAGGTATCGCTTTCTCCGCACTATGCTGGGTATCCCAATATTCGTCATCACCCTTATTTCGTCTTCCGAGGCACCGTTTTCTTTTTATGAATCGATATTTTGAACTTATTCCTTGCCGGTCTTACGGCGTGTACATTCATTTCGAAGATGGTAGATAGATGTCTTTTATAATGTTTGCAGCGTGTTCATATCATTTTGAACATTTTGAACGTTCATTAACAAAAGCACTGCAAAATTACATAAGTCGGGGTTTCAGAATGTAAAGGAAAACCTTAGCAATGAAACCAGAACAATTACAATGGCCGAATTTAACCATGTAAATCAGAATGGGTTTACCGACAAAATGCCTGTTTAGACCATTTGTCTTATTATATACTCAATAAGAGAAATTTGCTTACATTATAGTCAAAGTAAAAAACAGAAATTACAGGTAAATTATTAAAATATTTCTAGTTTAACAATTATTGATGCAATTGTTAACAATTACCTTTCGCCTTTGATAAAAGTTGGAAATGTACCTTAATGCTTGTTAGTTTGCATCTTCTCCCACTGAGCGACACTACATGAGAGAATACTAGAAAATTATTTATGTGCTTTAGTTAGATTTAGACCTATGCAAGTGAGTTTGTCAATGGTGATGGCGCTTAAGAATTTGCTGTTATACTTATCAACTCATGATTGTTTTTTGCTTCCTTGCAAAATGTATTTGAATGACAAAATGAACGTGGTTCTCGGTTAAAGTCACGAAACTCCGATAGATATCTTCCTATGTAATGTTGTTTTATATTAGTAATTCTTTCTTGGTGTTTGGCAAACATTTTAACTTGAAAAAAAAAAAAAAAAAAAAAAAAACTTGCATTTCGTACTAATGTATGGAATGAGTACTGTACGACCATAACCTAAAAAGTGTAAGCCAAAGGAAATGCTATAATTAAATGTGTTATCACTGTTCACAAAATAAATGTGTGAGATTGTATATTGAAATTTCAGTAGGATAGCACCTTTTCAGAAACACAGTGCTAGGAATGCTAGTAATCAACATTTGGAGAGAAACAGTTATTTTATTCTGTGTACCAACATTTACCATACTGTCTTGGTAAATGTAAACATTTTATGGCAAAAATGGACAAATATACATTGAATTCTTTCTGTTGCCTACCTTTACCAAGCAACAAGGCATCTGTTTACGGTAAACAGTAATTGTGAACACCTACTGCCTTTCCCACTGTGATCATAAAAAAAAAAAAAAAAAAAAAAACACACACACACACACACACACTCTTTAGAAGAATAGCATTTGTTCCTATATAGCACTCTCTGCCACCATTTGTGTTTATTCTGTAATGTTACTTTGTTGCTATATTTATACCACTGTTATATGGTATATCTTGTGAAAAAGTCTGGAAGTAGATGATAGCAAATGAAATAAAAATAAAATGAATCAAAGTAAAATCATGTTAACCACAGAACGGGAGAATCACTGTACAGACTAAATGAAAACTACCAAAACCTCGTGTCATATGTATCAATTTTATTGCTCACTTCAGAAGCCAAGAATTGAGGCCTAATACAATAAAACACCAACAACCGAGTTTATTTCTTGCAAAACAAGCTGTTTAGAGCAGGTGAAGCCACACAATAGAATAACTTAGCAATCTTAAAACATTATCTTTAGTTGCAAGGCATTTCTGGGTTGGTTTCTTAGTTCTTGCTACTCCTGGACAAAGCCTACGAGCATCAGGAACTTTTGGGTTAGAATGGTGCAATTATTTCCTTTAACTTTGTTACTGATAACCCCTGGGCTCTATTGCACAAAAGTATGGTCTAATACATTACAAGTGTATGGACTTGTAACTTGTAGTTATCAGTAAAATTCTGTTCCACAACTCCACACTTACAAGCATACAAATGCTTTTTTGTTGTTCTGTTCCAAAGTTTTAGTATTAGTCGGGCACTGGTAATATGTGTGAATTTCTCGACAAGTGTGTAGGAATATTGGTAACTTATAATACTAGTACAAAATTTATTTCCTTTTTAATTATTTTGGAAGTCAGTTGACCCAAATGTGCGAATTATTAGCGTGATGGATAGGAATATGTATAAAGAAAAAATAAATTAGTATTTTTGTAAAATGATAAAGTTCGGTTAAGTGCAAATAAGTTCGGCTTATATAAATTATGGTTTCAAAAGAATGTTTCAGACCAGCATCTTAGTTAATTTATTTTTTAAAGTTCTTGCTACATGTTACGAAAATAATTTCAGTAATCTTTGAATATAGTGAATAAAGTTCTTTTCATACTCATTTTCTTTTAAAATAATCTCATTTGACACAATTTTCCTAATTGTTTTCTTATAAAGAGAACTTGATTGTCAAGAATATTAACAAATAAATATGTATAAATGATCAAATGGACTAATAAAACAAATGACTGAAAGTAATCGGAAAACCTGATTCTTCTGCCATCTATTGACGACTGAAATTGATGCTCCTAAATATAGCTGTAAGGGATCGTCGTTTCAAATTGGATTATTACGCTTAAATGTCGATAAGTGCATTATAAAGTATTTAATTTATCATTATGTCTGAGAAAAAAATACAAGCCCCATTTAGCAGGAATGACAATAATCCACACTGAACATTAAAAATCGCCTAAGGAGTAGACGTAACTTAATCTAAGGCAAGGCGACGTATGGCAAAAGCTGTTCCTTCATCGTTCTTTTATATGACGTCACTTGTAATTTTTTACCGATACTTTACAAGTGTTGCACTTCTTTGGGGAACAGAAAGATACGCGACCATACTTTATAAGGATTGTAGTAATGCACTTGTATCTTAGGTTGTCGCGAGATATTTGGGAACAAACAAAAATATGAAGGGACTACTTAAAAAAACATATATATTAAATTACAATATATCAATTATTGAATTTGGTGATATGAAGAAGAGGAAGACAAATCATTTGTTGCATTAAGTTTCACCTCAGGATCTACCTATGGATTAATAAGAAAGGATGACCTCATAAATTCAAAATGTTTATTTTGTGTAGTTTCAGCAAATTTTCTTTTTGGGAAAATAGTAACATCCTACACGAGAATCAAGATCAGAGTTATTATAACATCAAAAAACAGAACACGCTGGCATATTGATCACATTTAAAACTATATTGCACAATAATACAAAGAATAACTAAGCTTCAGTGCGTTGAAAACACGGCAACAATGAAATCGCACATGCCACGCGAACTCACAACAAAGACAATCAAATCCACTGCTTAGCCTTAAGGATGATATGCGCGTTTCGTTGTCAACACTAGGTCTTGTATCAAACATTTGTGTTCTGAGTATCAATCACAAATCTCACATTAATAAGACAAAATTTGTTTTAATGATTTACAATTGCATTGTGGTCCTCTACTTTTGAAATAGTATTTGTTTGATTTAATGATTCATAATCAGTGTATATTAAACATTTGTATAGTATACTTTGCCCAATGGCAGGCCATAAATTGTATGTTACGTTATTTTTAAAAACGAAGTATAGTCTTATGTTTGTTATGGAGTGTTTATTTTAGCATAATTTGAAACATTATATGTATCACAATAAAAGTTATACGTTTAAAGTAATTTAACAAAATTAACAGGGGTACCCCGAATTTCTAATCTCATTCCCAAGGGTGCCGCGAACATAAAAGCGTTAGGAATCACCGTATTTGGACTATACTTTTGTGGAACAGGACCCTGGTGAGAGCATATCATTGGGCGAGAGCAGGACGAAGAGTAGATGATTCAACAAGTCTACACTAGATCGCGCTAGTGTATGGTATGTGCATTGCTGTTCTCACAAAATTCCAGTCTCGGTGGCTCATTCAATGTCTCCGCGCTTGCCAGGTGCCAACAATAACCATATTCAACAATGCAAAAGAATGCATTATACAAGTGCATAAGATAACATTATCTGTTATATCCATCATAAAGACTTGCCTTAATTTGAAAATCAGACTACTAACTTCACCGCTATAAAGAATATCTAATGGATCTAGAAACACGAGGCCACCTGCTTATCAATCGTTGTTAAATTATTATTAATAGCCTGAAAAGTAACCCGCAGGAACCCACTAGACTGAAACAGAAGATCACAACTCTTTTAATAATTTTTTTATACAAAAGTGCTCGAATGAACTGAAATAACAATCGGTGTTCAGAGCTGAAATGGAATTGAAGACGATGTTATATTTATATAACTTTGAAGTTACGCAAGCAGACATTGCTGAGAACAGGAAGCTGATAATTATCTTTAGATTTGTTTGAAAAACAGACAAGGGCATTTGGACGTGGGAGAGTGTGACGTAACTAAGGCTTCACTGACACGATACGGGTAGCACAATGCGCCGTCCTTCCTTCTGTTTATTACAACTTCTTCAACGAACAGAAATCTCGCACATTATTATTCCTAATATTAACCTGTTTCTCCGTATTAACAGATAAAAAGGGGTTTCTTCTGTTAAGTATGACAACAATAAAGACTGCCTTTAAGAATATGCCATCTTAGTCAATGATAAACGTTAAATGGAGCAGATTTGAAACCGATCTGGTTTTCCACTTTCCATTAGTAAAGGTGGTCATATAAACCTCTAATTTAATGCAATAGCGTTAATAATCAAATTTATTTGGAAATATCACGGTTTGATTTTCGATGATTTTTTATCTCTACCCAAGATAAATGTTTTACGTCACGGCTTGAAGCAATCTCGGATGGCATACACTAGGTCTTGAACTGCTAAATTTCCAAGCTAAATGTTCAATCCCATTAAAAATTTTGTTAAAACTTCGTTAGGACTTATCATATCATTTGATAGTTTCTGAAAGAAAATTACTAGCATAAATAATTAGAAAATGAACATCCTTATATAGCATTTGCAGGTCGATATTACTGCAAAGGTAACTCGCAGGCCTTTTCACAGAATTAAAAACCACGAAGTATTTTTAAGGAGAACAAGACTGAATTAGAAATTAAATTATTGCAATACAATGAAACTTGAAAGAATGGCAAAACAAGTTAAAGAATAGTGTAGTATTTGGCTTATAAGGTTAGAAAAAATATCTTGCAAAAAAGTAAAAATATGGAAAAACAATGAGCAAGAAACAGGCACATGCATAAACAATGAAGTGAGCAAAAGAAATCGCCTGTGAATGAAATGATCTAAATAATTGAAGGATAGACAACGGAATAAATTAGGGCGATGAAAATAGGTTCTAAATATGAAATTGCATGATCTCCACATAAACAGAAAGAGGCAACACTGAAAATAAACTTTACATGAACTATGTGTCCAAGGTCCTCTGAAATTGTTAACTCATAGTTTTAAATGTTCTTTTTTATTTTACTTATGTTTTAAAGGTTCTATTACTACAAATGAAAGATATTTTCCTTCAGCAATTTTTTCCATTACTAGTATTTAAACTGGTCTTTATTTCATTGTCTTGAGCAACTTAAATAGAGGGTTTATTTGTAAAAGTGAATTTATAAAAATTATTCATCTCCATAAATTTTATTCACTCCTAAAAGTTTCCTAAAGTCCATGAAAATTAAAGGAAACAAGTGCGCTTTTGAGGTAATATATATTTATACAAATTTAAACGATTAAACAGTATTTATTGTATCAAATAAAACATCTTTAAGAATAAATATATAATTTTCCTCGGGAATTTTAACTTCGCTTACATATCCATAAACAAATCGAACTGTTTCTCAGTTATCTTTACTTAACAAGCATTGGATTTCCGCTTAAGTAATGATAAATGACGTATTTCATTAAAATTAAATATCAGTATTACTTTACTTTAAATACAGCACTAGAATAAACATTGTATGTAACACGAGAGTAAACAGATCTTATATCTTCGTGGAAATTATCGGGCGCCAAACATTCAAATTTGCTCTCTTATAAATCAGCGGCGGCTCTTCTAGGAGGTTGTAGGTTTGAGTTATCCCAAAATCGTCAACGTTTAATTTCCAGGAACTAATACTTTAATACCTAAAATTATGTGTTTAAGGGACTTCTAACTTGCTCCGTTTGTATTTCCAGCTATTGTCTGTAGGAGGGGTGCAAAGCAGAGACTCACTAAGTTTGAGGAATGTTTTGATTGGGGAAACTGAGAGGTAGCGGTAGTGGAAGACCGTTGCCAATAAAGGTCATGTGCATGCACTACCTGAAATGTCACCCCTCATCATTTGAGTTTCTAGGAAAGTTTGCCTCTAGTTTTACCATACCGTTATTAAGTTACAAAACTGACAAAAAAATTATTTTAAAAGAATAATCATTAAGCAAGATGGAAAACTTTGCAGCTATTTCATTATCAGACAACATCACATTTGAAGTAGCAACACTCTCATACAGACATTCTACAGCAGCGATAAGTCGTTCTGTTTGCAATCCGCTTTTACTAGGTGACAAACTAGTGAAATTTCACGTGAATTCGTGAAGTAGAAGAAAATGAACACTATACAAAGCTTAAGTGCTTTAAGCCTTTTTCTTTGCGACTATTGGAAGAGAAAATTGAACTTAATAAACTGGGTAGACCAGCTCCGAAGTATTGATTTTAATCAAACTGTGGTTCAAAACACAGGAGGTGACATGTTTTTGTACCCACTTTATCTCGCAGGTTCCAGACTTTCATCAAAGGGTCTTCGACACGTTTGCTGTCATGAAAACCGGGAGAAGGGATTTTTTATAAACGGATGTGTTGCTATAAGTTAATTACCTTTTCTCTCTATCCCTTCCTCTATCTCTCCCTCTGTCTCGTACTTAGCCAAGCACGTGAGAATATTAATTCCATTTATTTAGATTCTATTGGGTGATTTTTCCTGCGCGGGACCGCCCCATGTGCTGTTAACCGAGCTCTGCATTTCTCGTCTCATTCCAATGCTTCAAAGTCGGCCGGGGGAGGAGTCGGAAGGGAGGTCAGTACGAGTTTAACTCTAGGAACGTACGGACGTGTTCTTGTGTATTAAGTATTCATTACGTTAATATGGCTCTCAGTCGTAGCGCTGTTGTTCCTGGATGTGTATTGTTTTGTTCATTTCTTAAATCTACAGTGAGTGAAGAGTGAATAGTGTTTAACGTCCGTTTTCACTACTGAGGCACCACAGGCGGTGGACACTGATGATACACGAAACGAAATGATATATTAGGAAAGGATTTTAAGGAAGGAAACGTTCCAGGCCTAAGTTTAAGGCACTTCCCTAAAATTTGCCATTTATGAGAAATGAGGAAAACCTTGAAAAAAACCTCAGTCAAGGAGGACGGTCCTGGAGGGATTCAAACCTCAGACCTCCCTCTCACGAGTCCGCGCCTTAACGACCTCGGCCACCCTTGGCGGTATTATAATATTAAGGTATATATAAAGTGCATTATGTGTGTGTTTACAACGACACATTGTCTGTATGTACCTACTATTCATAGTGCTAAGGACCAATTTCTTTTTATTTTGTTACTTATGTGAATATCATACTAACCCCCTCGTTTTTTTCCAGAAAATTAACCAACAGGAAACGTGATCATGCATTTTTTCAAACAGGATTCTGCCACTGCTCACACTCTGAATAATTCCATGAGAGCAATGCACAATGTTTTTTTTCGCAAGATAGAGTCATTAGTAGGGATTTGTGGCCCCCTTGGTCTTTCGATTTAACAGCTGCAAGCATTCTAAGAGATAAATTAAAAAAATGCAGTGTATAAGAACCCGCACACCGTACAAGAACTCAAAGATAATATTCGTTAGGAAACTGTCCGGATTCCTCGAAATGAACTACAGCGAGTGATGAATAAATGTGAGACTATGCAGCATATAGAAATGTCAAAAATGTGTAGAGAATGAAGACGGGCATTTTCAAAAACTCATTTGATAATGTGATAAGAATGAGCCTCTTAAATTGATTTGTGTATTGCTGTATAGTTTGTTTGTTTTATTGTTTTACCCTCCGTCTAATCACCAAGACCCGGTTAACAGCGGCGCATTAGTCAATAAGCAAAACACTCCGGGGGAAAACTAAATTGATCGCACGGTAATATAACCATTCAGCTTGTACGTTGCAAGCAAGCATCTTACATCTAACTTTTAACGTATGCGTCATCTTTCTCTGGTAACAAATCCTGTACTCATCTGAGCCAGAAAACATTTCTGAAGTAATCGATATTACCACGTAATAATAGACAACCTTTTCTGCTGAAACTTCTAACTTCGAACAAAGAACTTGCAAGTGCACAGCATCGCAGTGAAAACCCGAGACAGTTTCGCGAGGTCAACTGACGAAGCACAAACTCTGTTGACGAGAGCGGAAGTTGCGCCTTGCACATTTTAATATTCCGCGCTATCTGATGCCATTCTTCTCACACCTTGATATATAAGGACCGGAAACGGATATCAAGTGCTGATTGGCTGCGGGCAATTGATTTCATAACACGAAACGCTTTCGATTTTGTAACAGGCACGTATATATAAACTACTCCCTTTTTAAAAGGGTAAGTTTTTTTTTTTTTTTTTTGAATAGTGTTTAACGCCCGTTTTTACTACTGAGACACCACAGGCGGTGGACACTGATGATACACGAAATGAAATGATAAATTGGGAAAGGATTTTTTTTTTAAGGAAGGAAGCGTTCCAGGCTTAAGTTTAAGGTACCTCCCCGGCATTTGCCAGTTATGAGGACTGAGGAAAACCTGGAAAAAAACCTCAGTCAGGGAAGACGGTCCTGGCGGGATTCGAAACCCAGACCTCCCGTTCATGAGTCCGCGCCTTAACCACCTCGGCCACTCGTGGCGGTGTTAAAACGGTAGGAAATTCATAAAAATTTTATTACAAAAAGGATAGTTTTCCCCAAAACATATTTTGCTACATATTTTGGAGAAACTTCAAACAGACATGTTTTATTATTTATTATTTGCGATCGTCACTTTTTTTTAAAGAACAAAATAACTGATTTGAATAAAAATGATAAACATTGGAAACATTGCCTCCCGTAAGTGTAGAAGCTTAATAACAAATGGCAATACCAGAGGGAAAGTAGGAGGTGGAAGACTATGCAGCATATTATCTTTAAGCCAAATTCCGTGCCTCATAACTCTAGATTTATGACCACTATATGGTCCGGAAATCCAATGGATTAGTTTGTGTGGAGCAAACTGAAGAACATTGTAAACCAGAAGGTTTAGGTAGCATATTTGAAGCGGTGATTACTACTGGCTCCGACTTTCTGAGGTCAACACAGTGTTGCCAACCCTGCCGATATTTTGATAGATCTAACGAAATCTATGAAACCTATCGAAGTATCTAAATCTTTTTATTTATTCAAAATTTGAAACTTTTCGATTTTAAACTTTATTGAAAAACAAACACCATGCAATGCAATACAATTTTAGAGCAGAATAGATTACTTGAAGTGTAACAAATCTGCAGTTCTTTAGAAACAGGTGCCTGGATTTCTAGAATGAAAGCTGCTGGCATATTTTTAAGAGCAACAATATCATCTTTCGATTTCATGAATCCACAGACAACCAATATTGGAGCTAATATAGAAAAGGAAAGATATTGGAAAGGTTGGAATCCGAGTGAAGAACCTGAAGAATTTTAGATAATGTTAGAAAGTGTTTTGATACAATGCGATTTTTTTTCTGGCAGAGCGCAAGAAAACTGAAAACGATGACTGTAATGTTTTCGGATTTAACCCTAGGTTGCATACATGAATTTATCATACATTAATCCTTACATGGGGTGCTATGGAACACCCGTTATATTTTATTTAAATTTATTACATTTAATTGATTTTCTGTTTAATAAACGTCTCTGACAGCACTTGCACAAGCATCCATTAAAGACACTGTGGACTTTGAGATAAGAATTCACAAACAATTCACACAAATGTTTCGTTTATCTTCAGCACACACAATTTTGTGACATTTAAGGCAATATGATTTTGTCTTACGATCTTTAAATCTTGGGCTCACTGAACACCTTCCTTGTTTAGGTTTTGCATTCGGAATGCGGTGTTCATTTTCATCCTTAGGTATGCCTGCCACTCTCTTCATTGTAGCTCTTAGTTCAGCTGTCTCTGCGCCATACGTGGTTTCTCGTAGACACTTTCTTCTTGCAATGCGGTCTTTCTCGTTGGCTGTTTGAAATAAGACCATGGAATTAACTCCAGTCTGATCTAGAATTCCATAGAAGAACGTATAGGCCATTTTTGCATCTTTCGAGAAATAGAATACGCATGAACCACCTGATCGAATGTGTCGACCCCTCTCTTGGTTTCATTGTAAAAGTGTATCGCCTTTGGCTTATTTGTCACTTCATTTACGTCTTATATGCTGATTTATAAAACTACAAATAATGTATTGTATGATTCAAACAATAGCTCAGCGATGATGATAACATTATATTTGAAAACATTGACATCAAAATATTTTGATATAAATTATGGTTTTGCAGTTACTCTTTGAGTATATACAGGGTGTCCTGCAAAAGATTTCAATATATTTACAGAGTCAGTAGTGTGTAATAAAATAAGAAAAAAGTGCCCATAAATATGGATCCTAAAATTAATATCTTCTGAGTTATTTGGCTACATTTACATTTATTTAGTCGGTCTTGGCTACATAATGCAAGAAGGCAGTAAATAAATTTTCATTGTCGCATTGTCAAATGATTAGTTCGAGATTTGAGGGGATTTTATGACACTAAATTTTGAAAACACTGACAAAGATCTGCTCGCAATGCAGTTTTATAAACCTTCTAACATTTTTTTTCACCTGGCTTGACTTTAACACCGACTTATCAGCATCTGATGCCAAAATGTTTAACACTATAAGCTATGTTTAGTTGTGGACCATATAATGGCATTTCAAATTGCTTTTCGATATCTCTATACTCTGTGAAAGTATTTCACTGTTGTTCATTAACACTCTGTATACATACACTTTTTTCATTAAAATTGAAACACGACACTCAGAGTCTGTATATATTTTCTCCCTTGTCTCACGAAATTTGTTTCTTACAGGTTGGCAACGCTGAGTCGACAGTAGATAAGAGTATCCAGGAAAAGTTGAAAAATATTGTGTACACAGACAACACTAAAGGTCAACTTAACACTTTTGCATTATTTATATTATTTAATATTTTTAATTGGAATACATTTTGGATAATAGTTATACAAACATTACCTTTTGTACAACGTGTTTTCAGCTCTAAACAAAATGAAATATACTTTAAGCCCCTTCTGTTTTTAAATTAGTGTAAGCAGGTTTAATTAATGTTTTTTTTTTCATTTGTTTTATTTAAGGAAGTCAGGTCATCAGCATCCCATTCAATTCAGGGCGTGAAACGGCGACAAATTTTGCTCAGAGGCCTTTTCTTTCAGGCTTGAGGTTCTTTTTCGTGCCGTAAATGTTCGACACGGGACCCACGGCTTTACTTCCCTTCCGAAGGAAGCCATACTTAGAATTTTTACGCCCGAAAAAATCAATCGATCCTGACCGGGTATGAACCTGCGATCTTGGATTTAGAAGGCAAGTATGGCCTCCACTACACCACCAGGACCGACATTTAATGAATGCAATTTATTTCGAAAGCTCTATCTAAATCTGTGTGCTTTTTGCCCATACGGTAACGCCGATATCTTTCAACCTGTTGTTATTTACACGAACAAGCTTCACAAAGCGTGTGTATAGGCAGAACCGTTCGAAAGCAGAGAAAAGAGGCAATAAGGCTTTGCATGTTCATTGATTAAGCTATTATTAACACACGGACACAATGCCTGAAAATATATAGCAGAAAGGGGGGGGGTGAAGTATACAGAACTGTGAAGAGAGATTGCAAAAGGAACAACGATCACGGTGATTAAGAACAATAACATGAGGGGGATAACTATAAGATTGCGTGCTTAAATCTCATCATTATAATTTACTTGTGGCTATGGCAGCACATATATGTTTGTTTCTACGCGTTTTTCACTGTATCTTTATCTTGGGTTGACTTAAGTTTTTATCCTATACTCTTGTAACGCAATACTCTGACACAGAAAGAAGGAAAATTAATTACAACAATCATGTTTTCTTTTACTGTAACACTAAAGCTACTAAAATAAAAATTGAGTACGCCTATCTTATTTTTGTAGTAGACACTGTCTTGTTTCATTTTACACACTACTATGCAGAATGATGTATATATAACTAACACATTTATTTCTTTATTTTATTTCAAAACGAACGATTCTAAAAAAATCTTATTATAACTCAAATGTAGAGTATATTTTTGGGAGATTATTAAACTCTTTGAAAATTTCCTACCTCCTGCAAAAGACATAACTCATTGGAAGACCGTGTTGTCAATACCATTAATCTTCTGTATAATGTGCTTCAGATTGTCCAATGTCTGGGGGCGAGTGGTGTAAACTTTTGTCTTTTAAGTAATCCCATAGGAAGAAACCGGTGTTTTCAAATCAGGAAATCTCGGTGGCCACAAGTTCTTGAAGATTATCTGTCGTCAAAGAAACTTTCAATTAGCGCCATGGATTGGTTTGGCATGCAGCATCATCTTGTTGAAAACATCCATGACCCGGTTCGACATTGTACAGTTACTCAACAAACTCCATGAAAAACCGGCAGTGTCCACAATCTGGTTACAAATAAAGTAAAATAAAGGTCCTGTTATTCTCTGTGGGGGTAATGCGCACTAAACCCCGATTTTAACTGAGTGCATAGGTGCTTCATGAATGACATTGCATTTTGTTTTGGACGGCCCATATAGTGTGAGTTCTATGAGTTCGCCTAGTCGCATAAATGGAACCCATGCTTCATCTGTGAACATGTGGACAACATGCCAGGATTTTGCACAATGAACACCATGCGTGTAATGTCTTATGCAGGAGGAAGACATTTTCAACATTTTCTATAAAGATTAATAATCTCCCACAGATACTCTACATTTTGCTTGCATCATTCGTTTTGAAATATATAAAGAAAGAAATATGTTAAATCACTCTGTATTTTCAGTACTCAGCAGCCGTCTTACATATTTAATAAATAGATTCTTTTAGAAAAGAAGTTTTTTATATGTGGTTATTAATACCATTTCCGGCATAGTAAAGTACAACATCCATTTTGTAGTTTGTTTCGTGTAATGTCATACTATTCGAAAGTGATAAATTTTTTTATGTGTCCCCACATTCAAATACACATTTTAATTTAAAAACATAAAAAATTAAGGAAAGTCATGAGTGAAGGTTGAAAAGTAATTACACTTTTTTTATTTGATTTATTTACGGACGGTCTTTAACATCCCAGATCATCAGCTTCCCATTCTATTCAAGGCGTGAAACGGCCGAAACATTTTGCTCAGAGCCTCTTCTTTCAGGCTTGAGGTTCTTTATCGTGCCGTAAATGTACGACACGGGACCCACGGCTTTACTTCCCTTCCAAAGGAAGCAAACTTAGGATTTTTAAGCCCGAAAAAATTTATCGATCCTGGTCGGGATTGAACCTGCGATCTTGGTTTTAGAAGGCAAGTATGGTTACCACTACACCCCCAGGACCGATAATGGCACCTTATATTTTATTTAACTGCTAAATGGCTATATTTCAAACATAAAGAACGTTTGCTCATACTGGTCGCGCAACTGTTGCAGTTGGTTCTCGCATTTTCAATGTGGTGTGGTTGTTGCGGCGTAAATATTCATTTGAAACCGACTGCAAAGGTTGATCACTAATTCATTTATTTTTAATGCTGAAAACTTTAGGCCTATTTACATTTATTGTTGTTGCAGACAACGGGGAAGGCGTAATCAATGAGGCGAGAGTTAGGAAGTTGGTGCATCATGTTTAAAACATTTTCACGAGATCAGCTGACTCCTCCGTCATCATGGGTGAACTGAGAATAAAAAGTTGATCACGTCATTCAAGAAAATCTTCTCTTTATCTTGAAGTGTGTAGTCGAAAATATCATTAAACATTCTCTTATGGCAAAATCTGTGAAACAGGAATGCTGAAAGAGGGCAAAAAACTGCAACGACTTTCTTGGAATGTGGTCATCAATGTGGGACGGGGACTTCTACCACATTGTTATAATGCAGGGAAATGACAATCGGTTGAGTGGCATCATTCTAACTCGCCAATTTTATCATCACAGAAACTCGTGACATCATGAGACCCAAAATTCTTATCCGTTCAGTTCTTGTCAACAAACACAAGCATTAGGACCATTCTTACTATTCTACTCTTAGACCCTTTCATTGGTATGCTCGGAACAGCCGCAGAAACGTCTGTCAGAATTATTCTTCATGACAATGCTTAGCAGCATACAGTCAATGAATTTCTAGGAAACTTTCTGCGGTCCACATTTGGCAATAGCTGGTTTTTACTTGAAGGAGCACCATACTGGAAAACGCATTAGGAATATTTATGACTTATAGGTAGAGGTGGTAAATTTTGGCAATCGCGATATTATGAGCGATAAAAGACAAAATATAGGAGTTTCTGCGAATAAGTACGAAATTACAATTTCTTGCTCTTATTTATTTATTTTTTTTTAATTTCGAAAGCACTTTATATTTTTCTTGCGCATGGGCATACTTTGCTTCCGTTCCCTCTTTATCTGTCTCTTCATTGTTCGTTGTCATTACAATCACTAAACAAATACTAAACAAGACAGCGAAACTATAAAATTGAGCAGTTTTATGTAAGCGATTAAAATATTTTAATGTCAAGTTGCATACAAAGAGGTTGTCATGGGGGAAAAGTGATGTACTGGAAAAACACATCAAATCCAAATCAACACGTATGCCAAAGGAAAACAATCAAACAACAACGTGGTGTTAAACAACAGGTAACAATTTCAGAACTAGAAAGTAAAGCAAAGAATGCTCATAAAGAAAAAAAAAAAGAGTTTATTGAAGACATGACGAAGATGTTCGAGTCAACATTTCATAAATAAACTGGATCA